>CM031242.1:889575030-890175030 GCA_018340775.1 Taxus wallichiana var. yunnanensis
TTTCTCCATCTCTTATCATTCATAAGGTATTTCGAGTCAAGGTATGTGTCTATTCATCAAATATTGTCTTTGAAACATGTAAGGTTTGAGTGAAATAATTTGAAGTTATGCTAAGATTCATGTCAAGTTCAGAAAAGTGTTTTAAGGTCTCAAGTAGCCATGGTGTCTTACTCACCCTAGGAGGAGTTTAGTTGATTCATCAAGGTATGTTTGAAAAGTAAAAATAATTGTTTTTAGATGATTGTATTATTATGTTGTATTAGTTTAGGTATGTGGTTGACAAGTTAACATCCCATCTATACAAAGTGGCTTAGATATTCATATTTTACATTAATGAGACCTTAAAAACTATGTTATTCCATAAAATATCATTTAAGAAGAGACTAAAATTTAGTAGTAAGGTATTTTGTCTAGTCCTAGGTGTTTAGCTTCATCAAAGGACTTCATGAAGATACCTACAAAGTGTAAGAAATGTATTTAGTGAAGGAGATGAATATTTATTTGTTTTTAGGTCAATGTTCATGTCAAAAGAGTGTTCAAGTTGTGTAAGCTTTTTGGGAGCTTCAAAATGAAATCATGATATTTTAAGTGTGATATTGGTTCCTTAAGGGTGTTTATACATGGTGAAGTCATTGTCACTATGTAAAAGAGTCTAGGATCTCTGAGTATGTCTTTCAAGATGGTTTTAAGTTCATAAGATTATCCCAAGTGTGTCATATCATGGTATAGTATTTGATGTATATTAGGTATCAATTTTGTGTTAGAAAGAAGAAATCGCAGTCTACATAACTGATTTTTTCGTAATATGTACTTTAGACCATGAAATCTTGATGTGCTTTGTGTCAAGAGTGTGTGAGTACATTTGAAGATCTAAAGTAGTGTTTCTAAGTTGTCACAAGTATACTATGAATCATGAAGTCATACATACATATATAATTCTACGAGATTGACTCAATCAAGGATGAGATTTGCCTTAAAGGTGTACTACATGTGTGTCTCAAGTAAGATTGATAATAGTCTGCTACAACCATCAAATGTAATGTGTCAAGTTGATAAGAGAAAATAAGTACTTTGTGTTGTGTTCGAATGATTGAAAAGAGTTTTGATATTGTTAAATATGAGAAATAAAGTGCTACAAGTATGTAAAGTTATATTATGGAATGGGACTTGTCCTATATACTTTCTGAAGAAAATTTTGTGTTCGGACTTAATAGAGTAAGCTTGAAGTTAAGAAAAATTAAGTGTTGGAATATATTCATTAAGAAGTTTGTTTATGAAGGTCAAGATAACATATGTTGTAAGATTTACAGTAGATTCTTAGTCTCATGATGTTCAGTGGTATTCACAAGATATTGAAATAAGTATCTATAATATTTTTCTTGAAGTCCTTCTCTTTGTGTTTGAAAGGTCTTCATCAACTACAATTTATCATAACAATCATGTTATTAGGATTAATTGAAGGATTTGGTACAATAACTCTTGCAAGAATATGGAACTCTACAGGGGTTTAAATGATGTCTACACGTTGTAAGTACAAAATTAAATTGACATCTAACAGTGTATATGGCTAGGTCAAGGGTTTGATCCGTGAAACCCTAATGTTATATCCAAGACATGAAATATGTTTTGAACATGTAAGGATTTGGGTTTGTAGCTTGAGAAAGGTTATTTTCAAGAGATATCTATCTCGGTGGACTGTGACTATGACTTCTATAGTGGTTATTTTAAAGGATATATGAGAAACATCATAAGGGTTTTGAGCTCCATTATATCCTAAAGGATTTTTTAATGGTTGTGAAAGGCTTGAAAATGTTCCTAGATGCATGTGACATGGTCAAGTTCCATTACAAAGTCTGATAAATTCATCTAATGTGTCCTCCACCTGGTAACCATTGTGTCAAAGTCTATTATCAGGGTTGACAGTGAATGAGAAGTGAATTTCAATCTAACGAAAGGCCTAGCAGAGATAGAGTTACAAGGTACGAGAGATCATGATGTGTGTTATTCTCGGTGTGTTTATGCATGAATGTTACTAAAGAATCAAGGAAATGTTTTGTCAAAGGTTCATTTGAAGTTATGTGATGGTTTTAATAGTATTGTTGTTTGTTACATAATCTATTACAACAATTCATTAATGTACCTTAGGTGTGAAAGGATTCAAGGGTGTCTCTGAGTCTAAAAGTGATTATGTCGACATTCCAAGACTGGTAAAGGCTCTATAATACTTAAATGTTGATAATCCTAGGAATATAAAGGTGTACAAGAGTTAACAAGTTATGAGGGCCATGTAAAGAATGTTTCATGGAAATGAATAGATGAAGTATGGGTCTCTATAGGTATGAAGGTAGACAATGTTCTCAAATGTTCTTTCTTGCTTCAAGCATCAATGTTTTCATCAATAAAAGTCCGAAAGTGATCTTTAGATGAAAATAAAATTATTAATATTTTGGCACAAGGTTGTGAGTTTTTATCTCTATCTAAGAGTTCTGTGAGGTATTCTTTGTGTGGACAAGAGTTAAGTATGATTCATTCAATAATATAACGAAATTAAGTTATCGATATTAAGTGAAATGGTCTCTTACATCATGATTGATGTCCTAAAAAATGTGATTTCTTCAAAGATGAACTATGCATCAGCTCAAGTGTATTAGGTTAAGAGGTTAGAGTTTTAAATAATGATTCCTAAAGGTAAAGATGAAGAGCTCAATACCGTAGTAGATTAAATAGAGAAAAGTGTGCTATGAGTATAACAGATGTGTAGATGGTTGAACTATGGTTCTTGTAAAGATCCCTGAAGCCAGAGTGGAAAAGGGAAATGCTTAAAAGGTATACAAATATGGCAAGGCACAGGTCAATTGAGCAATGTATAGTTGAGAAAGTTTGGATGATGATACATTCATAGGAAATGCATGATTACATTCATATAGATGGTATTAATCTAGAAGCTTCCTTAGTCCTGCAAACAAAATGGTTCAAATCTAGCCTTGAAGTTTTAGAGGTCGAGATGGGATTATGAAGCAAGATATCTATGTAAGAAAATTATGGTGTAGTTTAAATACCTTTTAAGGGTTTTGAGCAGAGTCATTTTTGTTTTTGTTTTTGTGATTAATGTAGTATTGGTATGCATTAAGACCTATGATGAAGATATTATGCATGAAACCCTTTTCTTCAAGAGGTTAAATTATTTAAGAAATGAAAATGTTGTCTACATGATGGTGAAGTATAGAAATATTGTCATAGGGTACCTAGCATATGAAAACTTTAAGCTACAGTGCAAGTTCAATCATCGATAATCAATATTGAAAGAAAGATAGTCCAAGTATGAAAAAGCATAAGTTATTATGATATCGGTGAATAAGGAAATATTTACCTCTAGACTAGATATAGTTGACCTTAGAACACTAAAATGAGTATGTAAAAGTCTAAAAAAGTGAACCATGACAATGGGAGTCATTTCATCACACATCTAGGTGTCATGAGTGCATAGTAAAGGTGGAGTGAGTATTAGAAATTTTTGGTAGAACTATTAACATGTAGGGTAATGAATATCAATAAAAATAAGTGAAATAACATGTTTTGAAGTCAAAATGATTGAGAAATTCCTTGAGTCCTGTGAAGAAGTGCTTTTCATCTTCCTAAATCAAGTGAACAAGGTGCTCTCTCTTTGCCTATTGGCCATTTTTTGTAGCCCTATGCAACATGTTTTCGTTCTCCCTCGTGGCTTTTCTTTTTCTTCCCATGTGGCTTTCATTTTTTTAGGTGTGAACACTGCAAACCACCCCCTTACTTTGTAAAACTTTGTATTATTTTTTCTATAATTTAATATAAAGGTGGTTCCAATAGTAAAATTTTGTGTTTTAAAGTTATAACAATATAATGCAAGTCTAGGAGAAGAATTTGAAGGTAGATTTTTCATGTTTGGTGTGATTTATGACTTTTAGAAGTCAGTTGTCTAAAAGGCATTGATGATGATGTTTAGGAATAGTACCCCTAAAGAGTGATTTGATAAAGATGGAGGAAAAAATTGTGTTATCTTGCTGATATAGTCCTAAGAACCGATGATGAACATGAATGGAGAAGAATAGCAAGTGTATAAACTCGGGGATATTTTTCTAGGTCCATGGATCATTATTTACTTGTTGTTGGAGTCGGAGAAGAGAGAACTCAATCCCGGGAGGAGTTTGTTGGTCAAGTTAGTTAGCTTTTTACATTAATGTCATGATTTCTAGTCTTGTGTTATCATCTCTCATGTCTAGGAGTTAGAGTAGTCTTTGATATAGATGAAAAGAGGAGATAGGCATCGAAACATGGTTTTGAGGTCATGTAGGTGTTTTTCATGTTGGTTTCCATCAATGTTTCTGAATGATGGTTTCCATCAATGACAAAGGGGAGATTGTTAGCCATTGTGTGGTTGTGTTGTCATTGATTTCAACCCCCACTAAAAGAAAAATGTCTCATGGTTTAGTATGATTCTCCATGATGTGTTATTCATGTTTTAAACATGAATGTTATGTGGTTTGATGAGTTCGGTGTAGTCTTGGAGTATGGTTGAGTATGTTGAGTCATAATATAAGGTCTCCCAAGTTTTCTGGAGTGTTTCATAACGTCATAAATTTTCCTAATGATTTTTCATGAGTGTCTATGGGTAATTTTATGGTCAGCAAGGTAAGGTCATGGGTTTTCATGGTCGAGTCGAGGTCATTCCGAGTTTTTGTAGCCCTCATGCATGCGAGAATGGTATCGATTTGCTATATTTGCACCATATAAGTATTTTACAAGCATGGCTGCAATATTTTTATTATATAAAAGGATTTTATGGTTAGTTTCATGTTTTTATTCTATGGTTTCATGCTTCTACAGGGTGCTTGGGAAGCTACAAGTGAGAAATGAGCATTTTGGCACGGGTAAATGATATTAGATGGAGAGTTTGAGATGTATTTGAGATATGTGGTGAACATGAACAGTTATAGGATGTTTTCATGATGCTTCATGAAAATTTTAAGGCTAGTATGATGAATGTTTCTGAAAATGTACAAGTTTTAGCAAAACTAGGTAAGTTTGTGTGTTTTTTTAAGACAAAGTTGGACCTTCGATGCTCTTTGTGAGCTTTGTGATTTTCATGGGTACCTGAAATATTTGGGATATATTTCTAGGTCACTAATTAATATTTCAGAAAAATAATGAGGTGGTTTCATCATCACATTTTGTGAACGATCATTAAGAACTTAAAGTGGTTTAAAACCCTAACTAAACCATAGCTAGGAGTAGTTTGCGAAAAAAATTTGTACCAAATTTTTTTATTATTGATTCCTATAAATTTATGATTAGATTTTATAGAGTAATCTCCTATATTTATAGAAATTTATTTTAGAGCATGTGATCATATGTGAGAGCCACCTAAAAATACTAGTTTCTGAAGAAGTTCAGTTTGGGACAAGGATGTCCAAAGAAGTTGCAAATTTAATGGTCATTGTGTGATGTATGTGAGTTTTAAATGATTTCCAAAGAGGTTTTACGTCATGGTGATGTATTTTGATGGTCAAATGTGCTTAATTTAGGTTGACTATTCAAAGGATAGTTTTGGAGCGCTTAAAAGTACTCTTCGGGTAAATGGGCATAACATGAAGTACATGAGGAGTTAGAAGGTGATTAAAGTTTTGTTAGAAAGAGGATTAATATATATTACTAGTTATATAAATTTTTATTCATGATGATTACATTTTCTATGGTTTCGAGTTAATTTATGAGAAAAAAATATTTTTGGCTATCCACGAAAGAATTGTATTTACTAAAGAATTTTGTTGGTCGAGGCATGACATGGATGAGTTGAAGCTTAATATCACATGGAAATTGAATAGGGTTAAATTTTGAATCTATTGAATGAATTTTAAGGTCTTGGAAGTGACAGAAAGGATTTTTATCAACTAAGGTTTCAAAGTAGGCTTTTGGTAGCTTGATTTGGTTAAGACAAAAGGGGATGTAATTTGATAAGATGATTATTTCATGAGTTGTAACTTTATTATATGTATTTTAAATTTCAATAAATTTCCATATATTTTTCACATGCCATGATTTAGCTCATATTAAGGGGTATTGAGGTCCCAAGTTAGATTCAGGGTCTTTGGGAGTAGTTGTTTGGGGAAGGCAATTAGCCATTGGGCCCATTAAACAAAAAAAAATTATTGGTTTATGTAAATTACGATCATGGATTATTTTTAAATGTTATTTTAAAAATGTGTGATAAATTTTAGAGCTTTAATAAAAATGGTTCGGGTATAAGGAGATTTTTGGCATTCCAATGGAAGGGTTTTTTTTTTCAAGGCCAAACTAAATGGGTCATATGTGACCATTTTAATTCATATAATTGAATTTTATAAAGGTTTATGGGTCGGATTTATCATGAGAGACTGACATCCTTTCGGTTTTTATTTTAAATGCATATGAAATTTGAGTCTAAGATCATTTTACGAGCTACTCTGCAAGGGGGAGAAGGATGACCCATAGGTGAGTGAATTGCAAGTATGAGGGAAGGTTTAAAGAGCTGATCAGATGATTTAAAATTTTAATATTGATTGAAAATATTTTTGTAAGGGTTTTTACGAAGGACAAGTCCACGAAAACTTGGAGAGAGTAAGTTGAAGAAGGTGTGCTTGAGAGAGAGTTTGAAGGAAATTGGAACTAAACTTTGGGATTTCTATCAGCTGTGGTATCAACATATTTTCAATGATCATACTTATTAAAATATTTTATGATGATTCATATTCATATGAGTCTCTTGTTGTGAGTCATATCAACAAGATTTCGGTGGTTGGTGATTCATTTAAGAACTATCATGTAATGTGTAATGTTCACTTGAGTCCTTTGTTGTCCGTAATATTAGCAAAGGTTTAGGGGTTGGTGCTCCTTATGGGGTTAGTGCCTCACTAAAAAAATCTTGTAGGATGTGTAATATTCTTACAAGTCCTTTCTTTGAGTAATATAAGCAATGGTTTTGGTTGGTTTTCTTCCCCTTGAGAGTTTCCTACTTATATCTAGTGTTGTGTGTTCTCTTTCTTTATTATTGCCAATGTGATTGTTTATTGCATACATAATAAGTTTACATGGTTTATGGATATTGAATACTTAAGTTGAATGATGCATCTAAGCAAGATAGAATGAAGTTAAAATTGTTGTATGTGATTCACCACCCTCTCGGTACCAATGTCCTTCTAACACAACAAATTTAATATTCCACATGTGGTATATGTTTTCCTCCATTTAAAAGGCATCAAAATAATCTTCACGAGATATTCCATAAAAGAAGTGTTTATGGATTTTTAATTAAGAATAAAGGTTCTTTTCTGGAACCCTACCCAAAAAACAAATTGCCCAAAGCTTATATAAAATAATGAAGACCAAAATGAAAATACAGAGAAAGAAACACGGTTGTAGAACAATAGAATCAAACCTAAAAAGGGGAAAGAAACTGAACAAAGGATAAACACCATTAGAAAAACCTAAATGCATTAAGAAGGTCCTCCAAAAGATGTGAACCAAAACATCTACATTTTATTTTTGCGACATGGGTCCAAGCATCTTCCTCTACCAAAAATTACTATCAAGTTCAAGGGTGCCATAATTATTTCTAACGAAATCCTTGTATGGGGAGCCCTCCCAGAATTCGATGATTTTAAGACCCTCGGGATTGCAAGAAATTGATTATTTGGGCTTCGTCCCCAAATCATTTTTGATGTTCAGTACAATTTCCAAAAATCACTACAAATTACCACTTTATTTTCCATCATTTTTCCTATACGGAGCGACGTTCATTAATTTCATTCAGCGTGTTAAAAATTTTGGACCTATTCTAAGACTGAAATACCAACATTTTGTATGCGGATAAGGGATTCCTAGATCTATGTGAGTATTATGTGGTGACAGACAAGAGACAGGTGTGACACCCTGTTCTAGTTCACCTTGAGTATTCATCCGCCTTATTCGTTCCTCCATCCACTCAAACCGTTCCTCCATAGCTGTTACTGGAAGTGATCTAGTTCTGCCCAAACCAAATTAGTCCTCCACATATGGGGGTACACATAATCTAGTAGAGTCCTCCAAAGACATGGGTAAAAGCATGGGGGAGTCTCTAAGAAAAATACATACCCGCACAGGGTTGAAGACCACAATCCGTCATGGGAAGGGGCTCCAGATCAGGAGAGCCACCGTCATCAACCTTCGTTTTCCATGCTTCAATAGGATCCCTGTAGGTTTCAGAACTATGACTAATTTTCCTGCATTTGACTCAAAAATAGGGGGAAGATTCATACTCCAACAGTTGTTCCCATCACCGAAATTTTGCGTTAAGGAGAATAGAGGGAGGAAGGGGATTTCTGTGGGGTGCATTGACACAAAATCTTGTAGAGATAATCCTATTGACAGCCACAATAGTATAATTAACAGCAAAAAAATTCCCAGGGATTTCGAAATCCTTGAAGAACATCAAGTTCCCATAACTCCAGAGCTAAATCCGACATCCTTACCCAGATAGGGAAAGTAGGAGGATCGTGAATAGGGGATACAGGAAGCCATCTATTAACTGATATGAACTTTTTCCATAAAACTAAGCCCCTGAAAACCTTCAAGACATCCTCTTCCACAAGAAATATAAACAAAAAAGAGCTATTCGTGAGGGCCAAAACTTCCAGGAAACCACAAAGCCTCCATTTTCTACTGTACCAAGCTCTCACAAAGTCAATATTAGGTCTTAAGCCAGAGAACCTACAAAACAAACAAAACTCGGATCTCTCTCGAGCTCTGGCTATAACAAAATTTTAGATAGATAACAGAGGAGAAACATGCTTCCAAGATGGGGTTAGAGTAATGATGACTTATTTCTCTTGAGAACATAGGCATTGATCCCGTGACAAGTATCTGCCTTCCTCCACCGCATGACCCTCTTGGTCCAATCCATTTCCATGCTCCAATGAGTTCTCATTTTGAAAATACCGTTCCCTCTTTTGTTCGCTCTCACCCATCTCAATGTGGTTTTGGGAATTTTAGGGAATAAATAAAACGTGAAGATCCTCCTGATCAACCATAATATGAACATTGGCAGTTCCATACATTTTATCCTCCTGATCATGCATTTTTCTCATTATTGATTTCATAATTATTGTTGAAAGTTATGAGTAAATATCATTCTTCACAAATGATCTAACCACATTTCTTCTTCCATTTAAAGCTTGTGCTTTGATTTAGAACATTGGGACACATTTTACATTGAATTTGAGATCAATAATGATTCCAACATGCCATGTTTCACTTCCCACCTCGTACACTAAGCTTAATTATGGACACTGGTCTCCGAGGTGGCATGAAAAGATAGTTGATATGTTGAGTTGCATATCCTGTATATGTGTTGCACCCTTATCTCCATCGTTTGATGCCCATTTCAAGTTTAGGTTTATTAGCATGTGTCCATTTCAAGTTTAGTTTTATTTATATGACAATGGGATATCTTTTCAAGTTAGTATTGTTGTTTATTGTTTAGTAAATGATTTTTATAGGTATAAATTTTATTTGTCTAAATCTTCATTTATATATTTGTAATTGTTTATTCCTTACAAAGTTATGCTACGAATTAGGATTTATATTTTTATCAATACTAGTTTGTTTATTTCATATTTCAATCAATTATTTCATTGTAAATGTGTTTTGTAGTGTTAGTTTGTTCAATATAATCTTGTTAGTCCAATGACATTTTATTATTATTTTTAAGTTTTTACGAGTCTAAAATCTATTTGGTGTCATCAAAATGTAGATATTTTAATTATTTATTTTTATAAGCCTACACTAATGTCTTGCTAGTTTGTAATTTGTATTGAAAAATTATCAAAAATACCTCACATATGAATTTTTCGGTTGAGATGGTTGTGTTCAATCATATTTCCTATTTAAAATGTAATTCTCTCACTCAACATTGCATAGTTAGAATTACGATGATAGGATCCCTTGATATTATTGTGCTTGGAAGCCCAATAAGAAAACATGAGAACATAATTATATTTGCAAAATGTTTGGTGAAAAATATAAACATAAAAATACACAATAACATTTAGTGTTACACAAAATAATATTGACATGTTAATTCATATTCACAAATATATAATTATACATATATATTGTAACAATATCGTATAAACAATTCAACACTAGTCACCTTCAACTACTCATACCTAATAATATCTTGATTTACAACTCACCCATAATCACATTCTAACTCAAATCTCATTATTTTCGTCAACTAACTATTACAATAGATAATTCCAAGAGGAGTTGCTACTACAAGTGATTAGACAAAAACTAATAGATTAACATGTGAAAATAAATAATATATTCTTAACATTTATATTCTTAGTGTGAACATCGAGTATTAATTCCACGACCAAAAATTGAAATAGAAACATAAGTAAATACATGTTTTAGGTTTTCAATATACAAATTTGAATATTTTATGCACATGATCACCTACATATGGAAGCACAATTTCTCATGCTTTAAATTCAAATTAATGTTGGGATTTTCATGGGAAACCACACTTCCAACACCTAGATATGAGAACTCAACAATTGCTTATGTTCAATTTTTGTGAGTCTTTGAAACTCTCATCGACTAATTATTGTAGAAATATGGAAATGGAAAATTGATATACTAATCTTCTCTCCTATTCATCTATTTGTAGTAGGATTTTACTTTACATACAACATAAAGATGAAAATGCTTGATACTACATGTGGCTATATAAGATGTGTGGCCCCATCATTAGCATTGAAAAAGAATATCCCACTTGTCCTCCATCCTTGTTTCCTCTACAATCCATTTTATTGTCTACTTAGAATAAATGATCATAAAGCTCATGTGTATGAAATCATACCATACAACAATACTTTTACTTTCATGTATCCTTCAATTTGTATCTACTCTTCCATTGATTTATTTATTTATAGTTTCACATATTTTTCATACACTCAATCAGTTTCCTTTTGTACCAATTTCACATCTCTTATCAAATATGTGTGAATCAATTGAACCAAAAACAAAATGACTCAAAAAATCAATGAAAATAAATGTTAACGAATCAATGATTACATAATTCAATTAATCATTTAATCGATCCTTATGAAGACTACATGACCATATATACAATAAAAATATGTAAGGATTAAAAATAGAGCTGAATTGTCAAAACATGTAGACAAAATTCCTCCCTTGTTTGTTAAACTTCTTGTCCTTTGAAAATTGGGTTTATGCATTATAGGTTTTTCATATTATGTGGAAACTCTTTGTAGTGCCCACATTTTTATAGCCTTAGTTATTTGTTGTTCTCTTTACTCATAGACATGTTTCGATAGGGATTTGATATATTTTAGACATTGCATGTAGGATATTTGACCTCCTTAGACATGTATGGAGATTTGGGTGTATAGCACCAATTTGACTTGATTACTATATTGACACCTTATCTTATGATGTTACGGATACTAACTGATATGATGTTGTTTGGACCTTATTTATATATGATGGATACTCAGTTTAGTTTCATGTTTGGATTTTATGGATGTATGTCACTTTAATTTATCGTTATGGCTAACTCATGGTAAATTGTGTATAATTATGCATGTTGTTGCATTTTCGATTCCAGGATGATGATATGCTAGCATATAATTCATTGATCACTTATTGAGTAGTTGATTTACATTGTATCGGACAGGTGCATTTAATGTGTGCAATGAGTGTGCAAGTGACAAGTCATAGGAGAACGTGGGATTCAGGCAGCTACACAAATTTTGCACAAGTGGCCCATAGGGATAAGTCCTAACCGTGTTTATTGTATGAGGCCTTAGTATTAGCTTTCATTATTTCGGGCACCATGAGTGACCCTCATTTATAATGTAGTATGTCATGTAATATTAATCTTGTTTAGGATGTTTAAGTTGTTTCTGTAAACTTGGTTTGGGGACTTAATGGTCCCCACTTGCATTAAGTTTTATGTTTGGGTACTTGGTGTATTTAATTAGAGGAGATTAGGGTCACATGTGAACTATTTGGTGGGCCCCACATCTTCTACACTTGTACCAAAATGTGCCAAAATTGAAATTTAGCTATTTCGGGCATTTTAAGTGACCCCTTTTTAGTTTGGGAGTTCACTTAGCATGAAAATAGGCCCTTGGACCCTACCTAATAGGTAGGGCGGCTTAGTTCCAAGGCATAGAGGGAGTTTTCCTACCATTTTTCCTCCCTTTGGTCACATCCATGTAAGGTGGATTGGTATGTGTGTTATGCAAAAAGTTACACAAGTTTATTTTGTTTTTCAGTTTGGGTAATTTAGGAGAAGGGTGTTAAAAGCTATTTTATCTTTTCTCTCTTTTATTTTTGAGAATATTTGACCTTAAGAGAAGAGAGGGGTGACATATGTCACCCCCTCATTTGTGAGGGTATTTGTTTGCTTCTCTTCAAATTCTTCCTCATGGGGAAAGAAGAGAACTTATTTTTTTGGAGTTTTTGCTTGGAGGTTTGGGGATTTTGGAGCTAGATCTTTCTTGGATAAGGAAGTGGAAAAGCTAGAGTACTTAAGAGCTTTTGGAGGTAGGCTACTTGAGCTCATTTTATGTTTTATATTATTTTAGATCTTAGTCTTGTTTTTTTTTAAATGTGTGTTTCTTCTTGTGTTTTGTTATTTGTTGATTATGCTTTTTGTTTTATTTTCTCCATCCATCATATGGCATGATGGATTTTGGAGTTGTGGGGGAAGAGAGAGGGATTTTCCCTCTCAAACCTCATGGCTTGATGGGCAAGCCATGTAGGATTCTTGTTACTCCCCTCAAATGGTTTGAGGTGGGGAAGGTGGTCCATATGGTTTGAACTCCTTCCCCATTCTTGGAGAAGAAACCCAAGGGGTTTGAAAATCCTCCCAAGAAGGATTTTGGTGAATGGGTGGAGAAATAAGGAGGGTTTGATGGCTTGGAGAAATAAGGAGGTTGTGAAGATTTTTGTTTTGTGGGTTTCAATGTGAACCACACTTTTGGCACCTAGGACATCTCTTCTTCTCTTCCCCATTTTGGAGGTAGAATATGGTTTCTCCTCTTTTTCCTTCTTTGCAAATTTTTTGTGTCTTGTTAGTGTTTTGGATTGTCTTGAATGTGAAAATTTAATATTGACATGTCTCCCTATACCTTGTGCAAAATTTGTGGAAGCTAGCTCTCTCTCCCATGGGCTTGGGGGAGGCTAGCATGTCTTCCAACCTTGGAAAGACATGTAATGATGCCTAAAGGTTGGGTGGTTAAACAAGCTCTTTCTCCTTGTGTTGGTCCTTTGAAAACATTTGGAGTTGGAAAGAAAGTGGTGGATATTTGGAGTCTCTTGCCAACTTGGAATTCTTGTTGCCTCCTTCTATTATGGACATCCATTTTCTTGTAAAATCTCCATTTTGTAATTGGTACTACTTGTAACTTGAGTCATGTTTGCTTGAGCTATCTCCCTTCAATCTTGCAAAGAGGCTTGTAATATGTTTTTCTTGAGTAGTTTCATGTATCTTAGATAAACATTGCATAGTGAGCTTGAACTCCTTGAAATGAAATCTTGTATTAGATGTTTCCTTTTTATATGAACTTGTTGTAACCCCATTTTGAGGGAAAGTAGATTATTGGATATAGTGTTATTCTTGATATAAATTTCCTTCTTGTAAAATGTTGTAACATGTTTGAATGTAAAATTAAATATCATTCTTGGAGTGCAATCTCTTCTTAATTTTTTTTCGAAATTTAGAGAATAGAGCACAACTAGTTCTTTTTCTTTCATTTTTACCAAAATGAAATAGATATATTAGTTAAAGCAAAAATGAACATTTCTTCTCCTTCACTAAGTTATGTTAACTTAATTCTAAGTCTCTTCTATCACTTGAAATAGCTTGCCTACAATCTTCTTATCACAATAACTATTAAATCACTTGTTATAGGCATAATGAACAAGAATGTAGAATTGCATATTTTTCCCAACAAAGTTGTCTTAACACAATCAGTCATTCAACAACTCAACTAACATTTCCATTTCTAATGTATCCAATACAAATATATAGGTGTAATATATATATATATATATATATATATATATATATATATATATATATATATATATATATATGAAATTAATATAGTTATATTCACAATATAACTACGTTGTATTTGAATGAAGTCACATATTATTAATACCATCATATATATTATAAAACAATATATTAAATTATAGTGCAGATTGATATTATGATATGAAATATTAAACAAATTTTAGATAACAAAAAAATGAAATGGCAATTACGTGGGGTTTCGAATGTTTAAGAAATTTATTAAATTTTTTTGAAAGATTGTGGGGTTGGGTCAAATCCTCCCCAAAGTACCACAAAACAACCTTCCCACCGGCCCCGTCCACACCTTTGCCACACCCCCAAGCACTGCGTACCTATCACCGGCCACGGTCACACTTCACCGCCCACCTTATCTCTCCCCACGCCTACACACAGCCACGCCATGTCACTCCACCGCCTCCCTCTCCTTTACCCCACGTAACCCTCCACCCTACCCCATCTCAATGTAATCTAGCCTCTCTCTCCAAACCGCCCGCCATCCTCCAAAACCCACAGTAAAAAAATCTACGCCATTTTCTCTTACTACATTCTCGCAAATAAATTTGGATGCCCCAGTAAATACGTTATTTAATATATATATATATATGTATATACATATATGTGCTCATGCAAGATTGCCTCCCTTATAAAAGAAAAAAATAATAATATAACCCTAAACACACCCCCAAACCGTTGCAAGGATGAAACAATCCTTGAGAAGCTTTCTCCCATCATAACCTAGAATTTTTATGCACATGAGAACAAGAAGAAGATAAAATAGATGACTCAAAAATTCCTCTATGTACATTCATGGTCTCTCCTCCAAACCTATAATTTTTCAACCCAAAACAAAATGAGAAGAAGAATAGAAAGCAAAAGTAAACATAGAGATGATTAGGGCAACTTTAGGGTAAAATTTGAAATCAATGGTCAAGATTAGATCCATCCTAGGGCTTACCTTTAACCCTACACTCTTTAAGTTTTGACTATTTCATGGGAATGGGAATTAAAATAAAGAAGGGTGTGTGGGAAAGTTAATAAATAAAAGGGGGTTTTCCAACTAATACCAAAATGGGGTAGACTCCTTCTAGGGTGTCCCTAGAAACGTAATAGAAATTAAATAAATAATATTTTCTAGGGCTAGCAATTAAGTAATTGGGTAAATAAATTTAGTTTAAAATAAATATTAACGGGAATCAGTTTTGTATTATTAGCATTTAATTTCAAAAAAAAAATTACCCAAATTTTTAGTGACTTATTGATCTGGTTTTCGAGGTCCCTAGGAGGGGCATTAGACTTTTAGGTTTTCATAGAAATCCTTCGCCTAGCCAAAATAATCTGTTATGGGATGTATTGTATATTTTGAATTCCATATATTTTTGCATATAAACTCAAAATTAGCATTCTTATTTCAAGTGTGTATTGTTCCAAGTGGAAGCTAAATATGTAATCAATACATATATTTGATTAATTCCATATTCCGTGTAAAATCTTCTTCACAAAAGCTTTATGTTTTTCTCAAGACTTTGGCATATCATTAATCTTATTTTATAATTTATTATCTTACATGGTTAGATGATTTTTATCATCAAATTTCTGATTAATTTCAAGGTGAATTTCCTTTATATAGATTTGAGACATAGTATGGGAATCTACCGGACTATAATTGAGAAGAGAATTTTGTCATGTATGTTATAGTTATGAGTTCCTTCATAAATATGTATCAAAAAATTGAAATAATGAAAATTAATTTGATATATTAAAAACCTACATGAAACAAATGTGATCTCATAGACTACAATGATTTTAGGATAAGAAAAATATGATTTTTCAAAAATCCTTAGAAGCTTTCAATGGAATGCACTAGGTAGACATAAATCCAGACACCACAACCTTTTTCTAGTATCCTCTTTGGGTGTGTCAAAATGGGAAGATTATAAATGGGCATGGACATCTATAATAACATAATGGAAAGAATTTTATTTTAAGTAAAGTTGAAAGTGCCACAATAGACATGTATGAAAAATGTAGAAGCTACATAAGACACATGAAATAATTTTCAAAATGCCTTGAAGATACATGGTCTCATGGGGAAAAAAATATGTTTTATGAAATATAATTTAAAACATTCAAGAAAATGTAAATGGTTGGTGTAAATAAAGAATCCACACAAAATTTCAACATACTTCCATCATGTTATAAAATGGGAGCCTTAGAATAGGGTATGTATATCCATGAAATCATAATAGAAAGTGGCTTTATGTATGTTATTGTAGTTGTATATTCCATAGGATCAACATATGTAAAATGTGTAAGAATACACAAGGAACATGAAGTGTTCACAATAATGACTTAAAGATATGAAATCTCATGGAATTCCATGAATTCATAATATGCAAAAGAAAAATGGATCTACAAGGCATGATATGAAAATATTTGAAGTATTGAATCTATTTGGAAAATACCCTAAGGTCATGTTATGTTATTTTTTATTTTACTAACACGAAACCATGTACGATTAATGGATAATGGTTGTAAATGCATCAATCCTATAAATTCCTCTTATAACACTACATCTCCTATTAGTCATTATACCTACATGGTTGGCATTCTTGATTGTGTGGGATATCTTCAAAAACTCTAAATTTCGTCTTGAAAATTTTAGTTAAACATGTGATGGTTGTGTGGATGTATTTTTGGGTGCCTATGGAGAACATAAAAATATCTATAAAGAATTAATTTAGAAGTGGAAAGATGGAGTGATGTTGAAATGTTAAGATACTGATGAAATATTTATGAATTAAAAATATACCTAAAATTAGTTATCTTGAATGTCATTAAATGATACATGTTTTTTCGGGAGAAGGGTCACACCCATTTATATAGAATATCTTCAAAAATTGGATATGTTTTCCTAGGAGATGAGAAAAACAATCTATTGTCTAGATTCAAAACATATAGTAAGTGAAATGTATAAGGAGGAAAATAATTATTCCTCCGCAAAATTAAGTTTAAAACAAATCCTTATAAGAAATATAGTATTTGGATATGATGGAACATATCTTGATTGTTCTCAATATTTGTCATCTGTATGGTCATTTTGTGTAGAGTAATATTATTATATTAATATTATGTTAGGTCTAGTCATTTGGGAGTGAATTACACATACAAGTTTATGTTTGTAAATCTAATGGTTTATGATAGTTTATTTTGTCTCATTTATGGCTAGAAATTTATGATGGTCCTTCACGTCCCTTTTGGGAAGAGATAAATTTTTGTGAAATCATAATTCTTTCCATCTAAATTTATTTCAATTTGTATATTCTTAATTTAGAAATTAAAAAAAAAAATTATATATGTAAAAGTGAAATTATATATTTTTATTACATTATATGTAGGATACATATATTTTTGGTAAAACAACTTGGATAATATGGTGTACAAATTAATGTTAATGAGAATATTGTGTGTGTGTGTGTGTGTGTGTGTGTGTGTGTGTGTGTGTGTGTGTGTGTGTGTGTGTGTGTGTGTGTGTGTGTGTGTGTGTGTGTGTGTGTGTGTGTGTGTGTGTGTGTGTGTGTGTGTGTGTGTGTGTGTGTGTGTGTGTGTGTGTGTATCTAGAAGTTAGATCATGATCTTGAATATTACATTACAATAACATGTATGTGGTATTAAATATTTTTCATAATGAGGTTAATCATTTCATACTATTGAGTTTCTAGGAGTCCAAATGGTTATCTAAATAGAGATAAATAGGATGGGTCCAATCCTAATGAACATAATCATGTTACATTGAAAATAAATGGTTGTGTGTGATTTGTAGTTAAGATAATATTTTTACGTGGTTCAAAGTAATCGAGAACATTCACTTAAGGTCCTTGACTAGAGAAATAACTTTAAAATGTACATAGGTTATGCCTCTTTCATCCATACATCATGGTTTCAATCCCCATATTATTCACATGTATATGAATTATTGAAATGTTCTTTTCTATAGTTCGTTTTAGCATAAGGTCGCAAATTTCGACCTTAGTGACCATAAGTTCATATGAGACTTGCATATGCACAAATATTGTAGAGATATTTAGTTATATTACTTCATATTATGCATAGATTTAAAAGAAAAAATAAAATAAATGTATAAAATCTTATAGGTTGGGTATCACATATGATCAAGATCGGTATTCTAGAAGAGCTCATAGATCCATTCATTTCTAATGGAACTTGGAAATTTCAAAATCTCGATGTATCATAGTTGTTAGGATTTTACCCTTATGAACATCTAAGGAAGCGCCACTTTATGTTATATTTTGTTGGGATCTTGAATTAAAAATGGTTAGGATGAGAAAATATTTAGCATTACTTCTTGATTAATAAGTTCCTACAAAGATATCTAAAATCTCATCAAACAATTTGGTATCATTTAATGAAGTTAGAAATCAAGGACTACTATATATTGGTTATTAGGAATTACTTTATCCTATGTAAGGATACAACTACACTTTTATTTTAGATTTTATTTTGTCTAGGAGTGTGAAGATTTAAGTCTTATAAAATCTCATTTACAATAGAGAGTAAAAGGTTCTTATTCCGAAAGGAGGTCTCGATTTAGGTCATTATTACTTTTACATAAGATAAAAGTAACAATATAGTTTTTTTATTATTATGAGAGGACTATAGGATCTTCTTTTCTATCATTTCAAATAACATATAGGTTTATATGTTTTTGGAGTAATATTTCATGTTGCGAGATAAATATGGTATTTTGACATCACAAATGGGCTCTTGACATAATTACAATCAATTTATTAGAAAGAGTATAGAGAAATTTACACCAACAATTGGGTGAAAATTATGTGTGTGGTCTCATTCAAGTAGGATTTTTATGTAGCCATAAGATGTGTTTCTTGAATTTATTTTATTGCTCTAGAATTAGCCACAAGATGGATTTAAGTGAATGTATTTTATTTCTCTATAATTATCTACAAGATACATTTCTTTTGATAAATTTTTTTATCTAGCATCCTTATTTTTTGCATTTATTATTTTAATTTTACCAAAGTTTTTAATGTATTTTTTTCTGATTAATAAGTTTCATGATGTGGATCTAGCTGCAAGAGGTTGAAATACCTCCAAAACACCCATAAAAAATTTCAAATAAAAACCAAAAGTTAGAAAATAGATTTCCTATCATTTTGGAATCCACACTAACATTTTCGATCTTTACAATCTTCCTTTTATTTCATGTCTTCTCTAAAAACCCTAAAATGCAAAAAATTACCTACTAACAAAACAACTTAGATAAGCCCCAAAATTTGTGTGCCAAATACAACTTCGTAAATTAATGCTCGTGAAATTTTTGACTTATTCTAACAAGCACAAAAAAATTATTAAACTTCTAAGATCTAGTCAAAAGCAAAAAAATGTTGAAGCTAGATTTTGGTCGAGTAGATGAAGGAATCGCCCAGAAAATGTGCCAATATGGCCAAAACCTTGCACCAAAGGTATATCATAGTATATTAGTAATTTATATCTACCACCCTATAAAATTTCAAGATGATCCAACAATCGATCAAAAGTTATGGTCTCCACAAGTTATGTTGTCGCATCATTCTCCCCTGGTTGAAAAGAATTCAGCTCCTGTGAATTCAGTTGATGGAATTCATCTAATTTTTCATTGTCAATATTCTTCAACTCCCACTCAAGAATCCAAGTATTTTCTTCTTTTCTGCAAACCTTCCGATCTATCGAATATATGTTGTAAATCTAATTTCTCATAGTGACTGTCTTTTGGTCCAAGACACACATTACCCTTTCCTTTTTCTTCTTCAGCATTTGTTGCTCCCAATTTATTTCTTCCTCCTCCACAAAATTTTCATCATGACTTGGAAACTTATATAATTCAAAAACATTAAAAACTAATGAGATAACAAAGTTGTCAGGTAGTTCTACCTTGTAGGAATTATAACTCATTTTCTTCATAATCCTACACAATCTAATCTTCTTATACTTAAGTTTATTATATGTCCCTTTTGGAAACCTCGCCTTTCTAACATGAACCATAACCAAATCTCATTTTTGAATACACTTACTCTCCAAAGGTTTCCAAATAAAACATGAAGCATTCCAAAGAAAACAACATTCAACACAAGCACAAAAACACAAAATAATCATAACATAAGCAAGGTGAAGATCCTACCTTTCCATGGTAGAGCTTGTTCCCAAGAGTAAGTTCTTAAGCTCCTCAAAACCAAGCAAGCATCCACAAGCTCCAACAATCCACAAGCACTCCCAAAAATCCTCTAACTCCCAAAATACAAGAGCACAAAATGATCAAGTTACCCCCAAACAAGTAAAAGAGCCTCTATAAATAGAAAAGGAAGAGAGGAAGATGAGGTGGCTCCATGTAGGATGCCACATCACTCATCCTCAACTCCACCTAAGAAGTCAAACCTCAACCCCAATGCACCATAAATTGGTGGGTGAGAGGAATGACAAGATACTTAAACACAAACAAATCCTACACGCCTCTAAGGACAAAATTAATTACTTGAAAGAAAGTGCAATAAACATTTCACCTTTTTATCTTCCCAAAACACCTAATGGGGTCTAATTTTGACCCCCAACCCATAGGTAGAGTTGGTATGGAAATTTAAGAGGTGTGGTACAAGTTTAACTTGTCCCAAAAGCCTTCAAAATTGGCCCTTCAGTCCAAATTCGAGTTTCTCATGAAGGGTAGAGTGTACAATAATCAAAATCTCAAGCATTCAACACACAACACAAAATCCAAGAGTAAATCAAGTCTAATAAATGAACTTCTTTTGGTCACATCTTTAATTAGTTTAGGACAAAATTTATTAACTTTAATAAGACACTTATACCCACTAAGATAAAGGGTGAAACACATACATCAAACTAAATAATTAGAACAAGTAAATTCCATCACTCAAAGGAACACATACTAACATTAACAAAAAAAGGAACTAAAACGAAACAACACATAACCCCTTGGTCACAATTTTTCCCTTGACCAAATATTTCCAACACACACACAATTACATGTTGTCATGGTGACCCTAGTTGGATTCATTTAGAATTCTATGGTGGTTGCTCTCCAATCCCTCTAATGTTGTTGTGAATATATATATATATATATATATATATACCTACAAAACACAAAATACCTCCTTCGGCCTCGTGGCTGCATTAACACATCCATGACAAAATATGTAATATAATCTAAAATCATCTATATATGAATAAATATCATCTAGGAAATTACAAATTATTTACAAATTTCTAGCAACATTTATATCAATGTTTCATCCATGTCAAAATTATCACAACATTAATTCAATTATCAAAGCCTACTCATGTCGATGAAAGTATATCACATGTCACAAATATATATAAATAGCCATGTCCATAGCATATCAATCATCAATATACTATGTCTCTAATAATCCACATGCATCATCTATGAATTGAAATCAACAACAGTCTAGTATCTCTAACATCTAGTATCATGCTAAATCAAAAGGCTACAACAATGTCCATAAGTGTATTCGACGGTATCAAAATCAAAGAAAAAGGTTTGAAGGGAAGTGGGCACTACATTTTACAAGTAATGAAATGAGCCATCTTAGAGAATCTATAAACCACAACAAAGATATAATCATTCCTCATTGTGTGTTAGGAATTCCTAACATGAAATCCATAATCAAATCAACCCATGGCCCTATAGGGACATGTAATGTAATATAAAACCTAGTAATCTATGCATGCCCCTTAGCCATTTGGCACACTCTACATCTTGGTATAATCCTACTTATGTCCCTCTTTACCTTTGGCCAATAATACTTTTCTACAACAAGAGCAATTGTCTTACTTATACCAAAGTTTCCAATCAACCCCCACTATGCAATTCTCTTACAATATTTTCTCTCATTGAACCAACATGGACGCACAATTATTTTCCCCTGAATAAATAACCATCTTGCATCAAATAATCAGAAGAACCAATACCTACTGTAGGGTCCTTAAGTTTTCTCACAACATCACTAAAATATGGATCACCCTCATACAATCCTTAACTACCTCAAAAGTGATACACACCTATTCAAAGAATCAAGTAACTTGATTCTTATTACCTAACTTATGCTTTAATACAAAAGTATATTCTTTCAAAAATGAAAACCATGTTGCATGCCTACTATTTAGTTTCTTTTGTGTGTTTGCATACCTCAAGGCTTCACGATAAGTGAAAAGTCCAAATTCCTTAGCTCTACGCATAATGTCTTTAATGCCTTAATTCCCCGAACAATAGCATAAGATTCCACATCATAAGTAGAATATTTCCTCCTAACTTCATTCATATTTTCACCTGAATATTTCCAACACTCATCCTTCTTGACTCAGACAACTCCAATTCTCACCTTGCTGAAATCTAGAAATCCCAAAATAGGTGCTTCTAACACTTTGCTCTTCAACAATTCAAAACTATTTGTTGTTTCCTTGGTCCACACAAACTCCCTCCCCTTTGTACACTTTTTTTTATGTGTGCAACAATGTTACTAAAATTCCTAAAGAACTTCCTATAAAAAGTTTCCAATCCATTAAAAATACAAACCTCTATCACATTCCTTAGAATAGGCCACTCCAAAATTGCCTTTAATTTTTCCTCATCCATCCTCCGATATGACAAACCCCAAAAATAAATATTGTTATGAATAAATCTACACTTCTTTAAGTATGCATATAGACTCTCTTTACGTAACAAGTCCGACGCTAATTTCATATGTAACCAGTGTTCTTCCACTATCTTTCTTTGAATATCAAAATATCATCAAAATAGACCAAAAAAACTTAACATTGTATTCTCGAGTACTCTGCTCATCACCCTCATGAATGTACTGGGTACATTAGATTTCCCAAATGGCATCACCATCCACTGCATAATTCATCTTATATTTTGATATTTTTGTCCATTCATCCCCTTCACGGATTCGAGATCTGGTATTACCCACTCTGTAGGTCAATCTTGCTAGACTATTAGGCTCCCGCTATCATATGCATCATATCATCCAATCTAGGAATTGGAAAATAATATTTTATTGTGATCTTATTTATGGCCCCGTTGTTCTACACACATTCTCTAGTCTCCATATTTTTTTGGGATTCAATAGCGCCCATTTGAGTTGCACATGGACTCATGCTTTCTCTCACTATCCCTTTCTATATTAGATTTATAACTTCTTTGTTCAAATCTTCATTCTTTTCGAGACTCTTCAAATAGGCTTCCTAGTTTGGAAGTGCTGATCTTGGGATCAAATCAATATGGTGTTGCATATCCCTCTTTGGAAGTAACCCATTTATTATCTCATCTGGTATGACATCTTTGTATTATTTTAGTACATTTTTCGTAGAAATGGGTATCCTAAGGTCCTCTATTTCCACCTTCTTTGACATCAGTGCATAACACCAACCAACTTCTTCCATTTTAGTAACAAATTTTTTTGTAGACAATAAGCCCTCACTCTTCTCTTCTTCCTTGAAGGGTAATAAGACCACCTTTACACCATCCTTCCAAAAAGTGTATGTATTTTTCCCTCCATCTTGTGTAACTTTTTTGTTATATTGCCAAGCCCCTAGTAATATATTCCATGCATCCATCGGGATAAACTAATACCACACCTCATCCTTGTAGGTATTCCCAATTGAGAACATTGTAAGGCATCTTTTGTCTATGGTTACCTCATTTCCTTTCTTGAACCACAATATACGATAGGTATATGGGTGTTTCTCTCATTTCAGATTGACTTTTTCAACTATCACAGTTGAAACCATATTTTCACAACTACTACCATCAATAATAGTTTTACATGCCTTTCCTCCGGATGTACATCTTGTTCAAAATATATTTGTTCATAGCCATGAATCAACATCGAAACATCTTCTTCTTTATCCTTCATTGGGGAAAACATCATCCTCCTTATCATGAGGGTTTCACCCAAGTCTACTAAGAACCTCAATTTCTTCTTCCTCTTCAGCTTCAACTAGATTTACTCATGGTTGTTCTCATTTCCATCTATCTTTTGTAGGATAGTGCGGACTCTCAAAAGATTTGTGCTCCTCTTCACCACATTTGTAATATCTATATTTCCTTTAGGGGCTATTCCAGCCCCATCCTCCATTATAACCTCTTCCCCTCGAAACCTCCTACCTCTTTCACCATAATCTTTATGCCCTTTTGCACAAGAGGATTCACCTTTTATAGATTCAAATCTACCTCTACCTCTCATTGGAGATGAAGATGATATTCTCTTCACATCTCTTCTAAAATTATTTCTCTTGTTTTTTTCTTCTACCTTTAGTGTGATTTGATAAGAATCATCCAAGCTATGGATCCGAACACACTCAACTCATCGTGTATGGTATAACTCAACCAATTTATATACCTTTTATCCTTTTATTCTTGAGACTCTTCCTGTTCCACCCTTATCGACAACTTGTAAAATTAATTAGATTACTCCTCAATGTTGAGATCCTTCTCTCTTAGCTTTTAGAAACTTTGAAAAAGAGTCTAAGCATAATATACTGAGGAATAAATTTTTCTTTCATATTTTTTACCATTTTATTCCATTTTAAGATCTTTCCCTTTCCATTCCTTTGTCATTTATTTTACAGGTGATCCTAGTAGATCAATGCATGTTTGACTAACTTAGTGCATGAAAACTTAAGCTTCTTCTCCTCTAAAAGGGTTTTCCACTCAAACAATTTTTCTATGTGATTCAACTAGTCAATCAAGTCCTCTGTGATGGTTGAAGAACAATGATTATTGATTGCTATATTTTCAATACAAAAGTGCAAGCCAATAAATAGGCTGCGTGAGAGAGGACAGGAGAAAAATAATTATGTAACTATTTACTAACAACAACTAACAATGTATTAAATAAATACGCTAACAATGTATTAAAAACAATGCGCTAACATTCCCCCCCTTAATACATTGTTCTTACAAATGTACCCCCTAAACAAACCAAAATTCACCTTGGTGAGAGGCTTGGTGAGAATATCTATAATCTAAAAATCGGTAGGGCAAGATCTTGGAGCTGAATTTGGTGGTTCAAGACCTGTTCATGAATGTAGTGACATTCCACCTCAATATGCTTTGTATGTTCATGAAAAATAGGATTCTTCACAAGCTTTAACACACCTTGATTGTCGCAATGAATGATGGGAGGTTTCTCTTTAGGAATCCCTATATCTGCAAGAATGTGACATAACCAAATTACTTCGCACACAGCTCCTCATGCGGTGCGGTATTCAGCCTCAGTGGATGAGAGAGCAACAATATTTTGCTTCTTGCTAATCCACGAGATAGGTCTAGATCCGAGATGAAAAACATATCCTGAAGTGGATTTCCTGTCATCAACGGATCCTGCATAGTCCAAGTCTGTATATCCCTGTAAGAAGAACTGAGTGTTCTTCTGATACTCTAGACCAAAGTCAATTATACCTCAGACATATCTCAACACATGCTTTGCTGCTATCCAATGACATTTCTTCGGCTCTTGCATAAATCTAGCGAGATAGCTCACTGCAAAGCAAAGATATGGTCTGGTATAAGTCAAGTAAATGAGACTCCCCACAAGCTGCCTATATTGAGTGCCATCTACCTGCGGTGAATCCTGGAATCTAGATAATTGCAAAAGAAATTCCATATGTGTGGACATTGGTTTACAATCTGACATTCCATACTTTTCCAGGAGTGTCTTGGCATATTTCATCTGGGAGACAAAGATATGATTCTTCTTCTACCATATCTCTAAGCCAAGACAGTAGTGAAGTAGCCCCAAATCGGTCATGTCAAAGGATTTCTTCAGATCATTCTTTACATCATCTACAAGATTGTCAGAACTTCCTGTGATCACAAGATCATCTATGTACAAAACCAAAATGACAATCTCTGTTCCTACCTTCTTGATATACAAATTTGTATCTGAGGGGTTACGATTGAATCCATGCTGTAATAGGTGATCATCAATTTTTATATACCATGCCCTAGGTGCTTATTTGAGTCCATAAAGAGACTTTCTCGGATGGCATACCTTGTGTGGTTGATGCTCATCTACAAACCCTTCAAAGTTAGGCCATGTACTCTTCTTCTTTTAGATCACCGTTAAGAAAATCACTCTTGACATCCATCTACTAAAGTTTCCATCCATTTTGTGCTACCAGTGCATAGACAACTTTGATGGTTTTGATCTTCGCAGTGGGTGCAAAGGTCTCATCATAGTCAATTCCTTCTTGCTGAGCATAACCCTTTGCAAAAATTTGTGCTTTTTGTTTGTCGATTGAACCATCGCTTTATATTTTGTTTCCAAAATCCATTTGTAGCCAATGGATTTCTTACCTGGAGGTAGATCGAAAAATTCCCACATCTGATTCTAAATTAGGGAATCATATTCAGCATCCATAGCCTGTTTCCATTGTGGTCGGTCTAATGCCTCACGAACAGTGTCAGGTTTGGTGCTCTCAACAACTAAACTCATGAGTGTAAAATTTACCTCATGTCTGGCTTGACTTCGTGTTCTAACTCCTATAGAAGTACCTGGAAGTCAGTTCAGGTGTGCATCCCTAATAGTATTTTGGACCCATTTCGAATGTTGGTGCTATTGCTAATGATGTGAAGGTGTGTTGTCCAATGTTCCTAGATCAACGAACAAGTCTCCACTCAGCTCTACTTCTCTCTGAGAAGAATCATCTTGCCCATCATCTGGATGTGTGAGCAATCTATGTGATGAGGTCGGTACTGGATCTCCATTATGTGGCAGGAGTCAAAGGACAACTCATCACACACCACATCTTAACTCTCGTGGATCTTCTTCGTCTCGGGATCCATGAGATGATATGCCCTTTGAGGTAGTACTATACCCCAAGAAAAGACATGGTAGTGTCCTTAGATCGATCTTCTTCCTTCTCTCATCCTGGAACATGCATATATGCAAGACAACCAAAAAATCTTAAATGATGAAAAAAATTTACAACCACTCCATACCTCTTAGGTGTCTTTTTCTACAAGATCTTCATGGGTGCCTGGATGAGTAGATACACCGCTGCTGATCTGGGCATACGCCTAAAAATAATCCTCCAACTTGGATGTCCAGAGCATACAACGAGCCATCTCCATGATAGTCGTGTTGTGTCACTCGAAAATCCCCGTTCGCTGGGGGTGTGTAGGGTGCAGTCAAATGTTCTCTGAATGCCATGCTACTTCAGGTATGCTAAGAACTTCTTTGACAAAAATTCCCCCTTGATCTGAGTGGAGGAGAAGGAGAGGCTTCCTAGACTGCCTGGTGGCTTGCTGGTAGAAGGTTTGGAAATTGGCAAATGCCTCACTCTTCTTCCGGAGGAAATATACCCACATTTTCCATGAGTAATCATCAATGATGAGCTAGAAGTACTCAAAACCTTGGAAGCTAGCTGGTAGGGGTCCACACAGATCGGTGTGAACGACCTGAAGATGCTCCATAGAATGATAAGAGCTCTATTTGAATAGACCTCTATGTTGTTTTCCCGCAAGACATCTCAAGCAAATAGGTAAGGAATGGGAGAGTGGAGGAATCCCTCTTACCATTTCCTCGCACTAAGCCGATGCAAAGCCCCTGACATGTAAATATGACCATATTGAAAGTGCCATAGTGTAGTGGACTCCACCGTTGAAGCAGAGAAAGCAATGCTACATGAAGTGACCACATCCAGTGTAAATAGAAGGCCCTTCAGAAATTCTTAAGAAATTACTGAATCTCCCTGGGAAATGATGTAGGACTTGACCCCTTTCTCAACAAAGAATTCAACCTACATTCGATGGTTAAGAAGTTGACTCATAGACAAGAGATTTGAGGTCAAACCTAGAACATATAACACCTTCGTGAGTGTACATCTTCGTGTCCCAAGAGGAATGATGACATCACCAATCCCCACCACAATATACTCCTGATTATCTGCATGATGGTGATCCGATCTCCAGTGGGCCGGTCACTCAGAGTATGGAACAACTTATTATTGTCAGTCATGTGTTTGTTGGTGCCCGAATCAATCAACTAGACATTTTTTCGATGGTTGTGAAGCTTCCGTGATACTAGAACAATGTCAGAATGAGTCATGTCTGGAACCTCTTCATCAGAGGTGGCATCCTGCTAAGCAGCAATGTGACCCTTCGCTCTCGATTACGAGCACGCCATTGGGATTTCTTGGAATATCCTTTCCCGAAGTGCTCTCTTCACCGAGTTTCCATACTTCGACCGTTGTAATAACAATTCACAGTCGTGTGCATATCCATGGAGAAAATGTGGCACCATTGATCTGCCTTGTTGTTCTCATCGCTTCGAGGCGGCCACCGTGGTGGCCACCGAGAAGGTTATTCTACCGAGGATGTTGCTTCTTATTTTGGGGGTTGATCGCCCTTTCCAAGGTTTATTCTTTTGCCTCATGATGAGAGCCTTATCCTCAAAGGATTCTTAAACATTTTGCATGGCTTCTTCCTACTAGAGATAATTCACCGTGGTGGAAAACTCACCTCCGTTGAGTGATGGTCAACGTGGTGATCAGTGTCTGAAACCGGGATGGAAGAGCTCACAAGGTGAGTGGGACTAGCAAATTGTCGTCCACCGGTTCACCGAGAGCAGAGAGTTTTGCACATAACTTAGCCACACGCCGCAAGAAGGCTTCTACTGATTCTCCATCATGCATACTCATCGTGTGAATCTTTGTCTGAAGATGTAACTTTGTTTCAGATTCTTCGCTTCATAGATGGTACACAATGTGGTCCATGCCTGAGAGGAAATGGTTGCTTCCGAATGCAAAGTTTCACTACTTAGAAAGGCTCAGGGTGATAAGCATTAGTGCTTTTGCATCAGCCTTTTCATATTTAACCAACAAATCAGCGTCTATGGGAGGGGCATCTTTGCCAAAAATGATCCCCCAAAGATCTTCAAACTGAAGAATCGTTCGCATCTTGGTTTTCCATGTGGCGAAATTTGGCCCTTTCAAGAGTTGGGCATTGGATAGCAATATTTTTGGAGCAGACATTTTCAAAAACTCAAAATTGTATTTTATTTATTTATTTTTCAAAAATGGCTACAATGCTTACTGAAGGAATCTATCCCAAAGATGGGCTCTATAGGCTTGTGCAAAGTGAGACGTAGACGCTCTGTGGGAATTCTACTACTTTGCGTTCATCATCTGCATCATAGCCACGTTCAAGTTCTGCACAAATCTGCCATGCTTGACATCAAACGTCGAACCAAAAATACTCCAACAGTCCTCGGCACACAATCTCATCAAAGAGAATATTCCCAGTGTTGTGGAGCTTGTTGACCAAGGCAAAGAATAGTCCAGTGGTGTCTTCGTTGTCACTCAATGCCCAAATATTTGGTGCATTGCTCGTGGTGCTTTGTGCATCCAAAATTTGTGACATATGTGCACACATGGGTTTTCAATTTGCAGGCTTTGCTTACATGCATAGGGCTCATATTTCTACGGGCTTTTGGATGGTCTTCCACGTGGTTCTACAGGAAACAATGATTCATTCACTGGCTAGGTCTTCTAACGGCTCTGGTATGATGGTAGTCAAAACAAAGAAGCATGGCTCTCGCTCAAAGCAATGAAAGTCTGAATCAATCGCTATAGAGAGGATCCAACAATGTCTCCTTCCCTAGCCGTTGTCCACGCACAACAAATTCTCCTTGTCTTCCACGCTGCAAATGATGGCTAGAGATGGCACTGGCTTGGGCTCCTTCCACGCATAGTATACATGCAGCAAGTTTCCTCCCACCACATGTTCAGCAAAGTCTTCTCCTGCTCTCCTTCCACATGCACAACAACCAATCTGCAAACAAATGCCTCCAATTACACACAGCAAGAGATCAACGGTGCTCTTTCAGGAAAATTCCAAAGAAAGACTTACACGTCTTAATGGATGCCAAATAGGTGCAAGTCACTGGGTAAAAGCCAACACAGGTTGCTCCACTTCAACACAGAGTAGTTTCTCCACCACGCATAGCACAACACACCAAATCCTCCACGCATAGCAAAACTCCACCGGCTCTTGATACCAATGATGGCCAAGAACAATGATTATTGATTGCTATATTTTCAATACAAAAGTGCAAGCCAATATATAGGCTGCGTGAGGGAGGACAGGAGAAAAACAATTATGTAACTGTTTACTAACAACAACTAACAATGTATTAAAAACAATGTGTTAACACTATGGTCATAACCCTCCACCATAATCGGAACATTAATCTTCATTCCATCATTCTTTCCCTTTCAATCATGGATCAATCTCTCCTCAAATGGTCTCTCATTCAACATGTCTTCATCTCTCTCATTTTCTTCTTCATCTCCTCTTTCATTGATTAATGGAGGTACTTCTTCAGGATCGTTATCCGGGTCTACACCCCTTTTTGCATATCTCCTTCTAAGGCAAGTAAATTCTCCTATAATCTCAACAACTTATCTCTATATCTCCTACATATTCCTATTCATCAGGGCATAACCTCCCCTCCTACATCTATCCACAATTATATAAAATAGAGGCAAAAACTACAGAGAAAAATGTAATATGTTACCTTAACTATTCTTGCAAGATCAAAATCCTGCGCTGATACCAATTGATGTGGATCCAACTACAAGAGGTTTAAATACCTCTAAAACACCCATAAAAAACATTGCAAATAAAACCAATAGTTTTAAAATAGAGTTCATATCATTCTAGAATCCATACTAAACTTTTACATCATTACAATCCTCCTTTTATTTCACGTCTACTCTAAAAACACCTAAAATGCCAAAAATTACCTACTAACAAAACAACTTAAATGGGCCCCAAAATTTTCATGCCAAATATGCCTTCATAAATTAAGGCTCACACAAAATTTTGACTTATTCTAACAAGCACAACAAAATTTATTAAACTTCTAAGACCTAGTCAAAAGTGAAAAAAATGTTCGGAGCCAATTTTAGGCCACTAGATGAAGGAATCCGGCCCTGAAAATGTTCTTAAATGTCCAAACCTTACACGAAACATTTGCCACAACATAGTACTAAAGTATATATACCACCCTCAAAAATTTGAAGACATTCTCAGTAGTGCCCACTTCCCTTTGACACCCTTTTGATACTAATCATGATACTGCATTGATTATATTATGGACATGATTATGGACTTTATTATAGTATGATGTTAGATGTTAGATCATGGATTATTGTTGACTTGATTTAGTTATGATGCATGATGATTATTAGAGACATTTTGGATATTGATGTTGATATACTGTTTAACATGGTTATATTATGGATGTTGTTCGGACGTGTGATATTTGGATATTGTGAGTAGACCTAGAAATAGAAATTATTTGATGATAATATAATTGTTGAGTAAAATTGCAAATGATCTTGTTGGTTGCTTGGATGTTGTTGTGATTCATATATCTAGATTATCTTGGAGTTTTATTTATATTATTTTGGATTTTCTATTATGGCCACGAGGCCGAATGAGGTATTTGTGTTTTGCAGGTTAAAATATCACAACAAACATCAAGGGATTGGAGACCAACCACATTAGAATTCTAGATGAATTCAACAAGGTCACCATTTCAACTAGTTTTATTTTGTGCATGTTTGTGTGTGTTAGGGATTCCCATGGGGGGATCGCCTTTAAATGTGACCAAGGGGTTATGTGTTTTTATTTATTTGACCCTTTTGTTTAATGTTGCATGTGTTTATTTTGTGATGCATTTGCCCCTTTCTTTATTTATTAAATGTTGTATTAATATTGTGGGTAAACATGTTGTTAATATTAATTAATTAAAAGATATCATGAGAAAGTAATTAATAGAGTTTTTGGCCTTGATTTAAAGTGTTGTAAGAGATGTGTAAGTTAATTTTTGAGTTTGAAACACTTCATCTTCTTGAAAATTCGAATTTGTCTTTGAAGGCTGATTTTAAAGGCTTGTGTGACAAGTTAATTTTGTCCCATACCTCTTAAATCTATTTACCAACAATACCTACGGTTGGAGAGTTGAGATTATACTTTTATAATGCTTTTTGAGAAGGAAAATTGTAAGTTTTAATTGCACTTTTCTTACATGATTTAATTTCAGTCCTTTGGGGTGTGGGTTGGATTTGAGTGTGTAAGTAAACTGTCATTTTATTCACCCACCTATTTATTATGCATTGGAGAATGAAATTGACTTTTGAGGTTGGGGTTGAGGATGTGTGATGAGGCATCCTACATGGATCCACCTCATCCTATTCCCTTCCCTCTGCTATAAAATTTGAATTCCTTGCCTTGTTTTCGGTTGCTTCACTTTGGAGACTTCATTCTTGGGTGAATTCATTTGTCGTTTTGGATCTCTTACTTTGAAGAAGTTTTGGAAGATTGTTGCATGCTTGTGTTTAGCTGTTTTGGATTGCTTGCATTGGAATAAAGCTTGTTATTTTGGAACTTGGAACAACTCCATCATGGAGAGGTACAATCTTGGCTCTTGAAATGCTTCTTTTTTTTGTTTATGAAAATGTTAATGTGTGAACGTTTTGGCATGTTTGTGGTCTGTTGGGTAGATGGCCTTGGATTGGTGTAGGAGAAGACTATGGGGTTTATTTTTGGGAGGCACAAGTGTGTTTTAGGGAGGTATAAGGGAGGAGGGAATTGGGATTTGGGTTCCACCTCACAAAGACATAGCTTGCATTTATTTACTCATTATAGAGGTATAAGGGTGCTATAAGAGGTTGGGAGGCATAAGCAAATGTGAGGAATAAGGGGTACTTGGGAGGCATAAGGAATGTAAGGGTTTTGATATATTATATTTTGGCGGTTTGTAATTCAGGTGGTGATACCCATTTCCTCTTTTAGGAGTCATAAGAAGCATCCCCCATAGTTTCTTGCTCCTTTTGCTTGTTGATGAAGCCTCAGTAATGTTTGTCATACTTTAATGTAATTATAAACTACATTCTATTTTGACCTTGTGTATTTATTGTGAAAATGCTACTTGTGTGTTTGTGGAAGCCTGTTGTTGTCATGAGTTGGATCATATCTTTTATTGCATTGTGGTTTGGGCTCAGGGGCTAACGAAGAAGGATGGATTCTCCTCCTCACTGGATTTCTTGGTTGGGTGGAAAGTGTTGCCTTTCCCCTACTCCTGTTGTGACCAAATTAGAAGAATGAGAAATACACATGTTGCTATTCTGGAGCTGAGAAAAAGATAGTTTAACAGTCCCTTGTGAAATGAAATCTTATTGTAGCCCTTTCCCACTTTGAAGTGGATGATATGTATATTAATTATAATGGAAAGAAACCTTGTATTGATAATGAAAGTTGACATTTGAAATGTAAAAGAGTTATACTATGTATTCTATTTTTTGGAAAGAATGTGAAAGAATGATACATATTTTGTATATTGTATTTTGAAATCAAATGGAAAGGAAGTTGTAAGAGAGTAATTTGAATTAATGGAAGTATTTTGTCTTGTTCATATGATATTATTTCCATTGGAAATCTGTGTTTAACACGCACTATGAAATCCCTGTTTGGAAAGTGGAAAAGTGAAACACGTGAGAAGAAAATGTATTATTCTGCCTTGTTTATAATATATGATTTTGGAAAGAATAGAAACTGCATTCTTGTTTTAATGTTTGATTGAAGGAATGAAACATTTTTGAAACTAGCATGAAATGAATTTATTTGTAAGGAAAGTAAAATAAGAACCATTGAGTTAAGTTTGTTGTTTCCATTTTTGCTTCATGTTAAACTCTATAACTTTTACCATAAATGAACAAACCGAACCTGCAATCAAGAAATAATAATGAAACATTAAAATTGAACATGCCAGGATATAAATGAGTTCAATTAGACAAAAACACTTAAAGGAAATCTTTCAAAACCTGGTAAAACTGAGTTCAAAGCTTTCACAGTCATTTTGTTGTCAAGAAATGTAAATGTTCAAATTACAAATCAATCAGACAAATTGAATCTTGAAATATTTCCTAAATCCATCTAAGAAAAATTCTCCATGTCTATTTGACATGTTGAGAGAGGAAGAAGATCAAATTGAACAAATCTCATAAGTTAAAATTTACCAGTTTGCACTATAAAATCCTGCAGATCGTTTTCATGAAATTGACCCCTTAAACTCTATCAAAATTAAAAATTAATGAATCTTGTGCAAAGAGGATGTCGATAGCTTTCCATAAAGTCCTCGTTTTCCAAAACCGAGCTCTCTATCAAACGTTATGGCCTTCTGAAGGTTTTCTTCACTTAGTAAAAAAATATGGGAAAAATTCCTTGGTAGGCCCGCGCCCGAATTTTTTTTTCCTTAGAGTTTCAAAAAAAAATTGGAAAATTTTCCAAATTTTCCCTACTACCCCGCAGCTAATCAGAGGCTACCACGTGGCACCACGAGGTGTCAACAGAGGGGCGGATCCCTTTTTAACTTAGCGCTTAGAAAAATTTTGGGAATTTTTTTCAAGTTTTCCCCACCAGCCCACATCTAATCAAAGGCTTCCATGTGGCACCATGAGGTGTTAGCAGAGGGGTGGATCCCTTTTTAACTTAGTGCTTCTGAAAAATTTCAGGAAAATTTTCCAAAGTTTCCGCGCCACCCTGCCAGCCCATAGCCAATCAGGAGCTGCCACGTGGTGTCGTGAGGCAACGACACAAGAGCGGGTCCCTTTTTGCCTTTTTGCATTTCGGAAAATTTTGGGAAAATTTTGCAAATTTTTGTCGCCGGTCGTAGCCAATTAGGAGCTTCCATGTGGCATCGCAAGGTTCCGATAGAGGCATAGGTGAATGTTACCTTTTTTCCCTTGCGGGGCGTTAAACAAATTTTCTCCCCACCACCTTGCTTTCCCGCGTTGGCTTAGGAGACACCACATGTCCCTCATGGACTCACGGGAGCGTGGGTGCAAATGTTGCTTTCTGCTCCTTGGGAATTTTTCCTCCCCACGGCCTGCTGACCCGATTTTGGGGATTTCTCCCCTAGGCCCGCAAGCCCGTTCTCGGGGAAAATTTTCACCCCAAGGCGATCGGCCCATAACTTGAAAAATATGAGGAGTTAGGAGGACTTCTTTATATCAATGGAAAGGTGAGAAAATTTCCTATTCAATGGGAATGATTTATGAAAATTTTGAATGTGTTAGTTTTTGGTTAAACCAAGTTGAATCTTTAAAGCCTATTAGAGAGTGGGTATGGTGAGGAATTACCCTCTTAACCTAATTGAACTTTCTAACCCTAAATTTTGGGACCTTGTGACCTCTAATAATTTTTAATAAATGAAAAGTATATTCTAGTGGATTGAAATTGTTCATGAACTTGTTAGTGACAACTGTTGTTTGTAACCTGGTTGTAGACTCTTTTAAACAAAAAAAAATTATTCCATAATTTTCCCACCTAATCCTAGGTTTTTCTTGGGTCTTAAGTGGGTTGTTTTTAGCGGGCATCACACAATCCATTTGTTGGATAAAAAGTTATGCTCTCCACAAGTTATTATGCCGCGTCATTTCCCTTGTTTCATCGGTGGTAATATCCTTTGAAATTTGAGTTTGTTGTGAGATTTAATTGAATTAAAACACCAAACAAGTATTGTAAGAATACACACTTAAGGCCCTTCTATAAAAGTATGGATAATTTATAGCTTGCGCTTATCCCATTCTATATGGGTTTCTACATAAATTGTTCAAATGGGGTGTATGACCATGTATTAGTGTAATATGGTGAATTTTTTTTTTTATTCAAGTGGATATGTTTATTTATTTAGCTTATGTTTATTTCTCTTATTCTTTTAATTTTGTATTGGAAATGGCTTCCTTTCATTCTAAGATTTATTTCATGTTCAAAATCATCATTCTTAGATGCACTTAAAATCACATTCAAAGTATTTGGTTTAGTCATCCATGACAACAATGAATAATACAACAATCAGTAATATGTTTCTTTAAATATTTTATGGCATTTAAGGATTTCTTTCATATCCTTCATGTGTCGAAGTGAGACTTCAGAAGATCTCGTTAATAAAGACAAGTTATTCCTTATTAGATGATTTCTTTTCAAACAAAATAGCTCACATATGATATTCTATGAAAACATACAACAAAGATCCCTTCAATAAAAGTGTCCTACATTCTCATTATCATCTTCACTTATGTGCTCTAATTATCTTGAAGTAAGTATATTTAATTACAATGTTTTTTTTCCTCCGTTAAAACTAACAAATAAAAATGTTAATGTCTTTGCAGCAGGTCCAATTGCTAATTATATATATGTGGATATTAAACGGTGGTAATTTTAACAAAATATAAATTAAACAATTAATATCGAAAAACTAATTGATTGACTATCATTTGTGAAGTCTTTTCATTTTGTTTAAGTGGCCCACTACCGTTTTCTCAAAGAAACTTGTAGAGTGAAATTGCATCGTATCCTTTTTTAAAATGATATTGAAACATAGTTCTTTTCAAGTGTCAAACTTCCCATGTGTTAGGTCAAAAACCCAAACATTCGTGCACTAAACCCAAGCTCCAAATTATTCATAGAAAGCTTGTAATGACCAAGTCAACTTCGTTCTTTTTGTTTTTAATCATATTGAATTCTTCTCTAACAACTCACTTATTAGAGGGAATGTTGCCTCCTATTTATTTTGAAATAAGAGTATATTCATGAAAGTCATTTGGGGCATAAAAAAATGGGAACAATATTTTTGAACAAGGTCAATAGTGGTCTAAGTACAACTTTCAAAACTTTCTTGAGCAAAACTCAAATCTAACCCCTCCAACCTCTTTCTCAATTCATAATAATCCATTTGGAAAAAATGTCGAAAGACACCACAAAAGCTAAAAACCAATAATAAATAAGTTAATTCCTTTAAAGTCACCTATAATTCTATGAAAATATCCAAAAAAAAAAATGCTTCAAATAGAAGTGTTGGAGTCTCACATAATCACCTCTCTATTTTATTGCCTCATGTCACTTGCATTCCCTTGTGTTATGGTAAGTGCGCGTCTAATCGCAATTATTGCATTGTCCCCATTAAAACTAACACACCGAAATAAAAATAAGTTATGCTTTTGCAACACGTGCAATTGCTAAATTTATATATTTGGATATTAAAAGGTAGCAGCTTTAATTAAAAATAAAACAAACATTGTACTCCAAAAATGTTGGAAATTTCAAGTCGAATTGCCGCTAAAAAGCACAAACTTCAAAGTGAGAAGTAAAATGACCAAACCTTTGCGAAAAACCAATTGATCGAGACTCGAGAGCCCCACTGCTCTTTACCCAAAGAAATTCGTACCATGAAACTCCATCCTATCCTTTTATGAATGATATTTAAACATACTTTCGAAGGAAGTGCTCCATTAAAATGATTCCTTGTCAAATTTAATATTAGCACTAGACGGCATAACATTAAAAAAATCGAAACGTTACAGAACAAAATAAACCACAGATTGACTGTCAAACGACCATTTTTCCCTCATTGTTTTTCAATTATTGTAATCTGTAGCGTTTCATGGAACCCAGGCACAGACAATGCCGTGGAACTCAGATGCATGAAGCTACAATAACCTAAAACATTCTGTTGTAGTATTATGAAGCTACTTCCTGATGAGGGAGGCAACAGTGCAGGTGGCAAATCTTGAAGGGGGAATGAATGCAGAAGGGCTGCAGCTCTCTTCTCAAATCTCTGAAAAAACATGTCTGCACACTCAATGCCAATGTGCGCCTCAACTAAACTGCCCACAAAACTTTTAACCAGATTTGCCTTCATCTTTCCAAATATATTTGGGTCCTTCACCCACTCTTCAAATTCTTCTTCAGACATGCATGGCACCCCTTCACACACTTGTACTCTCTCTATCTCAAACCCACCGCACTCTTCAACTGCTGCTCTCACTTCAATTGCATTTGGAAAATACCATGGAAGATTGAATGAGTCTCTCAAATCCAAGCTGATAATTCCCTGTATATCAATAAAATCATATTAATCATAATTGGAATTTCAATATTTCACAACTGGAAAGAGGTGGGAAAGTTGGATATAAAATTTATTTCTAGTTTGATTCATGGTTTTGGGGCATGCTTACATATCGCCTGTTTTTTTTTTTTCCCTTTTTTTTTTGTGTGAATTATCTTGTATCATTTTACTTGTTAATATAATATAAGATCTTATTCATCAAAAAAATTTATGCCTGTGTGACAAGATCATCCCATGCTTCTTCAAAGTCCTGACCACAGAATTCACCTCCCACTGAAACTTGTTGTGCAGGGAGTGAAGAGTCCGGCCTTCCCATCAAACAAAAGAACAGTACACCTCCTTCAGCCATCTCCTCTGCTCTGCACTTCATGAAAGCAGTGAGATCCTTCTGGGACTTCTTAGAGTATATATCAACAATATCCTGCCTCCCTCTGTTGATCCACACTCTACCCCTGTTGTAGAAGGGCGAATCCTTATGTATAATAGTCTCAGGCACCTGCAACAACAATCATAATCAGCACTTAACAAAACCCAATGAACCATTGTAAGCACCAACTTCCTACCTAGCCGTAAAATGACATGCACCCACATGAAATGATACCTCTGAAATCCAATGGAGGGCCATTATAGAGAAGCATACATGAATGCTTGATCTAGGAAAAATGACACGGTAGAAGGATCCTGGCACCCCAGCAACAAAATATGGACGATTATGCCGGTCTAACAGATTGAACAGTCCATTAAAATCATTGGATGGCAAATCAGAGAAGAAACCTTGGAAATCTGGCACCACTGATCCGTTTAACAGATTTGTCAATGTCATCACAACAAAGTCCATATCTAACACGGTGTTGGGACCAGTAGCACAGCCAAGATCTGCAATTCTAACGGGACCCTCCATGGGGAACTTGAGCTTCTCAATGGCTGTCCGAAACAGAGGTTGGAGTACATGGAAAACATACCTCTGTCTTGTAGAGTTCTCTGCATAACTTGCAGCACCAGTGCCTGCATACATGTGAAGAACTCCATCTAGTTGAGCAGAAGAATCTGCATTTTCTCTATCCCTCTCTAATCCTATTCTGTGGACTTCATTTGCCAGCGCCTGGTTCTCCATTGCATGACAATCTGAAAACCAGTATGGCTTATGGTTCGAATCCTTACATATTAAATACCAGCAGAGTGGAAGTTTTTTTAAGATATTCCTTAACGTTTTTCTTGTTCACACACAACTTAATTGTGGTGGCCATGGACAGCTACAGAGCTTGTCCCCACCTTACGGTCCTCACAAATTTCGTGCCTCGTGGCATATACTGTCTCATGATTGTAGAAAGATTGACCCAAAATGTACATTTCTTAGCGGGTCTTATTCAACTTACAGCAGTCAAGCTTTTCACTCCGTAATTCACGCATCATTGCAATGACAGAGGAAGAGAACATTTCCTTACAAAGCCAATAAAAAAGAGCCACTTCTCTTGGTCTATCCTGGTCATTTCTTATCTTTTAAGCCGTTCAAGCCTTGTGGCCTGCCTTTATATATATATATATAATTTTAAATTTAATTATTTTATTGATATGATCTAATGAGTTCCAATAAATTAAAATAAAGACACATTATTTGTTCCTCGCAAACCCAATGTATAATCATTGTTTTTATTAGTTGATTATAAATTAACCTATTAAATTTATATAGTTCTTATATTTCATTAAAGATGTTAAGTTTTTCTATTCTATTTTATGTTTTGTAAAAATAATTATTGAAACATAACATATATAAAATTAGAATACAATTAATATATGTAATATATGTCGAGAGGTATATATTATATATATTTATATTATAAATATATAGGTGTCTCGTGAACTTCACCTCTCGACATATTTTACATATCATATTTTGGTTTTATGTTTTTATGTGTATATTAAATATGTCGAGAGGTGAAGTTCACGAGGCACCTATATATTTATATAATATATAAATATATGTAATATATACCTCTCGGCATATATTTATAAAATAATGCATTATACATAAAACAATACCAAAAATAAAGTATGAAAAAAGGGGGAATTTAGTTCATGTATGAATAAAATAAAATATATAATTTAATATTATAATTATTTATCATCAAAACATAGTCACTTATATGTAATTTTCTTATGTAATTATATTACTATATAACTTAACACCTATTTGTCTTTGGAGAATGAGTATGAGCAAAAATCAAGGTCTATAATGCACGAAGTTCTTATGGATTTTATTAGTAATCGTATTATCATGTTAAAAAAATACAATCTTTTTTTCATACGAATTGAAATGCGCAATGTACATCACATGTAATGAAAAATTCATAGGGTGAAATGTGTGTTACACATGGTACATTATTTATATTCTAAGGACATAAGTCTTTTTCCTCACCTTCCGTTTCAAAAGTTGTTTTCCGTTCTCCATTTTTGCATAGCGCTCATATGAAAATGGTAGAGATATTCTTAGACTCTACAATGACTTCACTCGAGAGATAGACACAAATGTTAACCCCATTGTCTCTCTTTCTTCAATATCAATTGTAGCCTTCAAAAGAGTCAAACCTTGCGATTTATGTATCGTCAATGCCCATGCCAACCGTAAGGGTAATTGGTGTGTGCATCCCCTCCGTATATTGGTGTAATTGGGATGGTATGCGGAGTTCTATCTTTAAATGGTATTCGAAGTAACTATCAAATTCAACCATTACATATGTCGATTGGGTTCGGTGGACTAGTACCAGTGCATATACTATGTTTCAAATATATCCCGAGCTCCATTTACAAGACTCGCTTCTATCCAAGGATTGGATGTTAGCATAACCCTTGCATCATTAGAAATTAATAATTCTAAATCAAGTTCATCATTCGACCTCTTGCAGGTGTGTTGGCGGTACTTGTTCTAGTTACAATTCTATGTGCGATAGGTCTTTTCAATGAATGCAATTTGTTGTTGTTGTGGTTATTCACATTAATCTTTGTCACCTTTAGGTGAATATTATTATAGAATTCGTGTTGATATCTTTGTCTAATGCGTAACTTGTTCTACTAATTAACAACATCTAATCATCCAAAGGTCGATTCGCATCTCCGAGATTGGCGAAGTTCTCGAAAACGATTTTGGTCTTCATCTTCTCCTACTTGCCTAAATACCTTATCCAATGTAACAACTGTTCTGAATGCTTCCCATAATAGCTTTTCATGTCTATTACTATCATATGGCGATTTATCGGTAATAGGAGGAAGTTGCCCAAATCTCTTACCAAAATCATAGAAACACAACCAAAACTCATGTCTTCTCTTTTAAGGAATGCTTGATGAAGTCGGGAGTCCACGTTTTCTAGAAAAATTTGTCCGACAAAGCTCATTTCATCAATCAATACATATTTTATGTGGAAAATCTCTTGTTGGAATGTTTCAAGTCTCGATCCTCTAATTCTGCAAAATATGTAGTAGGGATTTAAAGTTGTGAATGGATTGTCGAGGCACCAATATTAAAAGTTGTAACTCTATGGTGCAAGCAATAGAAGAGGAGAACGTTTAGGGAATGATGCATCAAAAAGTGCTTGACGAATCACACCAATCAAATAGGATTTTCCTGTTCTTGTTGTTCCTTGAACTATCATGAGCAATGGAATGTTATTTCGATGTTGATTATAATGTGTCATTATTATATCAAGTGCTTGTTTTTGTTTAGCACCCAAGGTGTCGCAATTGAAATTTGGGGCTAATTCATCATCTATAACCAACCCATTATCTTTCATGTTGCTTATGAATTTTATCGCTTTACTTGTGTATTCTTCACCTCGATATTCATCATTCCATGGTGCTTGTCTATCAATATCTCTCCTTCCCAACATATCTATTTCCGTCGCTTGCAAAATTTGACCATGATGAAGCCTACACATGATTTCCCATTCATGTTTTATTGTATTTTGTTGAACATGTTGATTAATTTCATCTTCAGAATTGTTGTTATTTTCAACATCTTCTACTGCAGTCCTCCTTTTGACATGCCATGGATTATAACAGAATGAATCCCAGTTTGAACTTATTGAATCAAAATCATGTCTAATATCTCTATCTATATCTTGAAATGGCTTGTAAAGAAATAAATCGACCAACAAAAATCAACCCATTTATGAGATTCCCGTGAAGGGACAGAGGAAAACCTCGGGAACACTCTCACAATAGCTGCCAAACTCTTGACCTCCCACTTTTTATCCCATTTTCTCCTTGGATTATATGTCCAAGATCTAGCAACATCAATAAGAGACACAATTTCCATGGAAAAAGGCTTATTCTTGTACTCCATCAACGAAACTTTTGCTTGTTCTTCATGGTCATATCCATCAAGTGTTATTACTTTTTTGAACACCTCATACGAAACATTGAAATTGACAAATAATCTACTGCTCTCTACCAAAGGGAGCTCCAACAACATGTGACATGTTTCTTTTGCGCCAATGTCTCTTTCAACAATTGTTTCGGTTAGAAGTCTCTTGTATGTTGTCACTGCCATTTCATCCGGGTTTTCAATATTTGCCATCCACATCAACATTTGATGATAAGTTTCAGAGCTTTTCTCCACTTTCGCTGCATACTTTGCAATGTACTTGACTACGGCATGTTTGGAAAGAACAAGTTACCAATCTACGTTTTCTCTCCACAATTGTAATATGTAGCGATTATGTGTATTTACCCTATCATCATTTCTCATAGGTTTGAAATTTTTATTTCCCATCTCTGAGTCTTGATATAACTTTGATCCATCGAGATTCAATGACCACGGTGCATTATACCTGCAAAATGTAATAATCAATTATTAGTTCTTCCACGTATGTGTTTTTATTTCAATTTAATTATTCAAATTCTTGAACATCTTACCTAAAAACCATTTTTCCTCTTTTCTTACGTAGGCTGGCACCCTTTCTACACATTGTATGTCATACTCCACCGTTGAGAATCTCTTCATAGTCACGTTCCATATATCGATTTGTGTCGGCTTATCTTGTATTTCAAGACATGGATCGCATAAAATTTTGGTAGACACTGTAACCTAGAACATAAGAATACACCATATATTTTGAGAACATAAAAATTCTATATAAATCATAGACTCGATGAGAATCAATAAATTACCCGTATGTTTCGTTGGTGTGAGTCATCCCGATGATTCCATGCATGGAAAATAGAGAATGGAAGTATTTTTCAACATTTCCACATTGAAAATCATCATTCCAATCAAGGTTGTCCATATTCGGTGCCACTTCTTACCATATGAATCCATGCACATGTGGCGAACCTCTATGTTGCCATTCATATCTAGACCAATAATCTTTAACTTTCATTCCTTTTTGTAATACCTCCTTTCTTAAAAGTGTATGTCGCTTGCAGTGTATATAATGTTCCACTATATGTGGATATTCGATGATATTTTTCCTTCGCCAATTTTGAGCTTCTCGTGGATTATCTGGTGGTGTTCCAGGCATTAATTCATCTAGATCAAGCCAATACATATCAGTTGCACTCAATGTAAAAATAATGGTACGTGATACTATATGATGCAACATGTCAGCCAATTCACCACGACATTTTGCCTAATAAGACCTTGTACCCCTCAATGATGTTCTAAACCACATCAAATGATCAACTAGATTGGAATGGGGCACATTTTTCATATGCTCACATAACTCATTGATGGTGATTGACATATCTTGGAGGTTTTTCTTCACAAAACCTACAGATGAATTTTGTGCATGATGTCTCATGATCATGTTCATCATGTAATACATGAATTGAGGATGTCGACCAAATTGGTGATCCCTATATCGCAATAAATGTTAGGATAAAATATTATTATCCTAATTAATTATGCATAGTATAATTATTTAATTAATTTTATTAATTAAATAATAATGGTTATAATATAAACCATATTTTGTTATGTATTGTTATATGGTTCATAAACCATATTTGTCTTTCATAGATGTTGTTATATTGTTTTAAATAGTATATTTGTTTTTATTCAATTGTTGCTTCCCGGATGTAATATTGGAAGCTAATGTACTGATTGTTGTATTGTTACAACTTATATTTTGTTTGTATTCAGCTGTACAATACCTATAAGTATTGCAACTCTTTCCTGTGTAAACGGTTGATTGAGTTTAATAAAATATTATCAGGCTTCCGCCCCTGTTGCTCAATCTACATTTGGTACCAGAGCGAGAATCTGGACCTATGAAGGAGTGGAAAGAGAGTGCAATAGAGATAGAGAAGATTGGAGAAGAGTATGCAGCAATAGAGAGCTTGTACAACCTCCTGTAACCTCCCAGCCTCATCTCTGCCTTCCCACATCCCCCAGTTCATTCCAGGTGTTTGGAACGCAATTTCATTCAAGGGTTTTGTACAGATAATATTATCTGTTTGTTATCAAATTCAAAGGTTTTGCAGTGATCTACATTGGTTTTTGATTGGCGTGGTGAAGCAAGCCAAGCAGTTTAAGCTATTACAAAGCCAAAGCCAAAGCCACAACCCCTGCAACCCTGCATAAAGAAACAACAATAAATCAGTAGTGGCTTCAAGCTCCACCCCCTATGAACCTACACACAGCATCACCAAACAAAGAAGATCAACAAAAGGCGGAGGCATACAACAAAGCCACTCAGACCTGCACAAAGCAAAAATGGTGACAAAAAAAAGGAGAAATCTAGTCGAACCAGCAATAAAAGCTATTGTTGTGCATCTCCACGCACCTGTAGCAAACAAAAAAGGCGGCTAAAGGAAAAAAACAACGACCAAACAAATATCAATTAAAAAAGGCGGCCGTGTAAAGGAATAAAAACAAAAACAATGCATGGAGAGCAATAAAGGGGTGGAGGAAAGTTTGTAGATCCGTTTTGGTGCAAATGGAGCCCTAAATCCACCTCAATCCTCAGCCACGTGGATCTTGCATGCACCACGTCATTAATTTGCAAGGTTAGTTATTTTTTCACTTGTTTAAATGCAATATTATGTGTTTTATACTTAAACAAGCTTAAGTGGCCAAGGTGGATAGACTATATGACTTAGAAGTGGGAGGTTTGGAGTTCAAATCCCACCCCAAAATTCCTTTTTTGAATTTGGCAGAATATTTGGCGGAACCGCTAAATTTAGCAGAAAATTCAAATTTAGTTATAACTAACTAAATTTAGTGGAGAAATCCCTAATTTAGGGTAAAAATTTTTTTCCTCCCATTCAGCCTAGTTTTTTTATTTTGGACATTTTTACAAAAGGAGTCCCATCTAAAAATTGCATTTTCAGCTCTTTTTTTGCAATTTTTAGCATTTTGGGTCGTATTGCACTCTGGAGGCCACCAAGGCCCACAAAACAAAAAAATTTCCCTGCCATTCAATTTTTCTAGATTTTTGAATGTAATTTACATACTTTAATATATTGTACTAATTTGCAGGTTGCCATAGTCAACTGCAAAATTTGTAACTGCTCATAAACTGACATAATTGTAATAAAAATAAATAAAAATTTGGTTCTGTAACACTCATGAGATCCTAGATCTCATTCGTAACATTCGGTATATACGGTGCCTTTGGGAAGCGCTTACATGTAAATCCGTTGTGACTACTACTGCACTTAACGCCTAATATAGCTGCAACAACATCGTCTGGGCATCATCCCTATAAATTGATGGGGAGTAATAAGGTCACAGTGTACACACTATGAACCATCCCATCCGTCTGTGAACGATTGCATGACATAAATCCAGACTGAGAAATTATCCAAGTATATAGTGAAGTTACGCGCACATATGAGGATATTTCTTTGAGCCGGTGTCAATAATTGCACGAGACCCCATCGACGCCTCTTTCATGTAATGACAGTATATAGAATGGTTGAGCTTCTTCCACGCACTTCGACGGGTATATCGGAAGGGTGCATATATAGAAAGGTTCGGTATATTGGACTAACGGTATATAAATTGGGAGACCTATTACCTGGAGTGATAAGAGCTAAACCTTGTCAGTGATCTCTACAAAATGGGCACCAATGCCCCCAAATTTTTTCTTCCGAGTTCACAATTGCTCAGAGGAAGCAACTATGCTGCATGGAAGACAAAAATAAAGACACAACTTGAGTTTGAAGAGATCTGGTCTGTTGTGAATGGTACTCTGACCAGATTAGCCACTGATACAACACAACAACGATAGTTTGATAAAGTAGATCAAAAGGCCAAACTCATCATATTGTTTGGAGTGTCTGATGATGTGTAACACCACATTCGAGATGCCAAAATAACAAAATAAGTGTGGGATAAATTGAGCACAGTATACGAGGCCAAGAATAAGAATGTCATACTGAATTTGCAGATTCAGTTACATACACTGAAATTTAAGTAGAATGAGAAAATTGAAGCTTTCTCAAGAAGAGTTACAGAATTGAGGGCTTCACTTTTAGCCCTGGGGGAATTATTCACAGATGATGCTCTCACTCCCATTGTTCTGAGAGCACTCCCCTCTTCTTACCACATTTTTGTCACAACACTAAACATGACGAGATAATGATGGGCTTGGTTTTGACAAGTGGTAAACCTATTTCAACAAGAGGAAGAAATGCACAATAAGGATGATGAAGAGGAGCAGACACTTTGTCTTCACATCAAACATGGAAAGGAAAAGGTAAAGGAAAACCTAATTCCTGAGAAGTCCCAACATCGAATTAGTTTCATGGGGAAAATCAATGAAGAAGCAATAACCTATCTAGAAAAGAGGACATGAGTTAAAAAGATTGTTGGTATAACACTTACAAGAAAGGTTCATCAAGCAACTCTAGACCTCAACAACAACAATCTTACAAGGGACATTCTAACAACTATCACGAGCAGAGAAAGGGGAACTGAAAAGAATACCCCACCAACAAGGTAATATTGCTGAGCAACAAGAATAGTCAGACAATGAAGACTTCTTGTTCACTACTTGATCAAGTGAACCATCCACATCATCTAGTGATGTCTGGTATGTTGATTCGGGAGCCACTCAACACATGACCAGCCACAGAGACTAGTTTATTTCAATGAGGGACATGCCATCAAAAAATCATGTTTTGTTGGGAGATGATTCTTCATATACAATTTAGGGGATTGGAAACATTTCTCTACCCCTTGGTTCATGCAAATGTAGACTATCAGATGTCCTATATGTCCCTGGGTTGACAAAGAATCTCCTTTCAGTTAGTCAAATCCTTGATCACAACCTAAAAATTGACTTTGATAGTCAATCCGGCAAGAAAACGTGTTTGATTTGAGATAAATCAAGAGGCTCAAAAATAATTGCAAAAGCCTCCAATGTGGGATGTATGTTCCAACTTGATTTTATTCACAAAGATGATTAAGCACTTGTGGCTAAAAACTCCACCTCAACACAATTGTGGCATTAGAGATTTGGTCATGTAAGTTTAAAATATCTCGAAACACTTCGCGGTGTAATATAGTACATGGGCTACCATCTCTTCTGAAGGATACAGATAAGTTTCCTCACTGCCTAGCAGAAAAACAACACAGAGCTTCATTCCAGAAGAGTTCATTTCGAGCTCATGGTAAAATTAACTGGTTCATACCGATCTTTGCGGTCGATGCAACCAAGTCATTCGGGTTCCAGACTTCATGCTTTGTGTTGACAACTATTCAAGTAAAATGTGGATTTTCTATCTTCGCAAGAAAAGTGAAGCGTTTGAAACCTTCAAAAATTTCAAAGTAGTTGTTGAGAAAGAAAATGGTCATCACATCAGAACTCTCCACTCAGATCGAGGGGGGGAATTCACCAGTGATGATTTAAGAGACTACCTACAAACTCATGGGATTCATTGACAAATGCCTCCTCCACACACACCGCAACAAAATGGTGTTGTTAAGAGAAGAAATCGTATTGTCATGGAAATGGTGCGATGCATGATCGATGATTTCAGACTTGCAAAAACATTTCAGGCGCAGCAAAAAAACAACAGTGTATTTGTTGAACAGAGCACCCACAACTGCTCTTGATGGAATTACACCACAAGAAGCATGGTCAAAAAGGAAACCACCCATTGCACACCTCAAAGTATTCAGGTGTAAAGAAAGCATGCACATACCCAAACAGAACAAAAAGAAATTAGACATGAAGTCACAAAACTCGTCTTCATTGGGTACAGTGAAGAGACTCTTGGGTATAGATTGATGGATCCTAAGACCAGAAAAGTCTACACCAGCAGAGATGTTGAGTTTTTCGAGAAGAAGGAAGCAGAGACTCCTCCAGACTCACAAGATGTAGATTTTTCACCTATTGTAAAAATTGAAGCTAATGTTCCCTTAGAAGATGAAAGTGATGATGGGGATGATGGTGTTGATCAGATAGAACCACGACCCATAGGAATAGTTCAGAGTATGCCTAAATGGTGTATAAGTACATTACGAGATGCAAGATTGGATGCTCCACTAGATACATCCACCCCTGGACCACGGACTCACAGTAAAGCAAGAGAAGAAGTTAACTTTGCTTTGATGAGTAGAGTTATTGAATCAGATGAGCCCTCTACAGTCCAGGAAGCCCTACAGTCAAAAGCTTGGAAAGATGCCATGGATTCTGAATATCAATCAGTGATGAAGAATAACACTTGGCAGCTTGTCGATCTTCCACCAGGGAAGAAACCCATTGGATGTAGATGGATATTCAAAACTAAGTACAAAGTAGATGGGACAGTGGAAAAGTACAAAGCAAGACTTGTAGCAAAGGGGTACACACAAAAAGAAGGCATTGACTATGAGGAGACATTTTCTCCCACAGCTAAGATCAAAACGATCGGGATGATCTTTGCTCTCTACTGCTCGAGTTTCAATGGAAAGTTCACCAAATGGACGTAAAAAGTGCCTTTCTAAATGGAGATTTACATGAACAAGTCTACATGATTCAAACGAGGGATATGTTGTACCTGCTCAAGAAGCAAAGGTATGCAGACTAGGAAATCTTTGTATGGCCTCAAACAGGCACCCCTGCATGGTACCTCAAGATTGATGAGCATCTCATACAACATGGATTTGTTATAAATCCATACGATCCCAATCTCTACCCCTAAACGAAAGGGGGAGATGGTGATTGTTGTTTTCTATGACGAAGATCTAGTCATCATTGGCATTTCAAGTAAGGACAATCGATGCAACGAAGAAAGATCTTAATCGATCATTCAACATGACCAATCTCGGGCTGATGCACTATTGTCTTGGATTAGAGGTGTGGTAGAAAGAGAATCATATTTTTGTTTCTTAGATGAAATATACCAAGATTACGCTCGAGAAGTTTAGGATGATGGATTGCATACCAATTGTTACACCCATGGAGAATATATTACAGTTATCTCATTCAAATCCATCTCCTAAGGTAAGTGCCCCTCTCTATCAATAGTTGATGGGGAGTCTCATTTACCTGACCTACACTAGACAAGATATCAGCTTTGCAGTGAGCTATCTATCCAAGTTCATGTAGAAACCCAAAGTTTGTCATTGGAAAGTAGAAAAGCACATTTTGAGATATCTCAAAGGATTAGAGGATCTTGGTCTAGAATACAAGAAGAATGAAAAATTCTTCTTGACTTGATATTCGGATTCAGATCATGCAAGCAACATTGATGATAGAAAATCCACTTCTAGATTTGTATTCTTTATGGGATCTAGACCAATATCATGGGGAAGTAAGAAACAACACTTTTTTTCTTGCTCTTCCATAGAGGCCGAGTATCGTTTCTACGGGAGAAGTTGTCGTGAAGTGATTTGGCTACGTCGCATCTTGGAAAGACTTGGAAAACCACAGAAAAACTCGACCACCATGTATGTTGACAATGAAGGTGTTCTCATAATTGTTCGCAATCCAGTTTTTCACAAGAGAACAAAGCACATTTTGGTTTAGGTTCATTTCATACACGAACATGTGTTGAAGCACAACATTCAGCTTCAATTTTGTCCAATTGTTGAACAACGAGCAGATATTTTCACAAAGTCACTTGCACGTGACAAGTTTGAGTTGTTCAGAGAGTTCCTCTCCTCATCTCTTCAAACAATGCACAATTAAGGGGGGGAATGTTAGGATAAAATATTATTATCCTAATTAATTATGCATAGTATAATTATTTAATTAATTTTATTAATTAAATAATAATGGTTATTAAATAAACCATATTTTGTTATGTATTGTTATATGGTTCATAAACCATATTTGTCTTTCATAGATGTTGTTATATTGTTTTAAACAAAAAATTTTTTATTCAATTGTTGCTTCGAATGTAATATTGGAAGCGATGTATCGATTGTTGTATTATTAAACTTATATTTTGTTTGCATTCAGCCTATACAATACCTATAAGTATTGTAGCTCTTTCCTGTGTAAATGGTTGATTGGGTTTAATAAAATATTATCAGGCTTCCGCCCCTCTTGCTCAATCTATAATAAATGATTTACAAATTCATGGAGACGTACTCATCTTAATCGCGGTTATAGCCAATCACATTTTCCATCGTGGAAGCAGAGTGGGGATTGCCATATCAAGTAGTCTTCTTGTATATACTCATTGATAGGAGATGTTCCTATCCTTGGCCAATCAATGAGTGCTCCAGTGGTCTCGCTTGAGGGTTATTCACCCACGCATGGATTAATTCCATCTCCCTTGGTGCATTGGGTGGTTTAGATGCCATTGATGTTGTATGACTAATTATATTTCCTTCATCTATCTCCATGGTTGGACCTATAAACATAATTTCATTTGTGTCAGAATCAAACTCCATATGAACTGAGTTCAGTGGTTCGAACACATTCTCAGCAGAATGAGGTGGAAGTTCATTCAGAGCATTTTCATCAATCTGGACATATGAATAGAACTTATCATGTTCTATTTTATATTTCAATGCATTGTAAACTCGTTCTCTATTGACTGTAAAGTCTTAATTTGTTCCACACTGATCTCTCCTCCAAACAATAATCATCAACAAATCTTTCAATCTATGGGGTAAAAGATTAGTGATTTATTTTACTTCTTGAGGAAAACTTATCATGTGACCTTTATATTTATATTGACCTCTTATTGCATGTGTCACCTGTAGGATTGGGTTAACACGGACTATTACCATTTCCACAATTTGAGTTAAGTTTGCAAGTTCTAGCGGTTGTGGCCCAAGATCCATATTGTTCGATGCCGAAAATTGATGATGACCTTTCTCTTGTCAACATCTACTACACACGAGTCCTTCTCGGTGTTCGAGAAACTTTTGTTCCAATTTAGCATTCCCGACAACTATAACACATGATCGACAAAGAAAGGTTATCAATATCATGTCAAAAATCATTTGCACCATATTAAAATCTCTCCCAAGCATTCCATTGGGATCATATATCATGTGTTCTCTCGTAATATGTGAGTCTTGCATTCTTCTTCTTCTTCTAGGTTTGATTGTTGACTACTCTTGTAAATCATTATTTTACATTCTTCTTCTTCTTCTTGTTGATATTGGTTGTAATATCATCTCCTATTGCACACTATCATTCTCTAAATTATTTGCAACATCTACATTCATTATATCTTGGGCCAAGTTTTCTAGTGTTTCAAGCATGCGATCCATCGATGTTGAATTTCCTCCCCCAAAATTAACTTCAACATTACCAGCCATTCTATGATAATTCCTTTGAGATGCTTTGTGGTGAAGTTATTTATCTATGTAGTCTTTCCTCCTCTTGCAACTGAACCAAACGAATCTGTATTTGTAACCTTGTTCTTGATACATGTGAGTCATCTTGAGATGATCGTTCACAAATTGTTGTCATGTTATTTACATGTTGTCATCTTTCTACATCTAATTCTTCATTTGTTAATTCAACCCTCGTTCTGCAAACCTTTGTCTATTGTTATCATTTCAAAGTTTCCTTTGTTCCTCTCGTTGTGCATCTGTCATTTCTTGTTGTCTCTTCGTGATATTGTCTTTGATATTCTCTTCAATATGCTCTTCTTTCATCTTCATTTTCAAAATTTAATCGTGGTCGAGCCACACCTATAAAGTATTTTCAACAAATTTTGTAATTATTTATATAACTAAAAAATCCACGTACATGTAATAGAAATCAATCATATATTATCCAAGTTGTAACAATTAGCAAGGCTAGTCAAAGAATGATATGAATTTAAGAGAATAGGAGATTAGAAAAAGTGTTTCCATTTCCATATTTATGACCTTTTGTTTGATTTTTAATAGTTTTTTCACCAACATACTCAAAACACTATGTAATTTATAAAATCATTTATATAAATAATGCAATCAAATCCTCACATTCTCATCTTTCTTCCTCAGGAAACCGATTTGAACAAATATATCCTTGTATCCTTATTCTTGATACATATGAGTCATCTTGAGACGATTGCGCATTTAATTGTCGTCATGTTATTTGCATGTTGTCGTCTCTTTGCATCAATTTCTTTATTTATCAATTCAACCCTTCGCTCTACAAATTCTCTTCTATCATTATCATTTCAACGTTTCCTTTGCTCCTCTCATTGTGCATCTATCATTTCTTGTTGTCTTCTTTTGCGATATTGTCTTTGATATTCTTTTCTTCCCTATTCATTTTCAAAATTTAATCTTGGTGGAGCCATCCCTATAAATTATTTATATTGTTTAAAACTCCATGTACATGTAATAAGAAATATCAATCATATAGTATAGAGAATCTAAAAATTATGAAGGACGCTCAAAATATGATATGAACTAAAGTAACACAAATCTGTCACATTTACAAATAACAAAAAATACATCAATTCTCTATTAACACAACAATTCTTCATCGATGTCATTTTATAAATCGTTATTAGTATATTTATATTTGACATTTCTTATAGAAAAACTGCATTGTCGGAAGATGCATATGTTATACATACATTGGGATGTCCCTCATTACATTGCTTTAAACACCTTTTTGAGAACACAGGATGACATCAAAATTAGGACGTGCTAGGAGAGCATAATAGGAAACATCCCATTTGCAAATCCTAGCTCCCGGTATTGAAAAAGGCACATGCAACGATAGATTTTGAGTTGGACAAATATCCACATATGTTCCCCAATGAAAATAATGTATGGATATATATACGCATACAAAAATTTCTCATAAACATAACATTATTTTTTTTTAGAAAGTTTATATTCATCAATGTCTTAAAATTATAAATGTACAAATATTCAATTTCTAAATACACAATGCACACTAAGATGTTAAAAATTATCTATATAACAAAAGCAAAATCTTAATAATTGAAATATTTTACAAGTTTCTATAATTTTTAGATGATATTGCTAATACATCTCTAATTGTAATGTTTCCGATTGTCTTTTTAAAATAAAAGTTTGTAGAGAGACTATCACATCTCACTCTAAGTTACTACTATTATAAATTACATATCACTTTGAATAATAACTATTTAAAAAATTTATTTAAATAAATTGTTAAAGTAAAAATAAATAGTTTTACATGGGTTTATTAAAAATACAAACATTATTAAAGTAATAATTACAATCTACACATAGAAATGTTGGTTTTCTATGTCAGGGAATATGGAAACCTATACTAAACATGAAATATATTGTTTAATGTGTTAGGGAAATTTTTATTTGATAAACATTATTAAAGTTGTAATTGTCTTGCATACATAGAAATTTTGCTTTAATAATACATCTCAACCGGAATATTTTCCTAAACAATTCAACTTACAATGTCTACATTTTTTAAAAATTACTCAAAATTTCAAGTAGATTTTTTTCTTTCAAAATTAATAAATTTTACCAAGATAGAAATTTAAATAGGATATAAATTTCATAAAGTAACTTTTAATAATACATCTCAACTGGATTTTTTTCTTTTCATTCAAAATTATTAAATCTTATCATGATATACATTTAAATATATATAAATTCATAAAGTAACTTTTAAAAATACATATCAAACCTAAACATCAAAGTGAAAAAGACATCGAATATATTTTCTAATCATAATTTTTTTAATAAATTTCATACCTATATCATATTAATGACTAATCCTGGAGTATGTCGAAGTTATGTGAACTGCAATTAATTATTTCTCCATTTCCTACAATGTCATGTAAGGTAAAAATTTAATCACATAATCCCAAAAATATAATTGAAATATATAAAAGCGAGACACTGTAAATACATATTGAAATTAATGACTAATCCTGGAGTGTGTCAAAGTTATGTGAACTACAATTAATCATGTCTCCATTTCCTGCAATGTCATGTAAGGTAAAAATTTAATCACATAATCCCAAAAATATAATTGAAATAGTGAGTAATGTTCTATCTTTAAAAAAGGAATTATACTGAAATGAAACCAAGAGAATAAGATCTTACTATCAAGTTATTGAACCTGTCACAATTTCCAATCCGGGTTTGTTTGTAAGGAACAAATTAAATTATTATAATGCGTGGGGAAGTTATGTAACTGTTTTTAATAACTTATTTATTACTTAAAATTATTTACCTAATAATATATTACATATTTAAACTTATTTATTTATTTAAACATTATAGTTTTTAAATTAACAAATTAAATTACTAAAGTTTTTTTACTTGTTTAAACAATTTATTTACTTTAATTTTTAAATATAATTCACTTCCCCACACCGATAATTTAAAAAATTAATTTACTAAAGTATTTTTACCTTTAAATTATTTACTTCCCCACACCCGAGAATTTAACAAATTAAATTATTTACTTCCCCACACCCTCTTTACTTTAATTTATGTAACTTCCCCAAGAATTAAATTAAATTAGTAAATTACTAAAGTTAAATTAAATTACTAAAGTGTTTTTTACCTTTAAATTATTTAACCTTATAAATATAATATTTAGATTTTCCACTATATAGTTTTTAAATTAACAAATTATTTTAAAAATTAATTTACTAAAATGTTTTTTACCTTTAAATTATTTACTTCCCCACACCCGAGAATTTAACAAATTAAATTATTTACTTCCCCACACCCGAGAATTTAACAAATTAAATTAGTAAAGTGTTTTGTAACTTCCCCACACGAATTTTACAAATTAAAATTAAATTAGTAAAGTGCTTTTTAAAAATATCACGGACACAAATTTCAAATTTCACGGGCATGACATCAGACTCCTCCACTCAATATATATATAAGTGAGGATGCTTCTCGACATAAAAATTTCAAATTTCATGGGCACGATATTAAACTCCTCCACTCAATATATATATATATATATATATATATATATATATATATATATATATATATATATATATATATATATATATATATATATATATAAGTGAGAATGCCTCTTGACATAATTAGTTACAATAAAAAGGTGATTTGAAAAAAATTATTGTCCTAATGTTGTGCTAGGACAAAGCAAACCAAAAGTCATACAAAACATACCGAAAAAGCCAAGAAAATAAATCTAAAGAATGAAAAAGCAAATGCAAAGAAGCCTCTATGGTTCTTCAAAGAGACCAAGCTTTGCTTGTATCTATAATCCTCCATGGAAATTATAGGGAATTGTGGGGGAAAAACTAAATATCTTAGATAAATTATTGTCAAGAGCCATATCTAAACAAATGTCTTGATTCTTCGACTCACGGGTATAATTTTCTTAGAAAGTTTTGATGTTTTATATGCCTCTTTTTCATCAAAATACTTCTATTTTGAGCCTCAGATCGTAAAAGGGTTCGAGCATATATCAACATGTGCACTAGCGGCATTTGTTTCTTTGACTTTTTCTATCTTTTTGTTAATATTCAAACTTATGAATATTCTTTTGTTTCTTACCAAAAAGTTAAAATTCCTTTTTCCCTCTCTTTTCGCATGCTAGCAATGTTATCCCTTCCAACACTAGCAAAATGTGGCAATCTCAAAGCTATCCCAACGTTGTTGCACCATAAACAACCGAGAGATATATTTTTTCTAGTCCAATGATTTTTTAAATAATACATCCTTTGGGGATATTAGCCTAACTCTTCTAGGAATATGTTTGGTCACATCCATTTGAACACAATTTTTTACAAAAGCAATGTGTTTTTAGTGTGAGTATTAGAAGAAATGCAATCCATCTCTCTCGAGGGATATTTTAAACCTTGACAAAATGGCCTCCGCCACATATGTGTTAGTAGGTTAAAAATTCATACTCATTTCAAATATACCATTGGATCCTTTTGTGAAAATTCAAACTTGGGGTTCCATGGTGTCATAAATAGCCAAGATCGTAAATAGACAAAGGCCCTTACTCAATCAAATTGTATGTCTTCCTAAGTTTGTAAAATGAAGATGAAGAAGCCTTGCAAACCGGTGCAGATGTCTATGTGCCCATTATTCCTCCATTTTTTTGATGCGCATGTTGATAACTCTTTTCATGAGGACCTCGACCCACAAACTTGCACAATTAACCCTAATTTGTAAGGGTATTCATTTATTTTTGATTACACCATTTAGAAGGTGACAAGAGGCTCTCCTTCTAGTACTTTGATACACCATGATTTTATCCAAACACCTTCATTTGATATATTACTTGGTATAGTCCTTGAGCTCTACCAATATCTAGGATCTATGTGGTTGTGCAAGTCGAGATGAACGGAGAACATGAGGCTATGAGATCATATGTAAGGCACAAATTCTATTTCTCTTTCCACCAAGTTCAATGTCCCTGGTAGGGCCATTCCTATTTATGTTGTTGTTATGTACAAGCCAAGACATTCATACTTATATCTCAACTTTGACTACGTGGAAACTAAAACCCTAGCCAATCACGTATTTTATGCTCATAAAAAATCAAGAGATTTTTTTGTTTATATTTCATAAAATAAAAACTAATATCATATGAATTTATCTATTTTGCAATTGGTTGAGAGTGTTCCAATAGACTATATTATCCCTTTTTACATAAGTGTGAAAATTGAAATTACATAAACATCAATTAATGGACAACTCAATTACATTTTATGGAAGGAATCCATAGCATAATATATATTTGTTAGAAAATGTTTATTTTGAGATGGCGTTGTAATAGTGGAAAGTGGGCCTTTATTTTAAGAAATTATTTTCTGATTGGCACTACAAAACACATATGTTTTATCAAGCACTCAATGTTCCTTTTACCTATACTATCAACATTAACTCTCAATAGATAATCTCTTCTTTTGCCATCACCATTACCTTTATTGTGAAAATATAATCGTGCAAGTTGTATAAGGGTCTAGATTTGTGTCTTGGTACATACATTCTTGCATTTTTTATGATCTTTTAGAGAATTCATTTTTGGAGTTCAAAACTACAACTACAAACTTTATATATATATATATATATATATATATATATATATATATATATATATATATATATATATATATATATATATTGTTTCAATATAAAAATCCTAAATTCTACAAAGTTTGTATCGAGAAACCTTGTTGCAATAATATATGATTCTCTATACTTAAAACATTCAACAAGAGATTTACATTACATTTGGAAAATTTGGTGTCAAAGGAGAATGAGCATTTTAGTACATTTTCTTTAAATGTTTGCCTTTGGTTCAACTTTTTGTTAGTCCACAAGCACATCAATAAAACTCTTTTGGCAGCATATTGGTGGTTTTATTTTAGTATATTTCACATGGAAGAGACCCTCAAATTTTAACATTCGTAGTTATGAAGGTTTTGTTATCCAAAATAACTCCCCCGGTTATTTAGACATGACTTACATTCTATTTCATAGCTAAGGATCTACATTACACATGCGCACAAGCACTTCCCTCCTTTGGCACATTCCCTTGGTTGAAAATTCCACATGTGCCCTTATGCGCTCCTCCTTTCCTTCACCTCTTCTTAGCCTTTTCCTATTTGTTCCATTTTCCCTCACACGCAACCTCTGCAAATTTTCTTTCTTCCCAAGTAATTCATGTATCCTCGTGCACGCCTTGGACTTGCTTTCCAAAGTTAATTAACTCCTGGAATTCTCCACGCGCCTTCTTACTTGCTGCGGAACATAATTTTGTAATGATTGCGCCTCTTCCGTATGTTTATCCCTCGAAATTCCTCCCATTTCTCTTTCTTGCATCATCTTCACGCACACCCCTCCCTCTATTTTCCTTCCTCTCCTTCCTCTTCCGCACACATGCCTTTTCACCTTCTTCGCACCATTCTAATCCACGAGGTATCTCATGCCGGACATTGCATGTGCTACATGAAACCAATACAAGCACACAAACTTGGCGCCAAATCCTTGCAACAAAAAAATGAGTGACACATGGTTGAAAATTAAAAAATAGTTGCACAATTAGCCGATATTTCAATTAATCAACGCGTGCCTTGGGTCTTTCATGTTCAATTTATGCCGACAACTTCTAACATTCGTAACTTCTACTATAGATCTCTAACACTCATGTGCCTACTCTCGATTAAAAGATGATGATGTGGGATACACTCTAGACTATTCAAGTTGAAATTTAGGCGAGATTAGATTGGTGAAAAGTAGGAAAACATATTTCATGCGATTAATATAGGATCTCGACTACTCCAACCACCCAATTTTATTTAGAACGCACCCCTTTACTTCTCCCACACACCAAACAGACTTGGAGAAGAACATTTGACATATTTACAAGTAGATTTACAGGAATTGAATTCTTGTTGTTGGTGGTTGTGATTCAAATATGAGTTTTACCTCCTTCTCTTCTTCTTCTCTAGTCAAATCACTTATAAATGTAAGAGCTTGGCTCATTGTAAAGGGTTGGACATTTTTGATCCTCTAGTGTTTGCTAAGGATTATATTTCATTTTGAGTTTTAGACCTCTAGATCTAGTCCTGACATGTGAATATCAAGCGTATACACCACTGTAATAGAGTCCGCATATCCGGAAGTAATAGAAGCATTGTTTTGTGCCTATTTCCTACCTTAACGTGTTTGCATTCTTCTTTATTGCCTCTCCTTTATATTGTGTGTTTGCTATGTCATTTTAAGTTCCTTGCAACTCCATTTCTTGTTATGTTTCATGAAATCGATCATGTGAATGTATCCTAGTCTCTGCTCTACTCATGCCTAGCCTCCCTTTATGGCTTTCCTTTCATTTTCACTCAAAATAGATAGTGTTTATCCCACTTTTTCTAGTTTTATCATATTCCTTAGTTTAGTTTTCAATTTTTATGTTATCCTTCTATCACTGGTCCCTTGGCATCATTAGCTTAGGTTTTACTTTCAGCTTTAAGAGAGTAGCAGTTGAATTAGAAATAGGTAGAGGAACTAGAATTCTACAGAGGTCTGTCTCAAGTGCGCAAGGTCCCACAACTTGTAGACTTTACCATTTTTGACTCAATGACTCGGTTCGTTTAGATCTCGAGATATGGGTACAAGTTTGAACAACCAACAGTTTCTGGCACGTCCAATGGGAGGAGCATTGAAACCTTAAATTTCAGCATTGCTAAGTTTGGTGTGTGATTTAGCAATTTTCAGCCTTTGGAGGCTTGTTTCAACACATATGGTGACTCCTAACACTTCCAGATCTACTTATTTCAACAGTTCTCAGTGCCTTTCATGAATAGAGTGCATTCAAGACAAATCGTAGTTGTTGAATCATGTTTTGAGTACGTTTAGTTATCTCCGAGGAGAATACATAACAAAAATCTGCACATGCATCTCCATCTCCAATGCACCACACACATTCTAATCCTCCTCATAAGAGATGCACACACCTGTCATGGCGCTATAGCCATGTCCTCCTCTAAGAAACTCTACTAGCTTCACTTGTGGAAGCCCTCTCAATATAAATGCACAACATGATATGCTAGTGGATGCACTCGAGAGTATCCCATACTTCACTGGTGAGAACCAAGTCTCACATGTTGAGCATATCTAGGATGTAGCCAACATGTGCTTTGTATATTTGATCACACACGATGATGTAGTAGCGAGGATGTTTGTAGCCTCATTCAAAGGTAAGGTGCTCCAATCATACCAAGGTTTGAGACCCGTATATATTACCACCGGGATGATCTTGGAATATATCTCGTAATTATTTTGAAGACAAGTCAAATCACCTATCACTGGTGGAGCAACTGACTACAACAAAGAGGGTGCCCAATGATCAAATGACTAATTTCAATATCAGATTCCAAAAGACTTGGGATAGAATCCCTCAAGTGGTAAGGCCTACATCTCAGCATGATTTCTTGTACTACCTAAGGGACATGAATAGTGACATCTCGGTCATGATTCAATCTATGGGTGGTAGAACCCTACCGGTTCTTATAATATGACAATAAGGAAAACAATAGTCTCATCTAGGTGATAAAATTGGCTCCTAAACCTCTCGTGCCCTTACTCCCAAAGATGTATCCAGTTCCCTAGCCTTCTATTGCCCTCATTCCTATGCAAAGCAACAAACAAGTTCCATCCACATCCTACTCTCCCGCCTAAAGAAGCAAGATGAAGACATGAAAGCCCGATTAGAGATTTGTGAAACAAATTTATATCCTTGGAAAAGAAGCAGGTGTAGGCCTTCATAAGAAATTATAATCAGGTACATAACCAAAAAGTCACAATATGGAAACTATAGGTATGAGAAGAACGAAAAAATGATCGATTACAAGTTGACGTACATCCGCCTCTTGCAAGTTGTTCCTCCCGCACAACATCTTCCAATGATCAACATAATCCAGTGCACTTGTTTCAGTTTAGAACAATATGGAATAAGATTCAAAATGGTGCTTCCCTTTCAACATGCCTCATAGTTAGTACCACTTTGCTCTAATGTTGCATGTGTAAAATCTTACATGATCCACATTGTTTCTAATTATGAGCCTTCCACCAGCTCCACTAAACTAGAGAACCAAGAAAATCTAGAAGCTCCTCAGAGGTGAATCTGATATTCTTTTCCACCAAGGAATTATGTGCAATTAATTGAGATGTAGATGATATAGACAAACCGAGCGCACAAGTTGCTAATAATACAAGACATAAGAAGAGAGTGTTTGAATCTAGCCCATAAATCTCAATTTCCACAACAAATGCCAATCCTCAAAAGTAAAAAGATGCAGCTAATGCATCCATCGAACGCATATACAAGATGCTACATGCAAGGTTCCACGTAATGATCCCCGTGAAGCAACGTGTGTCCCTCCTGGGTAGGTCAAACCTTTGCAACGGCTAAGGCCCTTTCCTCTACACCGAACAATTAATAAGAGATGTTGTTGAGCCTCAAATGCACAAGTCGTTGGGTTTTCCATTTAATATTCTTGACCAAATGAAGAATACAAATATAAATGTCACAATATGGGATGTCATGACCATTCCATCTTAGCACAACCTCTTGCATAAAGCTCTGGTATAACTTCTGCGCCCTAATCCAACTATCTGAAATCCGTGCATTGTTATCAATATCTTTCAAGTAGAGGAGAAACAAGTGAGTAAGGTTGTCAAAATCCTACCTTTCTATATGTCCTTGATCATAGTAAAACACCTTGAGCACAATTGTATGAATGACTCAAGCACTAGCAATTCTGTGATGCCTAAGAAAATTATTGATGTCTTAGGTATTAAGTACAACCCTTTTTCCAAAGAAGTCCTACAACTTGATGGCTCAATTGTTACAACTTGATGGCTCAATTGTTACAACTTTGGGTGTCATCAATGATCTTGGGTTAACCCTCCATGCATGTCCAAGCCTCACTATAACTCAAGATGTTTCAATCACTAACTTACCTCCTTTGTTTTCCATGTGTCTTACAAGGGATTTTACGGCTAAAGTGGGTGGTTACTTGTCTTCTAATTGGTCCCATATGTTACTCAAGAGAGGGTATGGTATCTATTTTACCATATAATCTGAGCCAATGTTTCCATACCATGTTGAGTCGTATGACCCATCCCCTCTCCAAGCAACTTCTTAATCCAAGAATAACAAGTTTCAGTTTCTAAAGAACATCCTGTCCCTCCCCCTCTTCCTAATTTAGTGTTAGATGAGTGGGCAGAGAGGCACCATAAATTTTATCCATATGTTGAAGAACTCAAAGTTTTTGAAACTTGGCTTGGCACCTATTGCATCCTTGAAGAATAAGTTGTGTTGTCGCATGTCCTCAAGAAAAATAACAAAAACATGATTTTTGGAAGTTGTAATTTGTGATTCTGAAGCGAGAAATGACATGGGCACAGGTGATGTTCTCATTTCTCCTAAATATGAGAACTTATTCTTCACACACAAGTTTTATTTCACATGCTTGAAAAATGTAGCATAATGCGAGGCATTGGTGCATGGTCTTCTAATTACAAAAAGAAATAGATTAAGGCATGACAGATCTTTAGGGACACAGAATTGGTTATCCACCACATCACCAACAAATATGTGACAAAAAAATATTATGAAAGCTTATAAACATATATTTTGGGACCTCGTTGAGGGATTTGATGCTCCAAATCTACAGGTGGTGTCGAGGAAGAAAAACATAGAAGCTGATCAAATGGACGTGGTGGATTCAAAGTTCTCTCTTGCCGAGGACTTTGTCAAAGGTGACATGCAACATGTTAAGATGGTAATCAAACCATCCATTCCAGCTAACAACAACATATTGTAAGTGTTTAATAATGATACATAGATCATCCAGTTTGTTGGGGTTAGCACACCAATTCATGCATGAGACAATATATCAGATCTAAGCATACATGCAAATAAAAGTAGATATCTACCGTAAAAATATCCACAAAAATAGACATAAATCAACACCGATTTAACGTGGTTCACCTAGTGTGGGCTAAGTACACCAAGAAACAATCCAATCTATTATCCAAAGCTTTGATAAGATATACAATGAAGATTTATAATCTTCCACACCTCTCAGATGTACAATACTTTCTTTCTCTCAAGATTTTGCTTCATCACCAAGAATTCTCTCTCTCACCAACTTTTGCAAGTTCTTTCTAATTCTTGTTAATCATCATACCTTCTAAACCCTAGCTTTTATGCTTATATAGTCATTTATAGACTTATGGAGCTTATCCATGCAGTCATAATCAATAGATATACTTTAATGCTAAAAATAGATCTAATTCTTGAGAGTTAATTAAAACATCCTCACACAAGTAACTGGCACGCCGGTTAGACCTAACTGCTATTGGTTCCTCCCTTGCTTGACCGATACCATTCATACCCGACCACTCGTGGGTGAGCGATGCGCAGTTCCCCACTAACCAATGACAGTTAATGTATTTTCCAGCAAGTTTTCATTGCATGCTAAACTGAAGTAATTGAGCTCCACAACTCAACAATCTCCCACTTGGAGATTAATTACTACACCATACCTGTAAAACATCATTCTTGGATCATTCCTTAGCATTGTTTATTCCTCTTCAAGTCTCAAACTCAAGACCAATAGAAGTGGATTGTAGCTCTAACTTATCCTTTGATAATGGATTTATTACCATATCGTAGGGTTCTTGCTCATATGAATATTTTCTAGATTCAACCTGTTCATCCTCCAATACTTTTTGTATGAATTTATACCTCAACTGAATGTGTTTCATTCTCGAATGAAATAACGAGTTCTTTTCCAAATGAATTTCACTCTAACTATCATTGAATAGTTTACAATCACTTTTCTCCTTTCCCAACTCTTCCATGAACCTACTCATCCATATCATCTCCTTGTTAGCCTTTGTAACTATAACAAACTCTACCTCTGTAGTAGAAAAATCCACAACCTTCTATAATCTCAAAATCTAGCTAACTGCGTCGTTCCACCTACTATGAAAATATATCCAAAGAGTGCTCGTCCTACCATCCAAATCTCCAGCCATATATGAATCAACATAGACACGTAATGAAATATCCAAACCTCCATAGCATAACAACAAAGCTAGATGTCCCTTTCAAATACCCGAGTATCCATTAGACTACTTTTGAATGACCTTTACCTAGATTGGCCATATATCTACTCACAACTCCCACCGCATGTGAAATGTCTATTCTAGTAAAAACCATAGCATACATGAGACTTCCAATCTGCTGAATAATATGGCACTCGTTTAATGTATTTGACCTCGTCATGTGATGAAGTACACTCGATCTTTTCTCAATTTAAAGTCTCTAGCCATAGGTGTACTAACATGTTTTACATTCTGCATGTTGAACCTTTCTAACACCTTGTAGATATAATCCTCTTGAGACAAATATAATTTCTTATTTTTCCTATCTTTATGTATTTGCATGCCGCGGATTATTTTTGCAGCTCCTAAATCCTTTATAGAAAATGTGTGAGCTAGCTTTCTCTTAATCTCACCAATGTCCTACATACTCGATCCTACAATAAGCATATCATCCACATATAGTAACAAAATAATATAGCTCTCATTTTAAAGATTCTTGAAATAAACACAATGGTCAGATTCACATCTCAAGTAACCATACTTATGTATAGAACTATCAAACCTCATGTACCATTTCCAACCTACACACTAGTTTCTCCTTATCCTTGACTTCATACCAAAGAGGTGCTGCATATAAATATATTCATCCAAATCACCGTGAAGGAAATATGTCTTCACATCTAGTTTCTCTAAATGTAAATCTTCTACTGCAACTAAACTCAATATAGTATGAATAGAAGTCATCTTAACAACAAGAGAGAAAATTTCACTAAATTCAATACCTGCTTTCTATGTAAATCCCTTTACTACAAGCCTTGCCTTGTACCTTTTCTATCCACCCTCTTCTTCCTTAATCCTATAAACCCACTTGTTCTGCAATTTTCTCTTACTGTTAGTAACTTAACCAAATCCCAAGTCTGGTTCTATTCCAAGGAGTCCATCTCCTCATCCATGCCATGCTCCCACTAAACGTGAGTCTTATCCTACATTACTTCTTCAAATCTCTTTGGTTCACCATTATCAGTCAACAATAAATAAAATAGAGAAGGTGTAAATCTTTCTGGAAGTTTACTTACCCTTTTTGACCTTCTCACAAGATTTTGGGGTACTGGAGGCTCAATCTGGACCTCCTAGACATTCCTATCAAAATCTGATAGTGACCAAAACTGGTCACCTCAAACTGATGTCGAGTTTTTCTAAGCGATTCCAGGTTGGATCCTTTATAACCAATACCGATTCATCCGACCTGAAGTCGTCGGGGTCAATCGACACCATTCTTGGTAACCTTATCGGTAATTATTTTAAATCTGAGAGTTCATTTTCATTCACAAACTTATCAACCGGTTCATCCTTGGGTACCAAAATTTGATCCTTGTACATTCTCTTTTCATTCCATTCAACATCATGACTCCTAATAATTTTAGAATTCTCTAAATCCCAAAAATGGAAACCAAAATCACCAGATTCATAACCAATGAAAGTGCATCTCTTGGATTTTGCATCTAACTTCTTTCTATCTTCCCTATCAACATGCAAAAAAGCTTCTAAACAAAAAACTTTAAGAAAAGAAAGATCTACCTCTTTTGGTCCATGCTTCCTCTGGTATTCCTCCATCTAATGAACTTGAAGGCCCACGGTTAATCAAATAAACCATTGTATCAACCGCTTCTACCCAAAACTACAAGAGCAATCCAAAATGTATCCTCATACTTCTAGCACATTCCATGATTGTCCTGATCATTCTTTTTGAAACACCATTCTCATGTGGTATTCTTGGAACCGTTATTTTTCTACATATCTCATTCACTGAACAATAATCATTGAAACCCTTGCTACAGTATTCACCACCAATATCAGATCTAAGGCACTTTAACTTAGAATTTGATTCATTCTCAACAAGGGATTTCCATATTTTAAAAGTCTCAAAAATATCATATTTACGTTTAATACAATAAACCCATACCTTTCTTGTAGCATCATCAATGAAAGTAACATAATACTGGGATCCTCCATGAGAAGCTACCTAAGCTGGTCCCCACACATCTAAGTGTACAAGATCCAATTTTTTCTCCTTCTTAGTTGCCCCAACTTTGAGAAATCTCACTCTCTTTTGCTTTCCAAAGATACAATGCTTACAGAAATCAAGATCTAAATATTTCAAATCTAATAACTTACCCTTAGCCTTTAAGATTTGCATTCCTTTTTGACTCGTATGACCCAACCGGTTATGCCACATGCATGCATTTAAATTTGAAGTAGGTAATGTAGAAAATGAATCGTAATACTGAGGTAGATAAATATAACATTCCTACCTTCTTACCTCTTGCCACAACAAAAGTACCCTTGGTGACTTTCAAGAGTCTCCTGTAAAAGTAACCATGCAGCCAGATTCACCTAGTTTCCCTGTAAAAATAAGATTCCTCCTGAGGCTAGGCACATTCCTCACATCTTTCAATACCCATGTATTTCCATTTTGCAAGTTTAGATGAACTTCCCCTTTACTAGTAATACTACAAGGTTCATCATCACCCAAATAAACATTCCAAAAATTGCCTTAGACATAATTTCGAAATAACATTTATTAGGAGTTGTATGGAAAGAAGCTCCTGAATCTAAAACCAATGATTCAATTCTACTATCTAAAGAAAGAATAAGAGCATCTTGCATTACCTCTTATACAACAAGATTTGCTTCTTTACCTTTTTCTAAGGTGTTGGTTCTCTTTTTCCTTTGATCAACAATCTTTCTTTATATGTCCTTTCTTTCCACATTTCCAACAAGTAATTCCCTTACTTCTAGATTTAGATCTGCTATCCCTTGACTTTGACTTCCCATTACTCTTCCTCTTGGATCTTTCATTCTTCTTTCCCCTGCTTTCTACATTCAAAGAATTTCTAGATGATGATTCCTCTCGTACTCTTCCTCGCTAATTTATTCATTGAAGATTATAGTAATCACATCATCAAACTTCAAAATATTATTAGGAGATGTTATATTACTAACATCCATTACCAAGTTATCCCAAACTATCGGAAAAGAACATAAGAATAAAAGTGCTTTTACTTCATCATCAAATGGTATATCAACCGATTTTAACTGATTTACAATATATCGGAAATAATTCAAATGACTAGATGTATATCCACCTTCATGCATCTTAGAACTAAATAGTTTATTAATCAACTAAACTTTATTTGAACCACTAGGTTTTTTCATATAAATTAGCAAGAGATTTCATTAAGTCTACCGTAGAAGTTGCTTCAGTAATATTGCAAGCCACAGATACTTCCTGGTTCAATCTTAGATTCCATTCTTCATCAGTCATATTTTTAGGTCTAGACTTCTCATGCAAGGGTAAATACAAATCTCTTTGATACAGATAATCCTCAATCTGCATCTTCCATAATTGATAATTTCTACCGTCAAATTTCTCTACCTTGTCTATTTTTTCTTCTTCCATTGCTATAGCTCCCACTCAATCGAAATACCTCTAAGAGTAAATCTGTCAACACACAAAACCTCAAACAAAGCTTTGATACTAGTTGTTGGGGTTAGCACACCATTGTACAGATAATATATCAGATCTAAGCATACATGCAAATAAAATGGATATTCTACCAGAATAAATATACACAACAAGAGACATAAATCAACACCATATTTAATGTGGTTCACCCAAAGTGTGGGCTACGTACACCAAGAAACAATCCAATATATTATCCAAAGCTTTGACAAGATATATAATAAAGATTTACAATCTTCCACACCTCTCAGATGTATAGTACTTTCTTTCTCTCAAGATTTTTCTTTATCACCAAGAATTCTCTCTCTCACCAATTTTTGCAAGTTCTTTCTAATTCTTGTTAATCATCATACCTTCTAAACCCTATCTTTTATGTTTATATAGCCATTTATAGACTTAGGAACTTACCCATGCAATTACAATCAATAGATATAATTTAATTCTAAAAATAGATCTAATTCCTAAGAGTTAATTAAAACATCCTCACACAGGTAACCACTTCTGCTGGTTAGACCTAACAACTATCGATTCCTCGTTGCCGACCGATGCCAGGCCATACCGACCAATGCCGGTCCTAGGTGATGATGCGGTTCCCCTAACCGATTGCGGTTAATGTATTTTCTAGCAAGTTTCCATTTCATGCTAAACTAGAGTAATTGAGCTCCACAACTCAACACAGTTCATTCAAAATAAAGGAAATCTCTCTTAAAGCATGCAAGTTAATTACATGATAGCTATGGTGACCAAGTGATCCAACAAAAAGAAAAATAATTTTCCTAAAGGACTAGTCACCTTTGACCAAATATTTAGCTCAGATAATGAGTTCAAGAGTGAAGAAAATAATATGTGTACCACACAAGAAGAATTTAGTCTAGTTACCATTGCTCGTAGAAAGGAGTTGCTTAGTAAATCTTGCACACTTGATGAAAAACTGACATTCATTACTCTCTTTAAAAATACAAGGATATATTTTCATGTGAGTATGAATACCTTAAAGAATTTTATCCAAGTGTTTCTCAACACTCGATTGACCTTGATCCCAAAGCATCAAGCCCACTAGAAAAAAGTAGAGGCTAGGAAATACACGGATAGATCCCCTCATGAGGAAAGAGTTATCCAAACTCATTGAGGGGAAGATTATTTTTCCCATCAAATAATCTACGGGTTATGAAACTTGTTCGAGTGCATAAAAAGAATGGTGAAATCAGAATATGCATCGATTTTAGAGATTTGAATAATGCATCCCTCAAGGATAATTAGCCTTTACCTTCTATGGAGAAGATCCTTCATAACGTGGCTAGCATTAAGATATTTTCTATGTTGGATGGTTATTCTGGCTTCAATTAGATCCTTGTCAAGGAAGAATATCAGTTCAAAATTGTGTTTACAACTAAGTGGGGAACATATGCATATCAAAAGATGCCATTTGGTCTGTCAAACACATGCGCAACGTTTTAGCATGCCATGGAAATTGCCTTTAAAGGTTACATCAATGAGTTCATCTTGGTTTACCTAGATGAGATAATTGTCTTCTACAAGCAGGGCATAGATTACATGGCACATATAGAGAAAGTATTTGTGAGGTGCAAAATGTTTGGGGTATCCCTTAATCCCAAGAAATGTAATTTTTTTGTGGCACAGGGCAAGCTTAAGGTCACATGGTTTTAAAGGATGACATTTCTATTGATCTGAGTGTGTTTCAACCATCCCGGCTCTTTCCTCTCCATTGCACATAAAATTCTTGCATTATTTCCTCGAAAAAATCATGTTTGTTAGGTGCTTCTTTTCCATAATCACCATGAAGAGTTGCTCCTCGAGTACCCAAGTAGGGTTTAGCTAATCTAATGACTAAAGACTCCTCATGAACGGCTATAATTTGACCAGATGCGTGGAGTGGTTCATCTTCGGATATCCATACACTTTCACAAAGAAATTGTCCAGGACTAACTACTGAAATTTTTTTTTTACAAAAATAGGATAAGGAGGAGTACACATAATTTTGCAGGACTAGTAAGGCCCATCACCCTCATGCTCAAGAAGGGTATAGTCTTCCGATGGACATAAGAAGGAAAGGAGAGATTCAATAAGATCAAAGAAGAAATTACTTGCATGCCAACACTCATGAACCATGATTATTCAAAAGATTTCATCCTTTATGCTTATGGAGCTAATGTGAATGTTGTTGTTGTCTTGACACAAGAAAATGAACAAGGACTTCAGTAGCCAGTGGATTTATTCATTCAAAACGTAAAGGATTATGATTTTAAATACAGTCACATGAAGAAATAGGTTTACACCATCATGTGTGTGCTCAATTATCTCAAGAGTATGGTCACCACGAATCATGTTAAGGCATTATTCTATCACCATGGGGTAAGATAATTCATTGTGGGAGTAGATATTAGTGAGAAGAGAGCATGGTGGGTGACCAAAATCATCGAGTATGATTTGACTATCAAATCCACAAGGCTAGTTAGAGGTAGTGTGCTCTATAAATAGCTTTTGAGGATGCACAGAATGAACTTGAGACTTCATTATTTTTGGATGAAGATCTCTTGTGCATGAACAGTAGAATGTAGATCCTAGCACGCACGGTTGGGTGCATACTTTCCTGGTCTAAACAAAGAGAAGCGAAGACATCTCGAGGTTATAATCTATTCCATATGTTTTGATTGATGGCCTATTCTTCAAAAATAATCTTGATGGTGTGTTGTTGAAGTGTATTAATGGTGCGTAGACTGAAAAAGTGTTAGCATAATTTCATGATGGATTCTCTGGTGGACACTTCTCTGCCAATACTATAACAATGAAGATCATAATGGTAGGACTCTTTTGGCCTACCCTGTTCACAAACATGAACAAGTAGGTCATGAAATGCAAATAATGTGCTTTCTTTGTAGGAAAGAAGAAATTGGTAGTGTTTCCCCTCTGACCAATCAAGCAAGAGTCAGCCTTTTGCATAATGGGGTCTTGACTTCATACACAAGATCAATCCTCCTTCAAGTATTAGCCACAAGTGGGTGCTGACAACTACATATTATTTAACTAGATGGGAATGGGTTTTCACACTCAAATAATCAATCGAGTCATTATCCTCGACTTTCTTCAAGGTATTATAATAAGGTTTGACATCCCTCAGAAAATAATTTAAGATAATGCATAAGCCTTCCTTGGTACTAGAGTCACTTATCAGGCTCTTACTCTTAGCATATATGTGAATACTTCCTTCAATTATTACCCTCAAGGAAATGGCTTGGCACGATTGTTGACAAATAAGAACCGATTAGGATCATGAAGCGAGATAATGAACATCAGTCAAAGATGTGACATACAAAGGTCTTCTGCGTGCTCGGGAAAACATAATCAGAATAAAGAAGGCAATAGGAACCTTACCTTATAATATTGTTTATGGAAAAGAGGCTACTCTTCCTTTGATACTTGAGTTTATTTCATTGTCACTTGCCTAATAGCTAGAGTTTGAAGGCACAAACCAGTGAGAAATCAGAATGGCAGAGTTGGCTGAAATTGAAGAATCAAGGAACTCTGCCATGATCAAGCTAGAAAATCATCAGAAATAAAAAAATAAATGGTTTGATAGAAGTATAGGCCTTAAGCTTTCAAATTTGGGAAATTATTATTAAAATGGGATCGACATAGCCAAACCAGGAGCCATTCAAAGTTTGATGAACTTTGGAGTGGCCCATATACTATCGAGTTCTTGTAAGGAGGCTAATTCTTTTAAGTATATTCACCTTGAAGGATGCATGCTATCAATCCCAGTCAATGGGATCTATATGAAACCCTTCCATTAAGATTTATGCACCATTTTTTATATATTATAATAGTTTCAATTCCTTTAAGTGTGTCGCACTCATATTGTCTTGTTTGTACATAGTTATTTCTTATCGCATGCTTCTTGCACATGCTATTTTATTACTTCCGAGATGTCAGTCATCTTCTAGTAGTTTTCACTAGTTTTACAGATTGAAAAAAATTCGAATATGTTTTAAAGTGGCTTCAAGGGCATGGTCTTTAAGGAAACATATCATAATTTCAAGTAGAATCCATGCCCAATGGATGTTCTAGGCTATAGATCTCCTTCATCTAGTAGGCGGATGGACTCGAATGTCACCAAACCAAAGTGTTATCCAATATAACTCCCTTGGTTAGTTAGAAAACTTATGTTCCACTTTGTCTCTAGGAATATATATTATAGCTTGAACACACTTCATTTTCTCCTTTGGCACATTACCCCCGGTTATAGATTCCTCATGTGCCCGTATGCACTCCTCCCTTCCTTCACCTCTTATTTTCCTTTTCCTCTTTGCTCCATTTTCCCTAATGTGCACCCTCTCGTGCATTGACTTTCTTCCTAGCAGTTCATGCATCCTTCATGTGCACCTTGGACCTACTTCCTAAAATTAGATAAGTCCTTGGCATTCTTCGTGTGCTTCCTTCCTTGCTGCCACAAATAATTTTGTAATGCTTGTACCTCTACCATACATTTCTCCCTCAGGAATTCTTCTCATTTCTCTCATGTGCATCATCTTCACACATGCCTCTCCCTCTATTTTCATTCTATACCTTCCCCTTCTGCATGCGTGCCTTTTTGCCTTCTTCTATACCATTCTATGCCATGTGGCATCTGTTAGACATTGAGTGTGCTACACGCAACCAATCAAATCCCAAAAGCTGGGCATGGAATCCTTGCAACAAATCAATGAGTGACACATGGCAGAAAATGAAAAAACATTTGTATAGTTGGCCGATCTTTCAGTCAATCAATACTGTAACATGTCTTGTGTGTTTAATTTGTCTGAAAACTCCTAAAAGCCTTAAATTCTCCAACATATCTCTTACATGTGAATGCCCACTCTCATTTAAAATTTTTCTACGTGGGCTACACTCTAGACTATTCAAGTTTAAATTTCAATGGGATTGGATAGGTAATAAGCTGGAAAACATCTTTCATGCCATTAATACAGGATCGATTGCTACAACCACCTTATTTGATTCAGATATTTCCGCTTTTTTCTCCCACATGCTAAAAAAACATAGAGAAGAACATTTGACACATTTTCAAGTGGATTTGCAGGAATTGAATGTTTTCTATTGGTGGCTGTGATTTAAATCGAGTTTCCCCTCCTTCTCTTCTTCTTCTCTCTTCGATTCATCTATAAATGTAATATCTTGGTGTTAGAGATTCAGAAGCACTAAGAGGGGGGTGATTCAATGTAGATTAAAATTTCCACTTTAATAATTCTTATACAAAATGTTTTAATAAGTGCATCAATAAACCATAAGCATTCAAATAAGAACATGCAACATATAAAAAAACAATGAACATAGAATTTATAGTGGGAAACCCATTTGGGATAAAAACCCACTTGAAACCATGGATTTATTACGAACATCAATTTCAAAGCTTACACTGGTTTTGGTTGAGCACCCACTCAACCTGTGAAGCACCCACTCCACAACTCTAAGCACTAACTTGCTAGGAGCACTAACCCGTTATTTAATTAGCTATAACTGATATTTTTGGCACCCACCCACAAGGAGGCTAAAACCTCTTGAAAATGCTAAGATATAACTTAAACTTAATTTACTTACAATTTTTGATCATTTAGTTACAATATATGCTTACACAATTGATTGTGATCACTTTTCTCTCTCTAACCGTGTTCTCTATGCAATTCTCTTTTGCTCATCCGATTCGATCTCTCTTGCTTAATCGATCCGCTACACCGATATTCTTCTCATTTTATTTTCTTCACATCATCTATTTTCTCTGCTCCTTTATTCTCTATTTTATTTTTGTAGCTTTATTATCTTGAATGCATCATGTCGTCATTCGAGCAACTTACTTATTAGCATAAAATTTTCTTTATATACACTTTTGACCCATTCCACTACTTTGATTAAAGTATCATGCATCCTTTCCTCATTTTTATCCTAAGTATCTAGGTCATTAAATGTAGTCAACTAAGTGCATAATTTTTTATTTCATTAACGACTTGATTTTGCATTTTTCTATGCATCAATTCAAAAATATTGTGAGCCAATAAATTTATCACACTTATAGAATTTCCATGAGAGATCTATTTTTTCTTCTAGAATTAATTTTTCCTTGAAATTAGGAAACACATAGAGAATGTAATTAGGTCAATAAACATTAAATGCTTGCAGATGGAACAATAGATTTGAGTAATTATTGTGGAGTTCAAGTCACATACTTAGCCACAATCACCGGATGATCGAATCACCATCAATTTTAGAGAAACAAATCTCCCTTGTCCATATTTGAATTATTTAACTATCCTTGAGCCTTTTCATGTCGTATTTTCTAAATTCACATCTTTCCTTAGTTATTTTGACATTTTCCTTAGTATGGCGGTAATTTCATTTGACACGAGGATTTTCTCCACTTTGTTGGTGACTTTTTAGTTATCTGTGGATTTTTCCTTCTTCTAGTGGTTTTTCAATATGTTTTGGATCTCCTTCTTGTTTTCTACCTTCACACGGTTCTTTTCCATGTCTCTGTGACTCTATCCATTTACCTTGTGGCTTCCATAGTTTTCCATGGCTCTCCATTCCATCACAACTTTTCATCTTTATCTGCGAATTTGATCCTGACGGCCTTCGTTTCGCAACTTTTCTTTTAATATTTTTTTACTCTCACATCTCTTCCTTCACATCCATGGCCTCACGAATCTCACTCATAGCTTGTCCTTTGGCTATTTTTCACTTTGCAGCTTCATCCTTTTACCCATGGCCTTCACTAAGCTTCCTCGGCTCCATCTACAGAGTTCCATGGATTATCCAAGTCTTGAGCGGATAAATCCTCATATTTGCAGCATCCACAAAAGCGGCTATTTCCTTGAGAACTTATCCTTGATTATCTTGAAGCCTTTGTGAGATGAAACTACCAATCAACCTTCATCTTTCTCACTTGCTCACTTTCCCAAATTGACTCCTTTTTCCATCAATCCAACTTAACATCAATTAAAACAACTTGACATCAATTAAAACACATATGACAATGATAAAGTTCCAACAATGTCCCCCTTTGTCACTGATGGAAACACCTCAAAGCTTTGATACCTCAGAAACCAATTAACTCCTTTTGATGGCAAAAAACTTGCATACCTAATTTCTGTTTTTAGTTGTTCTCCTCTGTGAATATGTCTTGAGTTGTTTCAAAATTTCTTCATCTCTCCCCTTTTTCAATATTCGTATGGCTGGTTTATGACCTTAGGTTCTCTCCCGGTTGGTTTTAGAATTTATTTTCTCTCCCCTTTGACAACAATGACAAAGGACCAACTATGCCACATAAAGTGGATAATACCTTGGTAAGTTGAATACATCATGTTCTAAGTCAAGAATCTTCCCCTAGGCTCATGCTTCTAATCCATGTGACCTAGTGTGTCCACGGAAATGCTTCCCCTAAGATGATGATACCAATTGTTAAGATAAGCTAGCATAATAGCTCCCCTTGTACAAATACTAGTCGGGCACCGATAAGGAGCTAATAATTTATGAGAATGCTCACTTTCATTTTCTACACACATTTGTATTGTTTTTGGGATCGATAATGACCCCAATTCCTTCCTTAAGTGCTCAAAAGCAGCCTTTTGTAGTGGCTTAGTCATAGTATCTGTAATTTCTTCTCTTTTCTTCACATATTCTAGACTTATTTTTTTATCATCCTCATGTGCAGATTTAACTAACACCTCGAGGTTTTGATTAGAATGACCACCTGTGTTCAAGTCCTGGCACGGGTAGCTATGCTTTGGCATTGAAGTGTTCGCCTGAGGCTCATATAGGGTAGGGTGTGGTCCTGCTATACGGGTGCAAATCTAGCCCGGGTCCGGACTACGGAAGCATGGTGGGATGTTATGATCCTCATGTGCAGATTTCACTAACGCCTCAAGGTTTTGGTGTAACCATTCATTACTGATTTTCTTTTCATTCATTTGTTCCCTTAATAAATGTTATCTAATTGGAATATGCTTGGTATTTGGGTGGAACATGGGGTTCTTGGAGATGCCTATTTCACTTATGCTATCACATAAGAAAGGAATTGGATTTTTCAGATTTTGCCTTATAATCTACCAATGTCCGGTTCATCCAAAAAACTTGAGTGTAACACATTGCGACAACTATATATTCAGCTTCACATGTTGAGAGTGCCACTAATGACTTCTTATTTCTCAACCAAAATACTAGAAAATTTCTAACAAAGAATGCCCCACCACTTTTACTCTTCCTGTCATCAACACTACCATCCCAATCAGCATCTATATATGATTTTATGTTGAATTCATTGCTCTTGTGGTACTAAAGTCCATATTAAATTGTTCCCATGAGGTATCTCAAAATCCTTTTAACCACCTTGAAATTTGTTTCCTTGGATCTTCTTGAAATCTTCTAACAAGACCTACCGCCTGCATGATAACTAGTTTTGATGTCATGGAGTAATGTAGACTTCCTATCATGGATCTATATAGTGTCTTGTCTACTTTTGGAGTGTTGTCATATTTTCTCAACTTGCATACAACTTCCATTGGTGTCCCAATAGGTCTACATGTTATCCAAAATTCACCCCAAGGTAATTTTGATAACATGCAAGCAATTATATTGATTCAGGGCAAAAAGTCATGTTTCTAGGGTCCCCTCATATTTGTCTAACTCCCCTGTCCAAGAGGAAGAGAGTAAGTTCTGAGAAAATGCAAAAAAAAAAAAAAAAAGGTTCAAGAAGGCAAATAGGTCGATCCAGAAAATCGTGAAAATTGGCTAAGTCTCGCTTCAAGGTCGCCTCCGGACGTGTGGGACAGAAGGCGCGAACCATCCGGTTCGGGCCGAAATCAAGCACAGCAATCAAACGCAAACGCAGCAGGGACAAATGGGACAAAAGTACGCGGTGGGCGCGAAAAGCCGATCCGGCCGAAAGAGGAAGAAAAATTGGCTAAGTGTTGCTCGGGACGTTTGGGACAAAAAGACCCGAACTGGCCGAACCGGGTGAAAAAGGTCGAGTCGGTCCAAGGCAAATGGGACAAGCGGAACAGATGGATGCAAACCGCCAAACCGGACCGAAATGAGCACAGCAAACGGTCAAAGAGGCATTTGGGACGACTGGGACAAATGGGCCCGAACCGGCCAGATCGGCCGAAATCAATCAAGACAGCACTAATCAAATGGGACATCCGGGACAAATGGAGCCGAAGGAGCCGAGGACCAATCAGATCATGACACGTGTCGTAGGAGGAAAAGTCAACGTTTGGTCCGGAAACTTCAAACGGCCATAACTTTTGACTCCGAGCTCCAATTTTTAATGAGGGTAGATATATTTAAATAAAAGAAACATATTCGGCTCCAGTCAATCAATGCTCATTCCCGTCAAATGACAGAAAACGCCTGCCAGGCCCAAAACAGCTGCCCGCACTCAGAAGGCCATAACTTTTGCATTTCTCAACGAAATCGCACAAAATTGGTACCGTTGGAATCATGGTTCCGAGCCTGATGCACAAAAATCAAGAAATTCTGGATTTTATCAGAAATTGATTGAGATTTTTAAGGAAACGTGGCCGGGTTCAGAACAGTGTTTTATTTGGTAGCTGGGAGTGCAATTAAGAGGCATGGTCATCATTCTTTCTCTGCTGCAGCACATGGGACAGTATGGGGAGCCTTTTTCAAGTAATGTATACCCATTTCACTCAATTTAATGCCTCTTACAGGTGGTTGAAGGACAGATTTCGGGATTTCCATTTTCCCTTCTCTTTTCCTTCTCATTTTTCTATAAATTGGAGTGTTGGGCTCATTGTAAGGGGGAGAGTTTTTGGGTAACAAAGCTCTGTCAAAATTGCTTTGTGAAGCCAGTGTGTTGTAGGCCCTTGTAGTGGACTCCTTGCATGGTGATCCAGGCCCTTATCTTGTAATAGATTGAACTGTGCATATCATGAAGCAATAAAATATCAGTTTGTGGATATATCTTCCCCTGCTGTGTTTCCTTGCATTCTTCTTGCCCCTTTAATCTTTCTACAAGTATATTGTGTCTATTTATTATGTTCTTGTAGGAATTCATTATCATTGTGTGTGCTTGGAATATTGTTGTAAATGCATTTTGTTGGATTATGGTGAACTGTCATCACCTCTTCTAGTGTGCACTTTGCCTCTGTATTTCACACATTTGGAGATTACTCTCACACCCTCTTTTCGGTGTATCACCGCTTTAGTGTAGGCTTTCATTTTATGCATCTCTCTCTCTGGTCCCTTGGAATTTTAGGTTAGAATAGCTAGTTTCTCCCGCATTAGAGTAGATTGTGGCGGGTAGTTTAGGAGCAAGAACTGGCTTTCTCGGAGGTCTATCTCAAGTAGCAAGTCCCACAACTTGGAGATAGTACCCATGTTATCCAATCACACTTTGGATGCTTAGAGTGATCAAACTAGAAATCTGATCAACATCCAGGGGTCTTTGTGATTCGGTGATAACACTACATTCTTCCATCCTTAACCCTCTCAACATTTCGTTTATATACTTAGTTTGGGATATGAAAATAACTTGATTCGATTGACTGATTTGCAATCCCGGAAAGAATGATAGATATCCCAACATGGACATTTCAATATCTTATTTCATCATATGAGAAAAATAATAATTCATTTAATCTTGATCTCCTTTAGAGATAATATCATCCACATACATAATGACAATGAGTAAATGATGTCCTTCTTCTTTGGCATAGAGATTACTATCAAGAAACAACTTTTCTAAAACCTTTCTCAATGAGGTATGAGTTCAGTCTATTGGTCCAATATCTAGGAGCTTGTTTATGTCCATACAAATCTTTTTCAACCTGAACACATAATCTTTATCTTTAGTTAGTGAAAATCCATCAGGTTGTTCAATATATACCTCTTCATTAAGAAAACCATTTAGGAAAGTTGATTTCACATCCATCTAGAACACTCTAATCTTCTTGTAAGCCGTGTATGCTAGGAACAGTCTTATTGCTTCCATTATTTCTACTGGTGCAAATGTTTCATATAATTCAATTCATTCCATCTATGTGCATCCTTTCCATATAATTCTTTCCTTGTTTCTCGTTACTTCTCCATTCTCATTCAACTTATTTCTAAAAACCCTTTTGGTTCCAATTAAATTTGCTTCGGTGGTGCGGGTTAAAGCTCCAATGTTTCATTCTTTTCAATTTGATCAAGTTCTTAATTCATTGCGTCTACCCAATGCTAATCCTTACTTACTTCTACAACATTTTTGGGTTCTATCATTGACATGAGTGTTATGTCTTCATGGTTCTTGCTGCTCTTTAGCCTTCTTCTTGTTATAATTTCACCTTATTTGTTTCCAATAATCTGATTTGTTGGATGGTATATTTTGACTTGCCTTGAGGGTTCCTTAGTTTCTGTTCTTTCTTCCTCTTCATTTGCTTCTTCTCACATACTATCCATGTCATCATCATCTTCATGTTATTCATTATTTTTATTATGTTGAGTGCTAGACTTAGGAGTCTCATCTACATTTACATTTTTGCTTTCAACAATCTTCTGTAACCTCTTATTATAGCACCTCTAAGCTATGCTAATCGCTGATTATCCAAGGAATATACCTTCATCACATATAGATTTGAATTTTCCCAAGTTATATTCATCTCTTTTAATATAGCACTTGCTTCCAAACACTCTTATGTGTTTCAAATTTATAGGCCTATTCTTCCACAATTCATAAGGTGTCTTGTCACTTTATTCACTCTCGGTTGAGCTTTGTTCGTAATGTAAACATGCGGTGTAAACCGCTTCACTCCAATATTTGTCAGGCAATTTGGATTCATTCAACGTTGTTATCACCATTTCTTACATAGTATTATTCGTCCTTTCAACAACTCCATTTTTTAAGGTGTTCGGTGGATGAGATTTGTCTTTGAATTCCCCTGTTTTTCACAAAACTCATTGAATTCATTGACACAAAATCAGACATCTATCTAATCTTAGGCATTTGATATTTATTTCTCATTCTCCGCTAGTGCCTTAAATTTTTTGAATCTATCTAATGCTTATGAATTTTTCTTTAAACATGCTACCCATGTCATTTTGGTGTAATCATCTATTAGCAACATGAAATACACTTCTCCTTATATACTTTCAGTTCTGGTAGGACCGCAGAGGTCTGTATGAATCAATTCTAGAGGTTTGGTTGTAGAGTATTCCTTCGACTTGAATGATATTCTTGTTTTTTTACCATGTAGGCAAGATTTGCAGAGAGTATCTGTTGGTTTTATGATCTTTGGCATATGTTTTACACACCCTTTGGCACTAAGTTTTACCATATTCTCAAATCTTACATGTCCTAACCTTATGTGCCATATCCAACTGTAATCAACCTTACTTGTGAAGCATTTTTCATTATTTATTTCATTTAGCACATACATGTTGTTCTTGTTCCACTTATCCTTTGTAACTTTCTTTCTTATTTTTCCATTGATGATATTGCAACCTTTGTTATGGAAGATCAGATTGTATCCCCTTTTATACATATGACTCACACTTTAAAAATGTACTTAGACCTTCAACATATAGAAAATATTTAGTGAGTGGCTTCCCATTATCTAAGATTAAAGTTCCTTTTCCAACTATATTTTCTGAATATCACCAAATATCACAACACCTGATGCATTATTTGACAAAGTAATGAACTTACTTTTGTCACCTATCATATGGTTGGAACATCCACTATCCAGATACCAAATTTTATCTTCATTTTTCACATGAAACATGGTCTGAACTATTGAGCATGACTCTTTTCTCTTGTTCTCATATTTCTTTACAACATACATCCATTTCTTTTTTTGTTTGGGCGGATCTTATTTGCTTTTTGAACCCACATTTATTTTCTTGTAGTAATTATGGTGAACATTATTGTAATCCAATCTGGTGTAAGATGGGCCAAAGTTTCTTCTATAGCCTCTAGAGAATTTCCTACACTTAGCAGCCTTATGTCTAAATTGATTACATGAATAATAGTAACCATAGAAAGAATGTGTGTACCTCATAACATATGTGATTATAGGAGAAATAGTCCTTCTCTTCACATATTTTCTGAATTCTTTATTTACAATAGAAGATGTGCTTGGAGTTGATGTAGTCTTGTTTCCTTCATTCTTTGTAGGTTCCTTTTTCTTACCTTCCTCCTTGAAACCAATTCCAGATTTATCATTTGTATCACATTGGCCACTTAATATACCAGTTAAAACATTTGAACTCTTCTCTAGCTTTTCATACACTGTCATCTTTCTTCTCATTTGTTCCAACTCAAATTTTAGTTGCTCCAGTTCTAAGTTCAGTTTAATGCATTCATCTTCCTTTGATTCGTATATGATATTCGGTCTCAAGTTCTTTGAGCTCCTTAGCCTTTTCTTCTTCTCTTAAGATCTGTCTTTTCTCAAAGACATGGATCTTCTCTTCATAATCTTTCAAAGTACATCTTAGCTTTTGATTTTTCTTTCTACATAGTTTCAGTTCTTCAAGAGCACATACAAGTTCAGCCTCAAGATTTACTTCATCTTCTTCTTTAGAGTCTTCAAAGTCAACTGTATTATTTCCTTTGGAGCTGCATTCTTCAAATGCATCCATGGCCATAAATAAAATTAATTATTGATCTTCCTCATTTTTAATTTCAGATCTTTCCTGAGTTGCTTGAATCGAATTCACTAGATTCTTCTCTTGAATAGAAATTATTCTTGTTTTTAAAAAATATCTTCTTACTACTTTTATTTTTATATCCAATATCTCTCTTTCTTTTCTTATGAATTTATTCTTCATGTTCAAAATGAGCTTCTCTATTTTAGTAGGAAAATTTGATAGGAAAGTGACCTACTTGTCCACATGTGAAGAATTTAAAAGGGAGTTTTCCTTTATACTTACCTAAACCTCTTTTCAGTATTCTTACAAACATTGCTTCAATATTTTCATCATCCAACTCATCTTCTAAAGCTGATTCTTCTTCTTCTTCTTTCTTGGATTGGGTTTCTTTCTTGACCTTGAATGCTACTTCTTTCTTAGTAGTATTGGATCCAATTTGATCCTCATTTCATATGCTGAAAGAGTGCTCTGTAATTCATCCATAATGAGAGTCTTCATAGCTTCGATTTATCTATAGCTAAAAATTTTGTATCCTATTTTCCAGTTAGAGATCTTAAGATCTTTTGGACTATGACATATTCTTCTAGTGTCTCACCTAATCCTCTGATCATATTAATGACTTCATATATTCTCTACATGTAGGTTGATATGCTCTCACCATATTTCATTTTCATATTCTCAAACTAAGCTCTATAGGTCTGTAACTTTTCTAGTTTAAATTTTACATCTCCATCATAAATACTTTGTAGTTTGGTCCATATCTCATTTTTTTATTGTGCAAAGATTGCATGACTTTTACAAATTCTATCTCATTCAGACTGCATAGTAAGGTATTCATTTCTCTTGAGTTGCATTCATATTCTTTTTTATCCATTAAAAAAGTGATAGGAGGATTGTATTCTTGCTCAACGATTCTCGGATATCAAAACCAAGTGTCATCGATATGTTTTCATTCTTATTCTCCGAATGCATAATTCATTCCAAAGAACAAAGGTGATATCGACAATGAAAACCGCATTGTGCCCGATTTTTCGCCATGCTTGTGAAAGGAAGATATCCTTAAAGATGTTAACCTTATGCTAGAAGGACTTGATTTGATACTAATTGTTAGATATTTGCAAGCATCGATAATGGGGTGAATCAAAGTGTAAATTAAAATTTCCACTTTAATTATGCATATGCATAATTTCTCAATAAGTACATCAATGAACCATAACAATTTAAACAAGCATGTATACAAGATAGAAAAACACTAAACACATAATTTATAGCGGGAACCCCTTTTGGAATAAAAACCCACTAGAAAACCTTACTTTATTAGGAATAGAAATTCAAAATCTTACACTAGTTTTGGTTAAGTACCCAATCAACATGTGAAACACCAACTCGAAAAGTCCAAACACCCACTAGAATATTTTCTCGAGCACCCACTCAAGAAAATTTAACAAGCACCAACTTAAAAGTAGCACCAACCTCTAATTTATTCATGTAAAACTAATATTTTGTAGGAGCCCACCCACAAAGAGGTTGCGACCCTTTGAAAATGCTAAGATATAACTTAGACTTAATTTATTTATAAATTTTGATCATCTAGTTACAAGAATTGTTTACACAATGGATCATGATCACTTTTCTCTCTCTATCTATGTTCTCTATGTCATTCTATTCTACTCATCTAATTTGATCTCTCTTTCTCAATAAATTTATTACACTCGATGCTCTTCTCATCTAATTTTATTCACATCATCTTTCTTCTCTACTCATTTCTTCTCTCTTTTATTTATGTAGCTTTATTAGCTTGAATGCATCGTCTCCTCATTTGTGAAACCTACCTATTAGCATCAAATTTTATCTATATAAACTTTTGACCCATTCCACTACTTAGATTAATGTGTCATACATCCTCTCCTTCTTTTACTCCTGAGTATCTAGCTCATTAAATGCATTCGGGTAAGTCCATATTTTTTCTTTTCATTAACGACTTGATTTCACATTTTTCTATGCATCAATTCAAAAATATTGTGAGCCGATAAATTTCTCACACTTCTAGAATTTCCATGAGCGAGCCACTTTCTCTTTTGGCATTAATTTCACCTTGAAATTAGGAAACACATAGAGAATGTAACTCAATCAGCAAACATTAAATTCTCGTAGAAATGGAACAATAGATTGCATCAATTCTTGTGGAGTTTAAGTCACATACTTAGCCGCAATCACCAAATGATCAAATCACTATTGATTTTGGAGAAAAAAATCTCAATTGTTCATATTTGAATCAATTAATTCTACTCAAGCCTTTTCCAAGTTATATTTTCTCAATTCATGGCTTTCGTTATTTATTTTGACATTTTCCTTTATATCTCGGAAATTTCACTTAACCTACGGATTTTCTCCATTGTTGGAGGATTTTTAGTTATCTGCGACTTTGTTCTTCTTCCGGTATTTTTTTCAGTGCTTCATGGATTTCCTCCTTGTTTTTATCCTTCACAAGGATCTGGTCCATGTTTGAGACTCTATCCCTTTACCTTGTGGATTCCATATTTTTCCATAGTGAGCTCCATTCCTTCACAACTTTTCATCTTTATCCTAACTACCTTTGTTCCGTGTCTTTTCCTTTAATATTTTCTTACTCTCACGGATCTTCCTTTACATCCACAGCCACAACAATCTCACTCACAACTTGTCCTTTAGATCCTTTTTACTTTTCAGCTTCATCCCTTTACAGGGCCTTCACGAAGCTTACGGCGGCTCTATCTAGAGTTTTGTGGCTTCTCTAAGTCTTTGGTGGCTAGTTCTTCATATTTACAAAGATGCACAAAAACTAGCTATGTCCCTTCGAAATTATCCTTGATTATTTTGAACCCTTTGTAATCGACACTACCAATCAACCTTCATCTTTATCACTTTCTCACTTTACCAAATTAACTTCTTTTGCCATTAATGCAACTTGATATCAATTAAACCAACTTGACATCAATTAAACCAAATTTGACATTAATGACAAAAATATGAAACGAAAAAGTTCCAACACTTGGCTCATTATCAGAAAGGGATGAATTTTTTTGGATCCTCTAGTGTTTTCTAGGGATTATTTTTCATTTTGACTTGCATACCTCTAGATCTAGTTCGGCATGTGAATATCATCCTCATACACCATTGTAACAGACTGTACATATCTAGAAGTAATAGAAGCAACATTTTGTGGCTATTTCATGCCTTAACGTGTTTGTATTCTTCTTTATTGCCTCTCCTTTATATTGTGTTCTTGTTATACCATTTTAAGTTCCTTTCTACCCCATTTTCTTGTTGTGTTTCATGAAATCGATAATCGAATGCATCTTGATCTATGTAACACATGCTTAGCCTCCCTTTATGTCTTTCCTTCTATTTTCACTCAAAAGAGATAGTGTTCGTCCCACTAATTCTAGTGCTATCACCTTCTTTAGATTACTTTTCCATTTTTATGTTGGCCTTCTATCCCTTGTCCCTTGGTATCATTAGCTTAGGTTTCACTTTCAGCTTTAGGAGTAAGCAGTAGCATTAGAAATAGGTAGAGTAACTAGCCTTGTCTAGAGGTTTGTCTCAAGCATTAGAGGTCCCACAACTTGGAGACATTCCTATTGTTGACACAATGACTCAGTTCTTTTAGATTTGAGATACATGTGTAATTTTGAACAACCAATAGGTTTTCTAGGATCACAATCCTCTACCAAGGGTTCAAACACTTACACCATTGTGATGCAAGAACATCACTCCTAACATTTAGTATAGGAAATTTCATGAAATTTTTATCTTGATTATGTGGTTTAGAAGTCTTAGGTTTCATCTTAACTTTTCAAGTTGAGACCAACAACTCAAACATTTAACTATGAATTTTCCTCAATTCTAGCATATTTGAAAATTTTAAGCTAGTTGGAGCCAATTATGGATTTTGTGTATGGAGTGGGTAGTCTATAAGGGTTCAATATTTTCATTATAGGATTTATAAATTTAGTGGTGTTTTAGGATACTCTTCTTGGGGTTTATATGGTTATATTTCTCTTAGAGTTTGATTCTAGCTCCTTTTTCTTAAAAATGTAATATCCATGAGACCTTCTTCATGACCATATAGTTAGTTGTGGGGAGAATCTCGAACTAGAGGGGATATATAAAATCTTTGTAACTAATTTGAATATTATCATTTGAATGATTTCAAGAATAAAACCGAGGAGCTCTAAGAACTTGTAAATGTAGAGAAATACTTTGTCGAAACAATTATTTGTCGCAAAATCTATGCATGATCTTAAGGATTTAAATGAACATGTTTAAAATGGGAAAAATATATTGAACAATGGTAAAAGTGTAACTCTAATATTTTGATTCTCTGTATGGTGTGTTCAACATTTTTAAGTTGATTTGGATTGAATAATTCAAGAACGCGTCAGGATGACAAACTTAGTATATGAAAAAAGTCAACATAGACTTGGGAATTTGGTGTGAGAGGTATTAAATAGGGAAGGTAAACTTTGGCATAGTCAGGATAATATACATGGAAATAATCCAAAAAAACAACTTGGAATCTCTATAAATTAATATGAAGGCTTTGGTTAGCTCAGAAAACTCTAAGTGTCGGAAGTCCCTTGTTTTCTAAAGGCTGACAAGTTTGGTTTATATTCAATTGTCACCATTGGTAAGGAAATATTATTTACTGACAAGAATATAATATTTGAAAAGGTGGTATAGGCATATGAGAACAATAATTAAGCATTAGAAATAGGTTTATTATATTTTGTAATCAAATTTCATCTATCGGGTTCACTTTGTAAACCCTCTTAGGGTTTAGTTTGAATACAAGATTGGAGGACTAGAACTGAAAGTTAGGGTTTGAAAATTTTAATTAGTCACTTGATGCCCTTAACTAATTAGTTTTTCATTTTACAAGTCTGAAATTGATGATAGCAAGCTACAATGAATGAAAGTTAGTTCGAAAGAGTGTTATATCCATAAGAGACCTAATTACTAACTTGGAACTGTGGATTTGAAACATGTTTTATAAATGAAGTCACTCGTGGAAACTTTGTACACTAAACCTAAGCCCAAATGGGTACATCAAATAGTTATTAGTTAGATGAAAGATTTAGTTTTAAAAAATTTATGCTCGAATTTGGTATTGAAATGGGCTAATGGAGAAGAACTAGGCATATAAGAGAGATAGTGAAGAAAAGGTACTTGCATTGAGAGTTGAAAAATAAACTTAACCCCTACCCGGAGTAGCTTAATGGGTGCTAAAAATAATTATATTTATTTCTAAGAGTTTTTAGATTGCTATATCCACCAACTCACCAGAGACACTTGGTATGAGAAGCTAGGAAGATAATTTTGCCAAAAGGAAGATAGTTTGATCTTTTCTTCCGATTTCACCTAGCCTCGATCATTGTATTGACATGATACAAGGATAGTCAATATTTCTCAAGAATTTCATAAGATAAATTGGTTGTTTGGGATAAATATTACATATTTAAAGGATTTCTAGTCTCGAGAAAAGTGTCATTTTGTAATCCTAAAGGACTATATTGAATTATTTTGAACATACTAACTTGATTGCATGATGGTCTAAATGATATTCTCTACATCATTTGGTATCAAAGAAGAGGATAATTAGATAGATTGATAAGAAAGGAAAAAGAGAAGAGAAACAAACAAAGTGAAGAGGAGATTTACAAGAAGTGTAGATCATCATAATGCCACCTAGATGATTGAACTTAAGAGGCCAAAGAGGGAAGCCTATGGAAAATGAGTGGGTTTTTATATTGATAAATATACTAGAAAGGTTTAGAGAATTCAATTTTTTTGAGAGAAGACGTGAGGAGTTAGATGAAGATAGTGACAAAGAAGAAAAATAAAAAGAGGCGGTAGAAGAAACATTGCAGAGGAAGGACAAGAGGTGAGAATGCTAAGATTAGTCATGGGAGAAGGTACTAAGCATAAGATTAAGTTACGTGAGTATGTTGGAAGTGCATCTAGAGGATTTGATAGATTGGATTGCTAAAATGGATAAATATTTGTATTTTGAGGGCATAGATGAGGATAAGAAAGTGAAGTTTTCTTGTACAAAAATAATACGACACATTGTTATTTTGTGGTTTTTTTATGCAAGTATAAAGAGTGAAAAAGGAAAGGAAAACATCACGTCATGGGATAGGATGGTTTCTAAACTAACAGGTAAGTTTATCCCTTTAGATTAACAAAATATCCTTGTTTAAGAAATTATAAAATTTAAGGAAAATGGAATTGAGTATACTTGATTAAATCAAGAGTTTGATAACTTAGCAATGAAATCAGGTCATATAGAAGAGGATGTTGAAGATGTATCCATATATGTGAATGGATTAAGACTTAACATCTAGGATGAAATCATTTTTAAAACTTGAGAACAGTGGAAGATTCATATCAAGAAACTTTGAAAAAGTAAGAGAAATTGTCTAGAAAACAAACACAATATTTCAGAGGTAGAGGAAGAGGAATAAGAGGTAGAGGACAACAGTAAAATATAATAAAACATCAACAAACTCATGAGGAAGAGAAAAGTATGTCATAGACATAAAGTACTACAACGAGTGGATATGCTAGAGGTGGTTACTCATAGAGAGAGAGAGAGAGGTGGTTTTGGAAGAGGAAGAGGTGAGTTCATAGGTAGATGTTTCAAATGTAACAAGTTTGTTGGTCATAAGTATTTTGAGTGTCTATCATATCCTCAAGAAAGAAGCAAGCAGAGTGAGTGAAGCTAGAAATCATATTGCACATGTTGATGAAGAAGAAAGTGTAACATCACCATCACTTATCGATGAACCAGATACATGAGAATATTTGATGATGAAGAGAGTATTGATGAATGTAAGCAAGAAAAATGAAGAACCAACCCAAAGAAGAACATTATTTAGGATAATGTGTAAAGAAAGAGGTAAATGTTGTAAACTTATCATTGATAATGGTAGCACAAATAATCTAGTTTCTTTCGAAATTTTTAAAAAGTTAAAATCTAGAAAAATGAAGCATCATTAACCATATAAGGTCTATTGGGTTCAAGGAAACCATCATTTGCTGGTTAGTGAATAAACTTTTGGTTAGTTTTTCAGATTGGTAGATATTAGGATGAGTTTCTATGTGATTTGTTTCCTATGGATGTTTATCATCCCTTACTAGGAAGACCATGGCAATTTTACAGGAGGCTATTCATGATGGATGGGCTAACACCTATAATTTTGTGAAGAATGGAGTAAAACACACCTTGAATCCACTAAAGGATAACCAAGCATGGACTGAAAACCATCCTAGAGTGATGTTAATGTGCTTGAAAACATTTTTTAGTACCTCAAAGTGAAGATGGCCATGAAACAATGAAAGGTATAGCTAGTAAAGAATATGAAATGATAGAAAATATAGCATGTCCAATCAAGAAGTTGTGGGAATATTTGAGTGGAGAGGATTATTAAACTATCTTGTAAGGGAAAGAGAGAAAGAAGGATAAAGCAAGAGAGAAATCAAACTTTGAAGAAGATGAAAACAATCCTAAAAAAGGCATAAAAATAATCAAGAAGGCAAAATATTGCAAGATCAAGAAGAGAGCAAGCATGATAAGGAAGTGGTGATCAAGAATGATGAAGTGACTCAAATTTTTCAATCTAATATTTCTTTGAATGTTGTGTATTTTGACATTCGAAAAAATGAAGGAATAATCAACTCGAGAGTGATTATTTCAAGTAAAAGCTATTAATTTCTAATCTTGAGGATGAGATGAACCAGGAAAGGAAAAATGAAGATGTAAATGTCACTTCAACAGTGAATAATCATGAAATATCATCTAATAGGAACTTTAAATAGATGTATAATCTTAGACACAAGCTGGAGAAGATAACATGGAGTCATAAAATAGCCATCTTGTTCAAGAATATGGTTACTTCTATGCACACAAAATCACACACATTACTTTTTTTACTATGACATCAAGTATGTTGTTATATGCATAGGTATTAAGTAATAAAACTATTCACCTGGAGAAGCAAACCTTTCACCATTCACTTATTTGGATTATTTCTATTTTCTTGCTCTATCACATCCTGTCACTTCTATGCCCAGCTTTTGGTTAGGTCATAGGGATCCCTATCTATTAGTATTTTCACATCTCATCATTTATCACAAGAGAATACCGCCCATTTTGGACACTAACACCTAGGGCTCCCTGTCCAATCTTTGTGCTCCTGACCTCTTTGGTATTTTCATACTTTTTGACATTTTTGTTCAGAATTTCTATTATTCTTATCCCTGTCTCAAGCTCATAGTCAGCCTTTTGGGTCACTAGTGTCGAAATTCAAAGAAGAGATCCATATATATATACACAACATACACTATATTATAATGACTAGAAATTATAAGGGGAAATCTCATCCACATAGTATCACTAGCATTACAAGGGACTACAATTTTTTTTGCATACATTTCATAAGAAGGAGAAGTGTTCAATTATATATCACACATTTCAATCTTATCTAGCTTTAAGCTCACTGTCTTGGTATCATTGGTGTGAGGGAAACCTAAAGACACTATTACACAAACAAACACAAAGAACTACATGGATTCTGGAATGTAGTGCAATCCTCAGTCATAAGTTCACTCATTGGGTGACTTTCAAGGTCATTCCAACATCAAATATATCATTTTTCATTCCAATTTGATGTTTTTGTGAGCTTGGGCATGTATTTAGCCTTTTTATAGGTAAAAGGCACCCTTAATGATCAAAGAGTGAATACCAAGTGATCAACATGAAATGATAGTGAAACCCTAGAGACATAGAAGAAAGTAGATTCCAACCTTCTACGTATTCAACAACCCCCATGAATAGTCACTAACACCCAGAAGCCCCTATCCATCACCAACCACATGTGTCTAACATTATTCTCGGAACCCATATTTTATAGAGATAAGTTGCAACACAGTTCCAACCCTTTTCAGTGCTTCACACCACCGGATCGTGCGCGATTGCACACGATCCAGCCTATGTCATCTATCTCTCCTATTTTTTTATAATGTTTCATTTTTTGAGTACTTAGCATTTATATATCTATTGTATTTTATCATATATGTTACTCTACAATTATATTTAATTCATATTTTATTAAATCATTTGGTGAACCCACTTTTCTTCGAAATTCTTTCCTAGGATCCCCAAAACCCTCATGGCTAAGAAGAGGTCCTCATCTCCTAAGAACCATATGGCCAATACATGCTTGAACCCTATCTTTGATGATGTTGCTATGAAATATGAATTTTGTGACCTCTATCAAAACCCTCAATGTGATTCTTCCATCATCTAAAAACTTATTTCTTTCCAAAACACCCATCCTACTAACTTTCACAACTCTAGCATTTTCATAGTCTCTCCTAACCAAAACTTTACTTCATGTTTTCCTTTCTCTCCCGTAGTCACCCATGTTGTTGCACCTTCTTCCACTCCTCTTATAGCACATGATAGTATTACTGGAAATTATTTTCTTGATTATGTTCTTGGTTGTGATAATATGGATGCCAATACTTCTACTTCTAATGTTGAAAATGTACATATGCATGACGGTATCGCTACTAGTAGTCAAAAGGAATATAAAATTATATCTCCTAAACTTCATACTTATGAAATTTCTTCTAATATATGCAATGATAGATATGATATTAGTATTGCTACCACTTCTTTCTATGTTGATGATAGTCTTGATGAAATACTTGATTGTGAAAATATGTCTGATTATGATGTCGATTATGCTTTTGATCATGAACATGTTAGTGATGATGTTACTTCTCTTAAGACTAATGAATGTGAATTTACTACTCCTATTTCTTCTCTTTTTGAATTTGTTACTCATGATGATTTTACTCTTCCAAGCAAAGTACACCTCTTACAATATCTTCTAAGTTTACTTATACCATTCCCATAAATCTTCCATGTTCCTTTCCTCTTCATTCACCTCTTTCTTCTACTTATCAACTTGATGCTTATGATGATCCAACTCCTATCCCTAATAAACCTCCTATTATATCTTCTTTTTCTACATCTAGCATTCCCATAGAGCCTCCATGTTCTTATCCTCCTCTTTCACCTCCTTCTCATCCTTCCACATCCACTCCTTCTTCTCACATTCCCATGATCACTCACAATGGAAAGATCCAACCTCTCAATATACATCTTACTTCACCTACCATTCCTTCACATGATATTTTATCTCTCATGCATGATGTTGGCACTTTCAATCTCAAGTTCATACACTCACTCTTAAAATTACATTCTATTATGCTTTCATTGACAATAATTATTTGCATGGCGATCCTATTCCTAAAAATATTCACACTTTCACTTTTCCAAAAACATCATCATGACTAACTTCTCATGTTTCGATGGCACTACCAATCCTTATTTACATATGAATCTTTATCGATCAACCATGTCTTCTTATTCTAATGACGACTTGTTACTCACAGCATTTTGTCATAGTATTATTGATCATGCTCTCTAATGGTACACTCATTTACCTTATGGATCGATTAGTACCTATTATGATATGGAGGGTGTCTTTCTTAGACAAATTATTTCTAAACATGGTCCTAAGGTTACATATGAATGATTTCATTCATTGCATCAAGGAAATAAATAACCGATTGTAGATTAAATTTTATGCTTTAATTCTTATATGCATCAGTTACTATTTCAGCCCATCGATTTAGAAAAGTAATTTATATTTTGTCATGGCTTGATTCCTGCATTGAAAGAAAAATTATTACATGATAGATGTAAATATTTTACTGTCTTATGCTACAAAGTTATTGATTTAGAAAAAGAATTAAAAATTGCACATGTTATATCACCTTCTTCTACTACTTATTCATCTACTACTTCATCTCCTCTTCCATCCATTAAGCTTCCTCCACGGTCTCCATATCCTCCTCTATGTAAGCATCATTCTTCTCATCCACCACATTGGAATACACCTAAGTCTTCTCCACCTCCTACTTGTGAACCATTGTAATTATCACATAATATAAAACCTCATGATTTTTATATGATGAACTTGAAAATCAATTAATTTACTTACCTTCTACTAAGAATCATCCACCTCACTACTTGTAATGCCTATGTGAACGCCCTTTCTATAACTTCCACCACATCGTTGTCTATCATGATAATGATTGATATGGTCTCCATGATCTCTTGTAGTAATTATAAGATAAAAGTTTCATTTCTTTTCTCTCACCCTCTCATGAGAAATCTCTTTGTCCTATTCTCGCATGAGTGTGCTTCCACCACCATTCACTTATCGCCTTCACCTCCATTTAATTTTTTTCATCCCTCGACCTCCTAAGTTTATCATCCATGCACATCCTCCATCTGATCCACCTATAGTTACATCATCTCATTCTTCACAAATTGCTACACTACCTCATTGGCATCCTAAGCCTCTTTCTTCCACACTTCTTCCCATTGTATCTTCTATTCTTGGCCCCATTTCCTCTTGCATACAATTTGACACGTATTCTCACATTATTGTTGCTACACATGCTCCATATATTCCTTGGAGGACATTTAATATTTGTTAGATAACATCCACTTTCCATTTCATTTCCCTATGACGCACTCCTTTGCTACAATCCACACTTGAATGTTGAGATAATACTACATTAATGAACATCTATTGTCATAGCTCATGTGTTCTAGTTTATGTCATATATTTCCTAGCATCTCCTTACATGTGATAAGCCCATTTCCCGATGACACACTCTTGTTATATGGTTCATTCTTGATTGTTGAGGGAGCATATATAAATGAACCTCATTTTCACACTAGGCTCAATCTCTCTTCTTCCCCCTTCACTCTAATCACATGCAATTACAACCATTATTTTACATTCTCTCATCACATAACTACCAATATATCATTATTCTATCCTCTTATATTGTCTAAGCCACATTTTTATTTCACATTAAGTATTATATTAAATCACACAAATATATTTCTATTCATCAGATACTATGCTCTTCATTCTCATTCAAATACAAATCCTATTCTAATCATTACTTATCTATTTCTTTTCACATCATCATGCATTTCAAATTAAAACAACTATCTCAACAATACATATCAACCCAAAGTGCAAAAACAATCATCACATCATATACCAATGCACATCAACAACACATATGATATCAATATCCACACACAAATATATATATATATATATACACACACACACACAATGTGTGTGTGTGTGTATAGTCAAAAATCTTAAGTTGCAAAATACAGCCGCTAGGGGAAAGCCCCAATTGCTCACTATAACATATGAAAAATATCATACAACATGCTCACTCTCATTCTATATAATAGCAAGACCTATAGAACTAGAAGCTTCACTACTTAGTCTGTGCCATTAATCTCAGCCTCTATATCTATTCAATCGGCTCTGTAATATAGAAATCTTAGTTTTCTAATCTATAAATCGGCATTGTAACTCAAAATATTTAGCAAACACATCCTGAGCTAGCGCTCCTCCTCCTACAACTTTCCTAGCTCACTCGGGCCTCTACATGAGCCTCATCACGCTCGATTAATAACATGGTACAAATCGTTATTGCTATAACCACTCACTTGAAAAATAGGCATACTCACCCATAATAGCATCCACTCTCTCTAGCATACCACCTCCCGTGTGCACATCCGGATGAACATTCTACATCAACTTGTGTATTAAAAATACACAATCAATTCCCAATAGAAATCATTTGCATTCACAAAAACTACTATTAGTCACTACACACTTTGCAATATCTAATAACTAAACAACTCATAAATACTAATGCACAATATTTATGCTCCACTCTCACAACCATTATACCATCTACATTAGGGGAAAGTGCCTACCCCTCTATTCTTCTAACTATTGGTCAACTAACCACATCCACCACTATTGGAAATAACAACACCCATCGATGTGTAACAAACCACTCACTATAGTCATGGGTATACCCCACGTCATCAACCAATACAATCTCTATATCTATATCAATGTCATCTAGACTAAGATGTACTAGTTGTGCTCGCCTCGGCCCAACCTCACTCCTGGTCGTCATTCCACTCTAGTATCTCTCATCATATATTGCTCAAGGGGAAGATCCTGGGCCATGTAAGACTCCCTCGATATGTGCTCACCCTAGAACAACTCGTCACCCTCACGGAAGCAATCCTCTAACCACAAGGTGTGTTAAATGCACCGCAACTCCACATCATGCTCTCCCCATCCAACATAGTCTCTATACGGTCTCCATATAATGGCCTCAAGGCCCATCTAATCCAAAGCATCGACCTATAAGTTGTCATATTCATCCTCCAAATGTGAGTACCCACCCATCTCGCTACAAAATCTCATGTGTACCACACTCAAAGATGTGGCCCATTGAGTGTCCTCCATATAGCAATGTTCTCATATTTCCATACGTACAACAAATTCGTGGATCGTAGTCCATCCCCATGATCCTCCCGAGTTAATATATACAAATATCTATACAAACGGGCCAATACACACTATTCCCATGCATACATAGTCCAATAATCCTCTATAATGCAACTAATATCATGCATCTTATTAAATATTCCAACTCCACCACCCTCCACTACAACCAACAAATATATAATCACTGCAATAAACTTCCACAACCACAAAACACTTGATCTTACTATCACATCTAAACTTATATGAGTCTTTGTTTGTACTCTTGTGCCTATGAAATACCACATCACTACCCTCATCCGAATCGTGGCATCTACCGTACTCATCACATGTGCTCTTTCCACTAAAATATGCAATCCTAATATCATTTATACACCCTCCAGGGTCACTTAAATATCACCAGAAGTAAACCTAAATGTACAAGTATTTGAGAACCATCACTAACACAAATCCATGAACATAGGAATATTATGGGGTACCTCCCCCAATCTAGAAATCTTTCGTAATCCAACACAGTTTGGTATATCCCACTCTACATTTGAAAAACCCAATGTAACCAACGTACTCAAATGTTGGCTCGCCTAAAAATATCTCAAGTGTATACCCCTCTACACAACAAAAAAGTAACATAATTATTTCATTAGTACACTATACATATTGCAACAATCACTTATCATATCATCAAACCGCTAAAAAAATCAATAGTTCACAATACAAGTACTCCAATTCCCGCTCTAGGACGTTAGTGCAAAGGATCATGTCGTGGGAACCAGAGAAATAATTCAATAGCTTTTAGAACTAGGCATTAGTGTCCCCTAGGAAATAAATGCTCTAGCTACTTCTACCCAAAGTTAGAAATGCTGAAAAATAAAACAACACAAATTTTCCTAAAATTGACAAAAACTTATATATGTGACAAACTTTTACAAAATATTCACACTTACCAACTCATCGGTCATCCACCACTACTCTCTCAAATATCATCAAACTCATTTCTCTAAAACATGGCATCCTCACATCTTAGAGCTCCAAATCTCAATCAATCTTGGTACAAATGAAATACTATTTAATTTTCATTATTACTATATATAGTAATTCCAGTTTTTCCTATACTATAGCTACTACTTGCAACAACTTTTACACTTAATATACATTAAAATGTTTCTCTCATATCTTGAGCCTCGTAACTCCATTTGTCTCACCATTCATGCCATACAAATCATATTTTCCTCTACCACCATACTATATAAGTTTCAGCATCTCATATTCACATCTAGCACATGCACTATTCAATATATATTCACACTGTAACTATATTTTCCAATACTATTTCTCACTTACAATTACAAACATGTTATACTTATTACTTTCAGATCAATGCTCATTTTTTTACCCTTCACCATTTTTCGAAGTGGGGTAATACATCAGGATCATCCCATAATCCCTCTAAGATTACAATGCAATAATTTGACACTCTTACCATATTCCTATTATAACTTGCTATAATCTCTTTCGAGCAAAGGAAAATTTTGTAACACCTACTTTTCATTACTTCAAATTATGGGATTTTTTTTAATCTTCCCAAACTAACTTCTACCTTCAATGATTTAAATGTACATCCTAACATTTAAATCCAACAATATTACAATTACAATTCTTTAGATAACAAATCAATAAAGCATGTGCATAACTATGGGTCAATTAGATCCACCGATTCCCCATAGGTTACTCTTTTGAGTTTGTATACAGAGTATACATTTAGTACCCTTCTTGGCATTGATTTATAAGTTTTGTTCTAAGTGTCTACCTGGAATTCATTCAATCGAATCCCATCTAACATCTCACACTTTAGTTAGAACTAAGTGAACTTGATAGTGTAATGACTTACACTACTTAAACCATGTTTTAAGAGTCGTGTATTTCATGCTCGGTATCTAAACAACACATAATCAACAAAAATAAGTCCCATCACCATGTCACTTGGTTCAATTGAAATAATTGAATCATTTAGTTGAGTTTATTTAATTTCAAGCTACACAAAAGGTACAAATTTTGTTCAACCCGCACGAAGAAGTGCGGCTATGGCAACTTAGGTTGACTATGGGAATGAAAATGCTCACATAACAAAATGCATTGTCACACAACCAATTTCTTCCCCGTAGACAACATAAATTGGTACCAAGGTGGATTGATCAAACAGACAAAAAAATTCATATCTTATCATAGAACATATTCTTCTTGATTATGTTAATCGTAATAAATGGACCCTGATAAGACAACTTAGGATATCTGCTGGAAATCAATAGTCTCTTAATGACTTACGTCATTAAATGGAAATTATGTTATAGAATCCATCGAAGTTTTCCTTCCTAGTTTCCTTAATTTGTAACATTGTAATTCCTTATTTTTAATTTCAATAGGACGAATAAGTTTTACGACAAGTTTAACTTCATAATGTAGTGAAACATTATCACATATGAATTTGGACCTAAAAACCATAACTTAGTTTCGATAATTATTCACAATCACTTCCATAAGTTTATTTAGGTACATCCATTAAGCATCATTAATATAATTAAAGCAACATATTGTATTACTAACGCAGCCTGAAATTTAACTAATTACGACAAGTGTCATATGATTTCCCATGTACATATTTACTTAAACTTATCAACTGAATAGAATATAATCATCTGTAATAGTATCAATTTCATTCTTATAATTTTATAATAATTTTTCCTTATCCATTTACCATAATAGTATATGAATCATTAACCTTCATGTAGTTTTAATTAAACATAATTGCTTAAAGCTAATTCACATAAGTATAATATTTTATAGATGTTCCTCAATCAACTAGATAACATTACATAACTCATCAAATCATCTTGTTTAAGACAATGAAAATTTATTCTTTTTGATTTCAAACATACTTTAGTAATTATATGATCAACCATGATCCATATTGCAACAAATATCTAATATTGAATATAAGATTTATATTCTGCTTTTTCCAAAATTTATACAATACCCTTAGAGGCCATAATGTCTTAAACTAAGTTATATAGTGAATCATAAGCTAGCTTTTATAACCATCCGTAATAAATAAATCTTGTAATCATAATCATTAATATAACCAGATTAAAATCATCCTCCATAAAATACTTCATTTCGCCATCTTTACAAACGTTAGACAACAATTAGTTCGAAAGAACTGGCATGAAAAGGTCATCCATATTATCTTTACAATTTATAGCACTTAAATATTTCAATGAACATAATCCAGCTATACCATTAATTCCCAAAATCCATAAAAGAGAATATTCAACTATTTCCCTTTTTATTATTTTTCTATCTTTCATAAATCATTAAAGAAAGGAAACATATGATTTATCAAACTCAAATCATTTAAAGTTCATAATAGAATACGCAGACATATCATAAAGATGAACATCAAATTCCATAAACATATTAACTATGTTTTCTATCCAATCAGTGGTTATGCAATGCATAATTAAATAATCCTTTAACTATCATAATGTAATGTGTTAATAATCATTAGATATCAATACATTTTCATGTAATTGAAAATAACTTCCCAATAAAAACCAAGTACTTTCTTTTAAGAAGATGAACATAATCACACAAGACCCTTAATAATAATAAGTGTCAACACACTCTTTTGTTAAAAATAAATTATCAACTATCTAATACTTTAACATTATCAAAATAACCTTAACTAATTTGACTCATAACTAACCCTTAAAAAAGAACCAAAAGAGGAACCAAATTATTCATGATTCTAATAAGATAAGGATTCGACCCAATCTTAAGGATGAATTAGAGCAATACACAACCAAACAAGTCCATGAAATTACCTCAAACCAATATGTATCATCATCCTCTAGTTTCAATTGTAACCCAATACTATTATGACCATTAGTTTTACACAAATACAAAAATTAGACAGAGATAGAAATTAGTTCACTTGCACCACTGACAAATAGGGTGGTTGAATCAAAAAAGAAAACCATACGGGTTAAATTTAAGTGATAAAACTTAACCTTTGACATGGGTATAGCCATTTGACACCCATTTTTGTTATAGGAAAACATGACTCCAAATTTATTCACATCTTGAACATATACATGCCAAAACTAATCAATATAAATATACACAACCATAACTCAAATGGGTTTGTTTGGAAAACAAACATAATTCCAGAACAATAAGATCTCCAGTCGATTCCCAAACCAAATTAACAGAATGTAGTTATATATATATATATATATATATATATATATATATATATATATATATATATATATATGTGTGTGTGTGTGTGTGTGTGTGTGTGTGTGTGTGTGTGTATCACTCATAGATCAATACTTCCCTCAAAATAAATATTCAATCCGAAAGGAATAAAATTCATGTATCAACCTTAATCCAAATTTGAAAACTCAAACGTGTGTTATAATTCAACATTTACATCTAATACCCGATTCTACAATGGCTGGTGATAAATAATAAACAAAGTCACCTACTCATTGACCGAACCATTCACGCCAGTCATAAACAAAAATCAACCACACATAGTCAAGATGATATGCATGCAATAAGATATGAAAATAAGATATACGCATCTAAGTATTCATTCACATGAAGGTGATCAAACTTAGGTTTAATAAAAATCCATTATTGAATTATCATTGATCGAGATAATAGCACAAAAGACCAATTCACAAACAAAGGCCCTTAAAAATTTAAATGCTATAAATTATAAATATGAGTAGGAAAATGATTTCATTCCTATAAAAATTTCACAGGATATCCATAAGTTCCTTTCTAAGTTGACTATATGAAGCACGAATCCTTTCCATCAAACTCACATAAGAATTCTCTAAAAATAGAATAAGAACTTCATCCAAATTAATCAAAAATTACATTCTTATCATAGCAATGGCCATTGATAGCCCTAAAGAAGCTCAATATCGTTAAAAATACATGTAGGGCCAAATAAAGATTTGCATGGAAATAGCCATGCAAGAATTTTCATGTAAATCTCATAAGGGCAAGAAAAATACTAAAAAAATTAATGGACCCAAAATAACACTATGTTCTAATGGTATCTTCCTTGAGTTCTTCTCCCGAGGTCTACGAGAACAATTTAATCCTTATTAATGTTATAGGTACAATATACCTATCTTGCCTCTCTATCTCCCGGTTTAACTGTCGTCTTCCATGTTTGGAAATCCCACTATCTGTCATTTACGTACCCAAAATTGTAAGGTCTTATCGCTGCGAACATTGTAACAAGTGCCCTGATGATGATGATACAGGTCTCCTCGCAAGGTGTTCGGGATCGGAAAATCCCTCGGAGTATGCGTTAACATCCCGCATGCCTCGCTTTTCCCCCGCACCCTTTGTTTTCCCTTTCTTTCCTCTTTCTTTGGCTTCTTGACCTTGATGATTTGAAACCGCGCCTGCAGGCGGCGGTCTCGTGACCGCCGCCTTGAACAGGGCGGCGGTCCTGTAACCGCTACCATGCTCAGAGCGGCGGTCCTGTGCGCGTTTTCCAGAACGCTCTTTTGACACGACCCGCATGAAATATCATGATTTACCAGCTTTTCTTTGCCGACTTGAGCATGCATTAATGTTTTTGGTCCCCTGGAACAGTGTTTTTCCTTTGTTTATTGTTTAGGAGTTCAATTTGGTTTTGGTTTTTGAGTGTTGGAATTCCTATAAATGCATGGTTTGTGTACATGCAAATGGTCTGAGTTTGGATGAAGAATTTGAGCTGGAGCTTTGGTCACCATTTTTTCTTGTTAGAGTCTTCTGATTTTTAGTGTTTTGGTTAGCTTGCTTAGGACTGATAGCATAGTTTATTTCGTACTTGGTTAGTATTGCTCAGCTGTTGGTAAGCCACAGACCCATCTTGTGCAGGCAGTGTTGTTGTTCCATCCAATCCGGTTAGAAGCTTGCCTCTGAATTCCTCTTTGCTGTAGATTTGTTTTACTGTGACTTAGAGTTCTTAGTTCAATTCATTATATACCTGGTTAGTATTATTCAGCTGTTGGTAAGCCACATATCCAACTTGTGCAAGCAGTGTCTTTATTTTGGAACGGAATAGCTTAGGAAGCCATTAAAGTTGCAGGTTTTGCTCTTCGTATAGGATAGTCAAAGGTTCTGGTCGCTTCACGTTGCATGACTCGCAGTAAAATCCCGCTAGGAATCGCATAAGCCAAGCTCTGTACTCTTGCGCTATCCCTCTCCTACTCGCATTCTCGGTCTGCATTCTGAGCTGTCCTTGTCCCAAAATCTACTCCTATCGGTGCTAGCATTACACGCTTTTCTGGATCCAAGTGAACACGAAAGAATGAGAAGATCATACTGAGGGGACGAGATCACATACACCATCGGATTCGCCACTGTTCTGTGGAGTCCAGGTTTTAAATTTCAAAGTTCTAGTCATATTCATATCAAATAGAGTAGTTAATCACTTTATTTCATTTCATTCTATTCTCGATATTGCTAGGGAAGCTATGGGGATTGATAGTTTCTGAGAAACTATGATTCACTCCTCACTTCGAGGTAGGATCGAGAATCTTGCAGTAGATTAAACAATATATTTATTTAGAATAATTCTACAAATCACAGTGCAAATAACCACACTTGGTTATCTTGTCTATTTAAATTATTGTTTAGTTATTATTTCTAGATATGCTTAAAATAGTTTGTTTTTCTTAGAATTGTTAGAATATTTCTTAGAAAGATAAAGGTTATATATGTTAGATTTATTTCACGTAGTTAGAATTTATTTCATTACGGCTTAGATTACATTTTGTTTCAGTATGACAATCATGGGACCTCAAGAGCCTGTGGAATATATATTTGAACCAATCGTGCCTCAACCAAACCTCGCCACAGCGATAGTTGACATATACCAAAATCTCAGGATACAAGTATTCCGAACAACCACAGATTTCCAACTGATCAGTTCACAGTTAAGAGGATTAAACATAGAAGATGACCAAGCACATGCATTTTGGTCAAGTCAGCCAAACTACAGATTACCCTAGAAAATATCCACATGACTGTAGAAGGGCTCGAAAGAGAACAAACATTCGGTGTGATCCTTTAGTTCCACAGCCAGACGCTGGAGACACCCTCGTAGATATAGATACCAGCTTAAGAATCCAGGTTGCAAGAACGCCTGTAAGGTATTCTGAGAAGATCGCACAACTGTTGGTTCTAAACGTAGAAGCTGAAAAGGCATACGATTACTGGATACTAGGGATTAGAACTTGATCTCGCGTATGACCATAACAGGACCGCAACAACCAAGAGTCTATGGTTGTGATCCACAGATCCCACAACCCAACGAATCCACAAGTCAGTTAGATATAGACACTGGCCTACGCACACTAGTATTTCAGTCCACTCCACTTCCACCTATCATCATCGAACAACTGTCCTTACTAGATATAGCGGCTAACGAAGCTAGGGAATTCTGGACTAGGCCAGAAAATCGTCCGTAGAGTCAATTTTATTCATCATCCACCATATGACCTTATCAGGAGATATACATGAAACAATCCCAGGTCATTTTCCACGTATTCCGCAACCCATAGATCGAATCACGCCAGAGCTCGATATTGATTGGAGCCTTCGAGCAGTCATCCTCGCTGATCGATCTATCACACCAGTCCAAGTTAGAAGGGCCTTCTTTGCCTTAGATTCACAAATTCCACTAGTGCGTGTCGAAGACATTAGACTGCCTAACTAGTTTGTCTACATCCCATGCATATTCTACCCCCACCGGCTGTCTCGGCACGACCTTGGGAGGTCGGGTACGCGGAAGAGTCACTTGTTGATTCTCACGCGCCACGGTTGTTTTCGCGCGTACAAAATTGGTGAACCCGACGTGAAACAAACAATTGTTTCACCTTCTCTTTGAGAAGTTTCATCTTCTCTCTTTCACCTTCGCTCTTTCCCATTATTCTGCGGGTATTCATATACCCCCCGAATATGTCGGGATTTGATGCATACGGCAGACCCCTCCTGGGTCTTGAGGCATACTACGCCCAACAGAATAGGGAATCATCACCCTCGCTCTCAGTATGGGGTGACAACTATTCAACTAATCAATTGTCAACGCAAACCCCAAGAACCAGATATAGTTTGTCTCTTCAAACCGAGGAGTTAGATCAACTCCCTCGAACCCAACAAACAGAGCCTTCAGGTTCAAACAATATGACGTTTACCGGAGAATCTGGTTCATCTCCTCAAATACTACTCAGACCACATATTAGTAGACAATCAGATCCATACCTGGTCTTAGACGATGGACAATCAATACCTTATCCTAGGAGTGAACAACGCTCCCGGGGTATGTACCCACCTATAGGAGGTTTACAAGTACAACCCGAGACCTCTTTTCAAGAAAATACCTCTACAGGAAATATTCTTGGAGAAACTTGGCAAGATAGCAATCAGTTCATGACAAAGCTATCACATGCCTATACAACACCAGGGTATACAACAAACGCCGCTCAGGCAAAGTACCGTGACTTCACCAAATGAAGTCATTTCAACGTTAGTAGAAAGAGTGAGAGGGTTAGAACTTGCTCAAGCAAATCAAAATTCTCCGTTCATGCAAACGGGGAGTTCCAATCCTCCATACCACTCTGGCCAAGTAGATCTCCTCACAGGAGTAGGCACGTTAGGCATGCCTCCTCAATTTCCTCAACAAACGCCAACAAGGCCCACCATCTCTAACACTATTCCTCCAGGTCTAGTGTCAAACAATCCATTCCTTGACAATACCCCGTCCTATTTAAACATGTACTCTAAATCACCACAAGGAGATATGTTCTCCTCTCCCGGTATGTTTTCTCCAACGCAGGGACCTCCCTATGCCCCTGCCAACGCATACGCTGCACCGTATCAACAACCTATCCCACCACTCCCTCAGCAAACACCATCAATGGTCGAAAGCTATGCGATAGGGACGTATTCAGAATATCTAAAGGAACCCTTAGATTTCACCATACGAAGCGTCATGCTTCCAAGACCTCTCCCTGATTTTCCCAAGTTCAAGGGTGAAGGAGATCCAAATGCGCATATCAAAGCTTACGCTACTGCCATACGAGAATTACTCCCTTGGGATGGGGTTGTTGCTAAAATATTTCCCAAAACCTTGGAAGGCATCGCTCTTGATTGGTATTATAGAATACCTGAAGCTTCCATACATTCATTTAAACAACTCGTGTCAGAGTTCATCAAAGCCTTTGACATGAACAAACTATTGAGAACAGGAATCAGGGAATTCTTACATATCAAACAAGAACACAATGAATCTGTCGCCCATTTCATCCAGAGGTGGCGTACAGTTCTTTATTCTTCAGCAAGTGCTCCAAACATGGATCAGATGGAACTATGCGATTTATTCCTTCATTCTCTCAGCAGAGAAGTGAAGGAAGAAGTCCAGAAGTTCCCACTAAGGACTTATGATGAGGTACTTGAGAGCGCTCTGCGAATTGATCAAGCAAGAACAATAGATAGTGGTCGTAAGACTTATGGAACAAATGGGAGGTTAATCACCTCCACTCAAAATACTACAACTACCACAAATGTCAATCAAGGACCCAAAATCCTTAACAAAAATCGTGGGGTAACAACGGATGGGGTAACCGACCAGCCCAAGAGGGTAAATGTTGTTAATACTCCGTCACAAACAAACAACCAACGAAACAACAACTTTACCCCGGTGGTCAATACAGTGGATTTTAACCATCCACAACAACAACAACAACAACAACGGCGAAATCCCATACAAGGGCCAAGCCAAAACTCATTTGGTTATCAAAACCAAAGTCAAAACCAAAAACAACAATTCCAAAACTTTAGTCCTAATAGGCAACAGTTTGATCGGAATTTTAGGCCACAATACACACCAAACCAACAAAACGGGAATTATAACCCCAATTCTTATTGTGGTTTCCATAAAATTCATGGTCACGACACTAGAACGTGTCGTGACTACAATAAATTTATGCAACGTTTGCCAGAAGAACAAAGACAGTTCTTCACAGACTTGTTTTTGGCAGATCCCATCTCATCATCACCAAATACTCTCGCAGGGGCAGTTTCCCCTCAGAATGCTCCCCTCAGGATCTTTAACGATCCGCTCCCAAATCATGATGGCAATAGGCTGAATCCAACCGGAACAAACAAAGGTGCAATAACGGGAAACAATGATCATGAAGCTTCGACTTCATTAAATCCGTCAGTTGCGCCACAGTTGGGAGCTCAACCAAGACCTAAGATAGTTAGTTTGGTAGAATTAGACGCTGAACTACCTATCGAAGCTATAACAAGAACACGAGAGTATTTCTCTCAACCGAGCCCAAGTCATCTGCCAGAGACAGATAGGAGTCAACAAATAATTGAAAAACCCATCGGTGCCTATGATTTAATTAGTGACCTAACAAAGACCTTTTCACACATTTCATTTTTGGACTTACTAAAGAACTCTCCCCCTCACAGAGCTGCTCTTTTAGAAGCATTAGGTCTAGGCCATCTAATTAACATCACTCCACCTCCTGAAACACAAGTAAATCACGTAGATTTTGATATCCATCCTCCGGGGCAGCCGGACAAGGATGTCGAATTCATCTTTGAAATAAGTAAAATGCCCACAGATGCTGAGATCGCACGCCGAGGTGACCCAGCCTTACACTTACAAGTGTGGGTTTATAATAACTATGTAAAACGGGCAATGGTTGACGACGGGGCCGCAGTTAACATAGTCCCTTTCTCTTTCCTCCAAAAACTTGGATATGGAGAAACGAACTGTTCCACTACACGAAATACCTTGAGAGGCTATGATAGCCTTAAAGCCACTTCGATAGGAACTATAATACTGCCGGTCACCTTAGGGCCCAAAACCATCTTGACTGAATTTTATATTATAGATCGGGAAACTAACTATAATATGATCCTCGGCCGACCTTGGATACATCGAATGAAGGCAATCCCTTCCACGCTATTTCAGAAGTAAGATTCTTGCATCTGGGAAAGGTATTTGTAGCCAAAGGCGATCCAAAACCTTCGATTTGCACCTAGCTGATTTAAAGAAAAGACCGTGCACTTAATTTGAAGCTACGCCAACAAACCAACTTAATAAACCCCCTCGACCCAAAGCCAGAGGAAAAGTTGATACCTATGACGGATCTTGAAACTACCAACATAGCCAAAACAATTCCAACCCCTAAAGGTAAAACTAAAGAAATAGTATCATTAGGGACTACTGCGAAGATCTTTGAGTTGATAGAACAAGATTCACCAATGTTCTTACCATTCGATTCAAGAGGCATAGGATTTTCCCTAGGTGTTGGTTCCTTGCCACAGAGGATCTCTCGTATGGTAGAAGTAGAGTGTGCAAACGCAGCAGACGAGATGCCCCAACATCTATACTCCCGGCTAAGTATGGACTCTCCATTTCGATGGAGCTAAATGCCGTTATGGAGCGAGGGCAGGTATAATTTTACTTCACCCGAGGAGAAGGTCCTCCCATTTTCTTTTAAATTAAACTTTGAATGCACAAATAACGGCGCCGAGTACGAAGCCCTCCTCCTTGGCCTTACCTTAGCCAAAATAATTGGTATTGATAACATCGTAGTCCCTGAGACTCGCAATTAGTAACAAACCAAGTTTCTGAAGTATATGAAACTAAAGCCGAACATTTACAACTCTACAAAAACGCTGTATTAGATTTAAGCAAGGCGTTCAACTTCATATCCATTGAAGCAATCCCGCGAGAAAAAAATCTTCTCGCCGATTCAATAGCAACCTCAGCATCACGTTTTACTCCAAACAATGAGCTAGAAGATACTCACTTCACAGTATCCATTCGTAACGAACCATTGATAAAAACAATGACAAATCCTCTTTCAAGCGGAAGTGAATCTACCATCCTAGACCATGTTGGAAATGATGCGGCTACTTTGGATTACTTAAATGCCTATGCAGCACTACATCTCTCCTATCACACGCTAGATTTATCTCTGATTCCGCATTCATCTTCCTACTTCGGAAATCCCGTAACGGATCTTCCCTCACAAAGGGAACCTAGCATATACGCAATAGAAAATGGGGATGATATAGATTTACCTCCAGCACCACCTGAGTTCGAAGAGGGTAACGCCTCTTTAATCGAAGAAACAATCGATGTCAACATTGGGACAGAGAATGAACCAAGAATATTGAAACTAGGTTCTTCATTAACCCCAGAAGAAGTGGAAATACATACTCAGGTTCTCAAAGAACATCAAAAGGCATTTGCATTTAATTACAAAGAGATGACAGGAGTCGCACCCCACATTGCGGTGCACAACCTCGTCACTAGATCAGATGCAAAGCCAATTAAACAAAAATCAAGACCCATGAAGCCCAAAGTAGCTCTCATGGTAAAAGAGGAGGTAATAAAACTCCTTCAGGTAGGATTCATCAAGCCAGTTGACTACTCCCAATGGGTATCTAATATCGTTCCCGTTCTCAAAAAGAATGGAAAGATACGCATCTGCATAGATTTTCGAGACATCAACAAAGCGTGTCCTAAAGATGATTTCCCATTACCATCCATAGACGTTATTGTTGATGCAACAACTGGTTTTGAACTCTTGTCTCTCATGGATGGATTCTCGGGATACAATCAAATCAGAATATCCGAGCAAGATCAAGCTAAAACCACGTTTATAACTCCTTGGGGAACCTATTGCTACTGTTGCATGTTATGCCATTCGGTCTCAAAACGCCCGGTGCTACGTACCAGCGGGCCATGACATATATATTTCACGATTTAATTCATAAAATCATGGAATCCTACGTAGATGACTTGTTGGCTAAGGCCAAGAAGCGTTGTGACCATCCCGAAGTACTCCGCATCATTCTTTCACGTCTAATAGAATACGGAGTCACGCTAAATCCAGAGAAATGCGTATTTGGTGTAACAGGAGGAAAGCTCCTAGGTTACATCATATCGTCACGAGGGATCGATGTTGATCCAACCAAAATTCGGGCTGTCCTCGAAATGGTCCCACCTTCGAGTGAATCTGGAATCAGATCATTTCTCGGAAAGCTGGGTGCAATCCGGAGATTTATCCCGGATCTAAGCTTCGCCGTTCATCCAATCAACAATTTACTCAAGAAGGACTATAGCATTGATTGGACTGAAGATTGCAATGAAGCTTTTGATGCAGTTAAGCGTTTCCTGTTATCACCACCCACGCTAATGCCACCTAAGCTAGATCACCCGTTAATTCTATACTCACGGGCTACCGATGTCTCGCTGGCCTGTATGTTGGCCCAAGAAGACGATGACAAGAGAGAGCGTGCGATTTATTTCATTAGCCGAACATTGCTCGACTATGAAACACGCTATACACAGGCAGAACGAGAATGCCTTGCCATAGTCTTTGCTACTAAACGCCTAAGACATTACATGCTGAATCAAGAAACAAAGGTCATGGTAAAGACGGACCATTTACGGACTTTTCTCACACAAGGGTCCTTGTCCAAAAAAGTTGGACGTTTTATAACCTTAATGGGAGAGTTCGAATTAACATTTGTAAATCAGAAGTCGGTTAAAGGACAAATCATCGTGGATTGGTTAGCTGACAACCCATTAGACGGAGGCGATCTAGTAGATTTAGACTTTCCAGATGAATGCGTATACTACATCGAAACTCGACCTGCTATCTCTGAGTGCCCTTGGTACACTGATATCATTAATTATATCATGGACCATACGTACCCGGAGGCAGTTACACCGCAACAAAGAAGGCGGTTACGCATAATCGTAGCTAAATATGTCATCATAGAGTAGGTGCTCTATCGAAAAGCATTCGATGGAATGCTCTTAAGATGTGTCGACACAGAAGAGTCCAAGAGGATTCTCCATGAATCCCACAGCGGTATATGTGGAGGCCACTTCGGTGGCCATGCCACCGCTCGAAAAATACATCGAATGGGCTATTTCTGGCCCACTCTAGAACATGACGCGATAGAGTTTGCACGCAGGTGTCATAAGTGCCAAGAATTCTCTCACGAGATCCACATGCCAGCACAAGCTCTACAACCAATCGCTACTCCATGGCCCTTTTCTACATGGGGCCTAGACTTAATAGGGAAATTCTCTCCCTCATCCACAGATGGCCACAATTTTATAATCACGGCCACTGAATATTTTACCAAATGGGTGGAGGCCATGCCTCTTACTACCGTACCTGGCTCGGTGATCGCTAAGTTCATTTTGAATCAAATCATTTGCAGGTACGGTATCCCGCAAATCATTATCTCTGATAATGGAACTTCTTTCAAAAATGAAGAAGTTCACGAACTATGCGGTAAATTCAAAATAAGCCATCATACGGCTTCCTTGTATTATCCCCAAGCTAACGGACAGGCTGAAGCAACAAACAAAACGCTGAAAGCCATTCTCCTTAAAACAGTGAAAGAAAACAAGCGGGATTGGCATTTGAAGTTATATCCGGCCTTGTGGGCCCACCGAACCTCAATAAGAACACCAACGGGAGCAACTCCTTTCTCGCTAGTATTTGGGGGTATACGGCTTCTCCCGCTTGAGGTCGAAATACCCAGTCTCCGCATTTCACTACAAGGGATTCTGGATGAAGACGCTTACAGAGAAGCACGTCTCTCCCAACTAGAAAGCCTAGATGAAACTAGGTTAGATGCTGAACAGTGGCATAGAGCTTATGCTGACCGAATGTGCCGGCAGTATAACAAGAAGGTCTATGAACGCGACATATACGAAGGTGATCTAGTTCTAAGACTAGACAGCCGGATCGACAAGAAGACCGGCGAAGGAAGGAAGTTCCGGCCCAAATGGTTGGGCCCATACCGAGTCATGAAGGACTACGGAAATGGTGCTTATCTCTTATGTACGTTAGAAGGTGAGGAGTTTGGCGAAACAGTCAATTCCTTGCACCTCAAGCGTTTCTACGCATAAGCAGCTAACGCTACCTATATAACTATCTACATTGCATTTTATATAAATTAGGATCATTTTGTCCACTTGTTCTTACATAAATTGTGATCAAGAAATCTATTCTCAAAGCAATTTACTACAAACTCGTGATGTTTCTGGCATAAAGTTCTTTAATCATACCTCTCCATCTTCGTGTATCATCAATCATCTTGGAATCTTTTATCAAACAAAATCAGACATGACGAAGTCTTAACGGTAATCATACCAAGATCTGCAAGTTTGTTCTCGCTTTGATTTCTTCTTAGGATAGGTGTCTTGCCTATGGTCTGTTCTAGAAGCTTCATGGTGTCACATCTATCCCATATACACATCTCTTTGGAAATAAGCATATACTGACATTTTACTCAAAAAGACAAGTCAAGAAGTGATTAAACAGAAAATTTTATTTTTACACATTTCCTTGCCCCACCAACCTTCGGTGATGAGCTTGCGTCTCTTACTAGTGACGTAGGGTTGGGAAAGGATGGAAATGCCCTTACTCACCTATGCCTTGCCCACGGTGATAAACCCATGCTTCTTACAGGTAGCATGGGGCAAAGTGTAGGGGGTCCTCTAGACAAAGTAAACGTTAAAAGGTCATAAACAAACAATTCAAACTTTGAGTCAAAAACGAATGAATCAGATATTCAAAATTCCAAGAAGAGTTAAAAATCCTAAAAAACCAGATTTTGTCTACTATGTGGCCATCTACGGGTCTAAGTCTGGATAAACCGCAAAGCAAGTTACATCCAAAACTATGAAGTCATTCAGGTAGAGTAAGCTTGTAGTTTTCAATTTGGTTCCACCAAAGCTTCGTCTGTCTTTCATCACTATCATTTCACCATATTTCATAACTTGCGCCCTTCTTGGCTCTTGGTGATGAGCCCTCGCATCTTACTAGTTGCGTGGAGTTAGGAGTGGGGCAAGTTAATCTGTTCATCATACTGGTTATTTTCATCACTTTGCCAAAACAAACATGAGGTATCCAAATTGCTCACAGAAACTAAGATTTAAGATCACAGTATATCTACAATATCATACATCAGCATCATGAAACACAAAAAGAAAGCAAACATTTACATCATCTGTTTTCCATTGCATACATTCTAGAAAGCATATAAAACATACATCGTAGTATACATGCAAGGAAGGCGGAAAAGTAAGGGAAAACACAAGTGAAAAAGTTTTGATCCAACAAAAATGCATATATATAAATAATAAATGTTTATATACAATGCCATCATGCTCTAGGGCATGGTCAAAATGCTCAAAGAGCCCATGATATACAAAAGAATCTATAGTACTGAAAATACACGGGGCCAAGTCACCTCTCAAACCTACGCGACCCTCCGAGGGTGACGCGCTCGCCTAGGACTAAAAACAAAGCGCTCCGAATACACAGAGGGCTCTAGGTGGTCTTGAGGACCTAGCGGTCTCCCATGAGAATGGCTCCTCATAAGAAGGCTGTTATACCCCGCCAACTTCAGACGGAGAGGACACCATGCAGCCATGTGCCAAAGGGGCGAAGACGTCGTCATGCCTACCGGCGCCGAGGGCTCCCGGCATCTACGCATAGCTCCGCACGGGTCTTATCCATAGGGATCATCGGAGAATCTGCAGCATACCCCTGGATTAGATCTTGCCACTTTCACTCAGCAGTCTCTGCAAAACAAAGAAGAAACCGAATTAGAAGCTAGGCAAGAGACTAAAATATACAAGATACAAACACAAGGAGAGAATGAATTAAAAATCCTAAGTTAGACAAACATTCAAAGGAGAAGAGGATAACTTACTCGGATCACCGGGCCTTTAAGATGGATCCTTTTCGCCAGCACCGGCCGCGGATGCCGACGCCGAGGTGGAGTTGCCTATGGCAGGGGCACAACATGTCGCCCCACAACCGACTCATCCTCTCCACCATGGCCCCGGGAGAGTGGCTCCAAATTAGAGTCTCTCTCTCGCACTGAGTCGGCTCTTTTCAAAATATCTTGAGTGTCATGCCACTTGGATCGTCATATCATCCTCGCTCACCTGACGTGTAAGGCCCTCCTCCTCGTAAGCTCCCCATTTCGAGAGTTGATATCTATAGGGTCACCGCTATATGACCCGCTTCAGCAATCTGAAGCAAAGGTGCCGGCGCGCACCGGCTCTATCCAAAATTGTAAGGCGAACTACCCTCCCGGGGGGCAATAGGAGTGCCAGGAGTGATCGCTGTCAACCACGGCCTCTAGGCCCCCTCGCCCTCAATGATCTATAAAGTCTCCCTGGGGAAGCATGCCCACATATGGAAGGCCGATCCGAGGAACTCTACCAAAAGGGTGTACCTCCACCCATCCCACACGGCCGATAAGCTGCCCCGTGGTGGAGCAGAGATCAATGTAAGGGTATCCTCGCCCCTATCCGGCCATAAGCCGAACGGCTCGCCTCCATAAGGCTTGTGGAAAGGAGGCAACCGGCCGCAGTGAGGTGCTCTAAGCACCGACATATCGACCATCTAGCTACCCTCATAGCGGCGGTCTCGCCACCTCTACCTCTCGCCGTAAGGAATAAAATGCTCATACACCAACTCATGACTAGAGTAGGGTGGCTCAATGATTTTGCCCCCGTAAACGGACCACCCCTTTGTATAAGTCATGGTAGGTGGTCCCTGAATATCTGCTCAATTTGGTTTTGATTCTTGGGTGTGCATATAAATCCGGCCATGCCCTCTATGTCGATGCAATGATGGGGGCCCAAGCGGTATAGTAAAGATCTTCCCTTGTGAATAAGCCTGAGGAGGATCCCCATGATTGAAATTTGGGGATGGGTAGAGAAGGAATGGATCGAACTCTCACTCCCTTCTTCGAATGTTGGAGATGTTAGCATCCCCATGTAGCCTACCCCTTTGCGTTGAACCGTGCTCGAGACCCTCTTTCTCGGTGTGAGTCTCCTCGATGATCGGGAGCCCACTAGGATATGGTAAACAGAAGTGTGGTCCACTCCACCCACCCCGGCGGTCGGAAAGTGTTGCCGATCCGCATCCCAATATGAGAACAAGTCACAAAGAATGTGACTTTACGGTGTGACATGGGGAGTTCTTGATCAATTCATTATACCGCCCGGTTAGTAATTATCCGCCTCATCCCGAGAAAGGGCATCTAATACCCCAAAGCCAATCACATCCTCTCTCGGCTCCATCTTATATTTTGGAACATTAAAGTTGAAGGTTTAGCTCTAGAAGCCATATAGGATAGCAGGTTTTGCTTCGTATAGGATAGTCAAAGGTTCACGTTGTATGACTCGCAAAGAAAATCCCGCTAGGAATCGCATAAGCCAAGCTCTGGACTCTTGCGCTATCCCTCTCCTACTCACATTCTCGGTCTGCATTCTGAGTTGTCCTTGTCCCAAAATCTACTCCTATCGGTGCTAGCATTACACGCTTTTCTGGATCCAAGTGAACACGAAAGAACGAGAAGATCATACTGAGGGGACGAGATCACATACACCATCGGATTCGCCACTGTTCTGTGGAGTCCAGGTTTTAAATTTCAAAGTTCTAGTCAGATTTATATCAAATAGAGTAGTTAATCGCTTTATTTCATTTCATTCTATTCTCGATATTTCCAAGGAAGCTGTGGGGATTGATAGTTTCTGAGAAACTATGATTCACTCCTCACTTCTGAGGTAGGATCGAGAATCTTGCAGTAGATTATACAGATATCTTATTTTATTTAGAATAATTCTACAAATCGCACAGGCAAATAACCACACTCGGTTATCTTGTCTGTTTTAAATTATTGTTTAGTTATTATTTCTAGATACGCTTAAAATAGTTTGTTTTTCTTAGAATTGTTAGAATATTTCTTAGAAAGATAAAGGTTATATATGTTAGATTTATTTCACGTAGTTAGAATTTATTTCATTACGCTTAGATTACATTTTTTCAGATGACAATCACGGGACCTCAAGAGCCTGTGGAATATATATTCGAACCAATCATGCCTCAACCAAACCTCGTCACAAATGATAGTTGACCTAGACCAAAATCTTAGGATACAAGTATTCCGAACAACCACGCATTCCAATCGATCGGGTTCACATAGTTAAGAGGATTAAACATCGAAGACAACCAAGCACATGCGTTTTGGTCAAGTCACCAAACTACAGATTACCCTAGAAAATATCCACATGATCGTAGAAGGGCTTGAAGAGAACAAACATTCGAGTGCGATCCTTTAGTTCCACATGACCGGACACCGGAGACACCCTCGTAGATATAGATACCATCTTAAGAATCCAGTCCGCGAGAACACATGTAAGGTATTTCGAGAAGATCGCACAACTGTTGGTTCTAAACGTAGAAGCTGAAAAGGCGTACGATTACTGGATACTAGGGATTAGAACTTGATCTCGCGTATGACCATAACAGGACCGCAACAACCAAGAGTCTATGGTTGTGATCCACAGGTCCCACAACCCAACGAATCCACAAGTCAGTTAGATATAGACACTGGCCTACGCACACTAGTATTTCAGTCCACTCCACTTCCACCTATCATCATCGAACAACTGTCCTTACTAGATATAGCGGCTAACGAAACTAGGGAATTCTGGACTAGGCCAGAAATCATCTCGTAGAGTCAATTTTTTCATCATCCACCATATGACCTTATCGGGAGACATACACGAAACAATCCGTGTCATTTTCCACGTATTGCGTGAGCCCATAGATCGAATCATGCCGAGCTCGATATTGATTGGAGCCTCGAGCAGTCATCCTCGCGATCGATCTATCACACCGATCCAAGTTAGAAGGGCCTTCTTTGCCTTAGATTCGAGAAATTCCACTAGTGCGTGTCGAAGACATTAGACTACCTAACTAGTTTGTCTGCATCCCACGCATATTCTAGCCCCACCGGCTGTCTCGGCACGACCTCGAGAGGTCGGGTACGTAGAAGAGTCACTTGTTGATTCTCACGCGCTTTGTCGCTTTTCAGCGCATACGGTCACCAAATCTCCACCCTCAATTTGGGCGAGTTATTCATCATTGAATGGTTGAAGATCGTTTCATCCCAAACCCATAAAGTTAGTTGTGTCGTCACGTTGGTGAATGCGATTAATATGTCCCATTCCAAACATGGCTTGGATGATTCCAAAGGTAGCTCACTTTCCATGAGCTCGGTTGGGGCTCTGCTAAGCTACCAAACTCCTAACAATAAACATTATACGTAATAAAAATAACCTTGACCCCTCTAAGACCTATCTTAGGATATGATCTTAAATCATACCTTGTGTGTGTGTGTGTGTGTGTGTGTGTGTGTGTGTGTGTGTGTGTGTGTGTGTGTGTGTGTGTGTGTGTGTGTGTGTGTGTGTGTGTGTGTGTGTGTGTGTGTGTGTGTGTGCGCATGTGTGTGTGTGTGTGTATTTCTCAATCAAATTTTCATTATTTATTCTCATTTTCCCGAACCAGAAAACATTGGTTCAAATGACCATTATAATGGCTTATATTCAAATTATTAAAGAACCTGGGTCTATGACCCTATTATAACCAATACCATTATTTTCCTATTATGGTCGATGACCATTACACCTATTAAGATTAAACATGGTATTTTGACCTTTGATTAGGATCACATATTTATAGATTTAACAGGTCACTAATCAATTAATTCAATCATGCGATAAAGTGTTATCACAAAGGTTATAAATTTAACCACATTGATATTTCCATTCTTACATGTTTTAATCATCAATGGCTTTATAGATTAGGTAGGACTGGAAAGCTTGTAAGGCGGAACCTCATCCTCTAAACTGAAATTAGCATGCATTGAAATAATTAAAATCATAGAGATCATATAATCAAATGATGCACAACATTGCAAGAAGTAATATCAATACATCGATTGTAATGTTGATAAGAGAAATAATTTAGAATCAAAATAATAACAAGTCATTGTTATCATATTTTGTTGTTATTGAAATCAATCATATTTAACAACAAACATAATAATTATTTCAATCTGATCAAATCGTCATTCCAAGTAATATAGCCAAACATAATATCACCTTCATCCAAATAAAATTGTCTACTCAACCAAAGTGAAACTAGCGGGGTATGACATACATCCCCCATGAAATATCATCGTCCCGATGATTAGCTCCAATAAATTTAAACCAATCATATAAGAATATGCTTATTAAATTATAAAATATGTGGAATAGTAATACTCAAACTGCAATCTCAAGTTTTTCGAGCCCTAAAAATAGTATTTAACTAGTGTAATAACCCAAATTCACCATTTTTTTGCTAAAACAACAAAAATTTATGATGTTTTCCAATCATTCAAACAATAATAAATATCAAAAGTATTATAAAAGATAACAAATATTTATGTTTATCACTAAAATAGGTGTGAAAAAGTAGTTTTCATTTCATCTAGATTCTTCCAAGTTGCACTTTCTTCAGAAAATTGGTCCCATTGGACCTTGCACTGACTTATTTCTCTATTTTGCAAGTGTAGCTTGCGAGTTTCTAGCACCCTTATGGGTTTAGCTACGATGACACCCATATCTTGAACCTATAAAGAGTTCTAGTTAAGTACATATGATAAATCTGATACATACTTTTTAAGAAAAGAGATATGAAAAACATCATACATCTTAGACAATGTGGGAGGCAACGCTAGCCGGTATGCCATAGGGCTGATTACTTCAATAATTTCAAAGGGCCCATCATAACGAGGTGACAGTTTTACTGCTTTTCCAAAATAAATTGAAATTTTCTTAGGCTTAACTCGTAAGAAAATTTTCTCCTTGTTCATATATTTTGTCAACTCTCTTTAAATCAACATAGATTTTCTACCTATCGGTAATCTCTTTCAATTGCTCATGAATGAGTTGTTATCCAAAATTCATCCCTCAAAGTAAATTTTGATAACATGCATCGGATTCTTGAGTCCCAAGCAAGTAGATTAATTCAATGCTCAAAATCATGTTTTGGGGCCCCCTTTGGCTTCTCTCTAACTCTCCCATCCAAGGAAAAATCCCAATGAGTTAGAAAAAATTGAAAAAATGAAAAAAATGAAGTCGTAAGCTTGTTTTAAAGCATTGCAGGTTTAAAGGTGCCGGGTCGTACAAGTGCGGATCGTACCAAGGTTCATCGTACCAAGTTTATGGCCGAAATACAAAGAAATTGGAAAATTCAGAACTTTTTGTCCCAAGCGGTCCACGGGGACAGTTGGGATGTCAAAGTATGCATGGGACGTGAATTAGCTGATTTTCCGCAAGTCAGTCAATTGTGGGCGGTGTGTTTTTGTCTAAGATAGTTGGGAAAAAGTACGTGTGGGACGTGCAAAGGTGAAAGGGCTGCAAAAGGAGGTGAGGAAGCCCGAATCAACTGATGCGGAAGAATGTGTTTGGGACATCCGGGACATGTGGATCTGATTTTGCCACAATACCCGTAACTCAAAGGAAAATTCAATGTTTGACTTTTTGAAACTTCAAATGGCCATAAATTTTGACTTCGAGCTCCGATTTTCATAGAATTGGACTCATGTCGGAATGAGCATGATGTCCTCTATTCCAAAAAAAATGGATTTCTTAATTTTAATGAGGGTAGATATATTTAAATAAAAGAAACATATTCAGCTCAAGTTAGTTAATGCTCATTCCCGTCAAATGACAGAAAACACCTGCCAGACCCAAAATAGCTGCCCGCACTCAAAAGGCCATAACGTTTGCATTTCTCAACGAAATCACACAAAATTGATACTTTTGGAATTGTAGCTCCAAGTCCAATGCACAGAAATCAATAAATTCTAGATTTGATGAGAAATCGGTGGGGATTTTTATAAAATGTGGCCAGGTTCATAACAATGTTTTATTTGGTAGTTGGGAGTGTAATTAAGAGGAATGGTCATCATTCTTTCTCTCGCTATAGCACACTGGGACAAGTATGGGGAGCCTTTTGCAAGTAAAATACAATCATTTCACACCATTTAGTGCCTCTTACAAGTGGTTTAAGGACAGATTTTGGGATTTCCATTTTTCCTCCTCTCTCTCTTCTCATTTTTCTATAAGTTGGAGTGTTGGGCTCATTGTAAAGGAAGGTAGTTTTTGTAGCAAATCTCTACCAAAATTGCTTTGTGAAGCCAATGTGCTGCAGGACCTTGTTGTGGACTCCTTTCATGGTGATCTAGGACCTTATCTTGTAATAGATTGAACTATGCATATCATGAAGCAATAAAATATAAGTTTGTGGATGCATCTTCCCCTTTTGTGTTTTCTTGCATTCTTCTTTCCCCTTCAACCTTGATTAAAAGTTTATTGTGTCTGTATTTATACTCTTTCAAGGATCCATTATTATTGTGCATGTATGAAAAATTGTTGTGAAATAATTTTCAGATTGTGGAGAACTATTATCACCCCTTCTAGTATGCACTTTACTCCTAGTTTTCACACATTGGAAGACTACTCTCACACCCTCCTTTTCTAGTGTATCACCACTTTAGTGTAGGATTTAATTTTATGCATTCTCTCTCCATGGTCCCTTGGAAAGTAATATTAGAATGGTTAGTTTACCCCGAATTAGAGTAGATTGTGGCGGTGTAGTTTAAGAGCAAGAACCAACTTTCTCTGGAGGTCTATCTCAAGTAGCAAGTCCCACAACTTGGAGATAGTACCCATGTTATCCAATCACACCGTGAGTTCAAGTATATGCACTTGTATAAACATAAGGGTGTTGTGATTCGGTGATAACATGAACTTAACTTTTGTTCCATCTCAGTCAACATTTCAGTCCTATAACCTCCCCTGTCTTCCGCATTGTCCCAACTGATTGGTGTTCTACACTTTCATCCATACAAGTTCTCAAAAGGAATCATTTTCAATAAGGAGTGATAAGTGTTATTGTAGGAAAACTTGACCAATGGGAGATATTCCTCCCAATTGTATTTTTAATCCATGTAGTACATCCTGAGCATGTATTTCATTACTCGAATTACCCTTTTAGTCTGTCCATATGTTTTTGGATGGAATGCGAGAACTAAAATTAAGCCTTTTCCCTAAAGTATTATTCAAGGTTTTCCAAAAATGAGAAGTCGTCCTAGGATCTCTATCTAAAATTATCAATTGTGTACACCGTGAAATCTAAAAATATCATGCATGAACCTTTTTTAAGAACATGTGAATTGTATGTCAGATTCCATGGTATAAAGTGAGATAATTTTTTTAGCTTTTCAACTACAACCAAGATTACATCATGTTTATTCTTTGATATAGGTAGCCCTTGCACAAAAACCATATTGATTACCTACCATTTATATCTGCGAGAATGCTATGAGGATACAAATGTCCTAGTGGGTGCATATCTTCAACCTTGAATCGCTAAAATTCCAAGAAATGGGATACATAGTTTACTATATCCTTTTTCATCCCTTTCTAAAAATATTGTTGTTTTACATCAACAAGCATCTTAGTCACTCCAAGATGTCCAGAATAAGGAGCATCATGAAATTCCTTTATCACTTTTATCCTTAGTTCACATACACTCAATTTTCAAATTTACGAATAAGTCATTGTCAAATCTAAATCCTTTGTACCTCTTATAATTAGGATTTACAGTAAACATTGATTTATCCTATTGATAATAAAAATCAGCCATCATTGCTTTCTTTACATCATCTTTGAAATGGGTTCTCAAAGTGACAAGGGTGAAAATGTGCTTTTTATGACTTAGTGAATCCACCACTCTTTTTTCCTTACCTTTTATATAGCTGATATAAAATTCATATTGTGATAAAAAAATCTAACCATATTTGTTGTGTCACATTCAATTTTAGTTGTATGAAGATATATTTCAGCCCTATATGATCTATTTTGAGTTCAAAGGGATTTCCCAAATGGTAATTCTTCTAAACTTGTAATGCATGCACAGTGGTAGTAAGCTCCAAGTCATGGGAAAGATAATTCAGCTCATCTACTTTGAGTTTTCTACTCTCATACATAATCACATGGTCATTTTGCAGCAATATGTCTCCTAAGCGTTCATCATATGCATTAGTTACAATAATAAAAATCCCATTTGGATCCGGAAATTTTAGAATAGGTGCTGAAGTAAATTTTTCTTTCAACAGATTGAAAGAACTTTCAAATTTTTCAGACCAAAAAAATTTCTCATCTTTTTTCTGCAGTGTGGTAGTTGGAGCTGCAACTTTTGAAAAGTCTTTCACAATTTTTCGGTAGTGTCCATCCAGTCCCATGAAGCTTCTCACTTCATGTACATTTTTAGGTACTGGTCATTTAGTTATTGGTGCAATTTTTTATGGTTCTATAGAAATTCCATCCTTGATTATTATGTGTCCCAAATATTATACCTCATTTTGATATAACAAACACTTTGAAATCTTACCATACAGTTTTCTCTTCCTTAACACGTCTAAAAAAATCTTAATATGTTCATTATTCTCTTCAATTCTTTTATAATAAATGAGAATATCATCCAAGAATACTAGCACAAACTTGTCCAAGTATGCTTGAAAGATATTATTCATTAAATTCATAAAATTTGCTAGAGCATTGGTGAGTCCAAAGGGAAACACAGTGAACTCAAAATGTCCATACCTTGTCCTAAAGGAATTCTTGTGAATATATTATTATTTTATTCGTGAATCGATGGTATCACGATCGAAGATCAATCTTGGAGTAAAGGGATACACCACACATCGATAAAAATATCATCAATTCCTGGAAGGGGATACCTTTTTTTTATTGTGGCTTTGTTAAGCATCTGATAATCAACACATAGCCTAAGTGTTCCATCTTGATTATTTACAAATATGACTGGTGTTCCCCAAGGAGAGACACTCAATTTGGTCAAACCTTTTGATAAAAGTTCATGGATTTGTTCTTTAAGCTTAATAAGTTCTATTTTCTTCATTCTATAGGGATCCTTAGAAATTGGTTCAGTTCCCAGTTTGATATATATGGTGAAATAAAACTCTCTTTTGGGAGGGAGACCAGGTAATTGTTCTAGAAAGACATCATTTTGTTCACATAACATTGGATAATATTCTACCAAAACCATACCTTCTTCACCTAAATCTGAAATTTTCATTTCATAAAGCATGCATCCTTTATCTAAGTGTAAAACCTCTTTTTACTCCCTAAATTTCTACTATTTTCTCCAAGTCATCAAGGCATTTTATTTGATTTTCTAGGCATTCCACAATTACCTTATTCTGGGCTAACCAGTTTATATCTATGACTATGTCATATGATCCTAGAGGAGCTAAGTATAGGTCTACTTCAGTGGTAAATATTAGCAGTTCCAATGTTACACCAAACAAACATTGTTTAATAGTGTGGAAAATGTTGTTCCCATATTGAAAAAACCATGATTCTTTCATATAACCAAATTTTATTTTAATCTTAGATGCTAATTTAGTAGAAACAAAACATTCAGTAGTGTTAGTATCAAATAAAATGGTTACAAGTAATCCATACAACTTACCTACAACTTCAGCTGGTGTAGCCTTCTTTTCATCCTATTGTTAGTTATTGTTGCATGAATATGGTTTTGTTGGTTGTTATTTTTATTTCTCCGAGGGTAGCTATTAGCATAATGATCTAGAGGCTGCAGATGTAATAGCCCCCAAAAGGTCATTTTCTATCAGATTTGTTTTCATTGTTGGCTGTATTTTTCTACCCATTCTTTTTATTATTTGCAATAGTCTTAACTATTGTATTTTATTTCCATTACCATTACCATTCCTGTTCTTACTACTGAAATTTTTCCATGCCACATTTTTTAGGTGTTAATTTTGATGGTGCACTAACGAATTTATTTTTCTTTTCCTCTCTATGTGTAGAAATAGCTTACATCTTATGTTCTTGTCGATTTCCTTTTCAAAGATAACTTTTATAGTTGATGTTCCATGGACATCAACTTCACCTCTTATCACTAGGTTCAATCCTGTGATTCACTTCGTGATGAAAATTTTCTCATCGTTTGGTATTGAGGTACGTATTTCAGAATTTTTGTGAACTTACGCAAGATTCACCATCCTTTGTAATCTTTCCTTGGGTTAGTGTCTAAAATTAAGACATTTTCTTATCCTAGTATAGTTGGGGTAATGATTGTTGTCTAAAGTACACTTTAAACTAATCCCAAATCATATTTTCCTCATCCACACTAGTTCCACCTTATGGCTATTGCATTAAGAGGATGCTTCATTGGAGAGTTGATAAGCTCCCCAAACCACCTTGGTTTCCTTTGAGAAGTTTCTAATGGAGAAATACTTCTCCATTTCACTGAGCCAATTCTTAGCTCCATCACCTAAGGCTATACTATAAAAATTTGGTGGGATGATCCTCTTGATATCATTTGACAGTTCAACTTCCAAACTGCCCTCTTGTTCTCAGGTTGGTTTACCTCATTAACATTTGGGTTTGCATTAATATTTGCATTTTCATTAGCATTTGTAGCATCATTATTTGTTGCATTAGGATCTACAACGTTTTTGTTTACATCATTTGTTTGTTCCTCGGAGGCTTCACTTCCATAATGTCATTACCCATGACTTGTTATTCCGAACAACAATATGGTTTCTTGTATCCTAAATGATACCAAAAATTTCATCAAACTTCAGCATTGTGGCTTCGTCGCCACCTCCGGGTTGGTTATTTGTAACATTTCCCTTTATTCTAACCATGTTTTCTATTATACAAGAATTAAATTTTTGTTAGCTTGAGGACTTAATAGGTCCAAGAGTTGTAACCTTCAGCTCTGATACCAAAATGTAACACCTACTTTTCATTACTTCAAATTACGGGAATTTTTTTATCTTCCCAAAATAACTTTTGCCTTCAATGATTTAAATGTACATCCTAACATTTAAATCCAACAATATTACAATTATAATTCTTTAGATAAAAATCCTTAAAACATGTGCATAAATATGGGTCAATTAGAACTATTGATCCCCCATAGGTCACTCTTTCGATTTTTTATACAGAGTATCCATTTAATAACCTTCTCAACACCGATTTATAAGTGTTGTTCTAAGTGTCTACTAGAATTCATTCAATCAAATCCCATCCAACATCTCATACCTTAGTTGGAACTAGGTGAACTTAAAAATGTAATGAATTACACTACTTTTGCCAAAGTTTAAGAGTCGTGCATTTTATGCTCGGTTTTTAGATTATACATCGTCAATGCGAAACAAGTCCCATCAACATGTAAACTGGTTGAGTTCGCATAATTGAAATAGTTAGTTTATTTTAATTAATTTCAAGCTACATAAAAGGTACAAAACTTGTTCAAACCACGCGAAGAAGTAAGAATGTGCCAACTTAGTTTTTTTATGGGAAAGAAATTTCTCATGTAATGACTTACATCCTAACACAACCAATTTCTTCCCGTAGCCATTATAAGTTGGTACCGAGGTGGTTTGATCGAATAGGAAAAACAAATTTCGCATCATAATATAACACATATTCTACCCGATTACATTTATTATAATAAATGGACCTCGACAAAACAATTTAAGATATCTATTGTACAAAAATATTCTTTTAATGACTTGCATCATTAAATGGACATTGTGTTATTGCAGCCATCAAAAGTTTTCCTACTTAATTCCCTTAATTAGCAACGTTGCAATTCCTTATTTCTTATTTCAATATGATGAATATGTTTTATGATAGGTTTTACTTCATAACACAACGAAACATTATCTCATATGAATTTGATTCTAATGTCAATAATTTAGCTTCAATAATTATTCGTAATCACTTCCATAATTTTATTTAGGTGCATCCATTAATTATCACAATGATATAATTAAGGCACAATAATGTATTACTAACACAATCCATAATATAATTAATTATGATGGTGTTGTATTATTTCCCATGTACATATTTACTTGAACTTATCAAATTAATATAACACAATCACCTGTAATAGTATCAATTTTTTTCTTATGACTATATAATAATTAGTCCTTATTCATTTATAATAATAGTTTATAACTCATTAACCTTCATGTAGCTTTAATTCAACATAACTTTGCTTAAAGCTAATTCACATAAGTATACTATTTTATAGATGTTACTCAAATCAACTATATGATATGAAAAAATTCATCAAGTTAGTTTGTTTAAGAAATGACAATTTATTCTTTTCCGATTTCAAAAGTACTTTAGTAATTATATGATCAACCATGATCTATATTACAACAAATATCCAATATTGAATACAAGATTTATATTCCCTTTTCCAAAATTTATACAATAGCTTTAGAGGCCATAATGCCTTAAACCAAATTATACAGTGAAGCATAAGCCCACTTTTACAATCAATCATGTAATAAATACATCTTGCAATCATGGTCAACAATATAGCCAATTAAAATCAATTTGCCATAAAAGACTTAATTTTTGTCATCTGTAAAAATGTTAGACAACGGTCAGTTTGAAATAACTAGCATGAAAAGGTCATCCACCTTATCTTTACAATTTATAGCACTAAAATATTTGAATGAACATAATCCGTCTATACCATCAATTCCTAAAACCCATAAAAGAGAATATTCAACTATTTCCATTTTTATTCTTTTCCTATCTTTCATAAATCATGAAAGAAAGGAAACATATGATTTATCAAATGAAAATAATTTAAATTTCATAACATAGTATCGGACATATCATACATATGAACATTTAATTCCATAAGCATATTAACTATGTTTTCCATCGAATCGGGGTTATGCAAATGACATGAAGAAATCCTTCAACTATCATAATATAATGTTTTGTTAATCATTAGATATCAATACATTTCCATGCAATTAAAAATACCTTTCCAATAAACAATCAAGTAATTTCTTGTAAGAAGATGAACATAATCACATAATACCCTTAATAATAATAATGATTAACACATTATACTATTAATTTATGGGTTGTTGTATTCTCAATCATTTAACCAACGGATTCTTACGCTAGTGTCATTATAAAACCAGGGTTGTGTGTCCTAGGATGTATGTATGCAATTAAGTCTAATGAAACTCATTTGTGGTGGTTCCTTTATTTGGGGGGGTTTAGTTAGTGTGGTTCCCCTTGTTTCCCTCTAGTATATGGAAATGCAATGCTAAACTACTGAAACAATGTTGTTGTAATAAAAATGCGTTCAAAGGAAATACTTTAACCCGAATTGAAATGCACACACCGAATTCAAGTAACACAATTAAAATAATAGACACATCTTGAATTGAAATAACACACACTAAATTGAAATAACATAATCAAAATAACAAACACGAATTCAGATAGATAACCACAACCGGATAATCATTTAAATCAAATTAGTTAAACTTGAACTTATCAGAAATCATGAGCATGCATGAAACATAAATCCTCCAATCACCTTGGTCGAGTGGGACCTTGCTCTTCCTTGGGATGGAGGTATTCTCAATACCAGATGATATTCAAAATGGCATCAACTATATTAATTTGAATAAGTTCTTATACATGTTCAACATAATACTAAAAGTAAGTACTAACTGGTAGTTAACTATAATGTAAACTACTATTATAACTATGAAATTGTTCTCAAGAAGGTGTCTTTATAGACATAGTTAGTTATAAAATGTGCCAAGATTATAGGCACCAAATTCAACCAATAACAACCTCATTAAAGCTCATGAAATCCTATGATATAGCTAAAAATAGGATTTGTGTTTGTAGGCTTATTATGGAATAATTCTCCATGATGGAATAATGGCTAGAGACTCGGCCTCCTTGATTGTAACTTTCAAAATTGGCAGCAAATGATGACTATTATCCTAAACACATCAACACATTACTCATAGAAGTAGTTAGTAGGTAATTTCTATGGTCAACAATTTGCATGAAAAAACAAGAAAAATGCATCAACCTTATTAGAATATAACTATATAAAACATCCCCCATGCACAAATTAACATTTTTAGGAATAAATAAATAACCATATAGATGATATAATAGATCAATTTATGCACTCATCATCTCCCCTGCACTTTACCTTTTACATGTCCCTATGCAAACTCATCTCTGCCCTGCTCTTTGGCCAAGTTGTTGTGCCATGTCATATTCTTCAAATTGATCTGCATATTTTTTTCTTGTTCCCTTACACCCTTGAGTGTTTGAAATAACCTCTACCCATGATGTGAAGCTATCATTTGATTGGATAACATTATTCTGCCAAGTAGTCATGAGACTCAAGAGAAGGGGTGGTCTCACTTGTATTCCAACCCACTCATCATTGTATTCTTTTTCATTTTTCTCTAATGATTGCTAGATAATTTCAATAAGTGCATCTCCCCTCCTCATGCTCTAACTGAGGTTTTGGGGGGAGATCACTTCCCTTCATTTCAAAGGTAGGCTCAATGTATCCCAGTGTTTATCACAAGCTTGTAGTGCCTCACCAAAATTTTGTTGATTGTAGACCTCAAAATCCTACACACATTTTTGTAAAGTGTTTGAAGTATTTTGTCATGTGTCATCATCCCGATAGTAAAGGGACCTAAAAAATTCTTCATAGACACGTCATTGTGATGGGTAGGCATAATGTACAAACCTATGGTTTGAGTTGTTTGATTGAAAAGTTTTATTTTCTCACTCCATATGATTTGGTTTCTAAGCAATGACTTAAAATCCTTCAACTAAAAATCCTGAAAAAACAAATTAATAAAGAAATCAAGCACAATAGTAAACAACATATTGTGAAGGTAAAATTCACACATAAGATTTTTAATCTCGAAGTACACTTTTAATATATTTTCAAGAAAGTATTGCTATCCGGGAACTCATAGGGTTCTCTACTACACATCCTCATCAATTGCCAAACATAAAATTATTCTTGGATAAACCTAATCTAGATGGAAGAGGGTTTCCTACAGGCTATAAGTTTGTAGTCCATAAAACACAATCCAAAATATATTTTATCTCCTTCTTTTCACTTGTACTGGCCTCAATCTCTCCCTTAAGCTTTTTATTTTCTTTTACCAATTATTTATTTCGAAGAGATAATTGGGTTAAATTGTTCCATACTTTGAAATGAATATACCTTTATCTTTTAAGACTCCTAACTTCTACCTTTAGAGTAGTAATTTCTCTAACCTTCTCTACAGTTATTTGTGCAAATTCATTTTGTAAACACAAATTGGTTTCTTCCATACCTTTCAACTTTTCTTTCAAGGAGACAATTTCATCTTGGTAGAACCTTAGCACTTCATCTCCATGTGGTTCCTGGCCACCAATGTCAATTGCAATAGTTTTGGAGCTTTGGTGAGTATTGTAGACCGCAGAATTTCTAGAGCTTCAGACTCAGCACGAAGCTAGAGGAATGTCTAGCATATCGCTGATGAGGAAGTGTGTTGCAAAAACAATTGTTGTGAACTCATTATTCTTTGATTGTTCAACAGGTGGATGAAGTACCATCCTCATCTCTCTCCTCCAAAATGGGAGCAGAATCCTCATGAAACATTTTAGGCTAGGAAACTTCAGGTCTTTGTAAGGTACAAGACCTTCTTGGTCTCAACAACATAGCAGAATGGATTGGTAGGGTATTTTTACCTTTGGAAACTTGCCACATAGAAGACGGGTTATCCTTAATAGTCGAATCGATCTTAAGCCAAACATTGGGGGATGGTTCCTTCTTGATTTTATTTTGTTTTTAACTCTCCCCTGCACTCATTTTTTTAATCTTCCTCTTAGGCCTGTAAAAATCCTAATGTGAATAGATTAATTGGATAAGTCTTGGGTGCTTCAAGGCATCTCTACCACCCCCATTCTTGTACTTTTGTCCCACTTTGATGACCTCTTTAGTGAGATATTCTAGTAAATTAACCCTAAGTTCAGGGTTTGTGTGACCCCTCTTCAAATGAGTCAAGATCTTTAGTGCATCACCTTTGAGTACAGATGGATTCCCATCACAAATAAAATGTTTGTTGACCCACTGAGTTACTTCTTTCTAGAGACTAGGAAAACTCTCCCACCTAATTTATTTTTGAGTACCATAGGAAGTAAGGATCACTTCTAGAAGAGCTTCTCCTTCTTCATGAAATAGTGGTATTAAATCCTTGAGTGGGGCATTAGTCACAATTTTGAGACCAAAATCTAGTACGCCAGATAGGTTAGCAACAATTCGATACTTATCTCAATTCTTTTACCCCAAATTCGTGAAGAGGTTTCCTCAAAATTATCAAGAACTCCTCAACCAAATACTCATCAAAAACCTTAAATTTTATAACCATATCTAACCATATTGCATCATGAAATACCTAAGAAATAATAGTGTTTGGAGCAATGAATTTGGATAACTGGGTTGGATTTCTTTTCTTCCCCATAGTTGAATCAAGGTTGAATAAAACTTTAGAAAAATGGTGAAGGCTTGCACGAGTAACAAAACAATTACATGCAACAATGACATTCAAAGTTTGAATTATTTTTTAAGATCTTAAGCGGTAGTGACTCGATGCAAGTTTTGTGGCGAGAAAATTTTTATAGGACATTGAATTAGTTTTTGTGGGAAGATTTAATTCATCGCACAACTCATGTCTTATCATCATGAATGATAATTCCACTTATCCTTTCCATAAAAAATGTAACATATGCGGTATATTAGATAATTTTTATTCATTACACCCCACTCATTCGCATAAGATTTTGATTTATATCCATAATAAGTGCATCGAGAATTGTGTTTTGATTTAATCATGTTAAATAAATGCAATGGGGGAGTGCTTAAAAATATAATATCCGTAGCAAAGAAGAATGCACTTACCCTTTCCATATTTGTTTCCCGATATCTATAGAATTCCATGTCCTACACTTGTAGAATAAATGTGATTAATATATGGTCTAGTAATTAAAATTCCTAGCCATTATTGAAAGCATGAAATAAACAAAACAATTAAAATCTAAGGAGAAGAAGATAGAAATCATGATCATATCCTTTTATTTGAATTTAAAAACAACTATTCTTGGTGGGAAGAGCTAAGCCATGCACTAAACCCATTCCTTCGCATAGTAACATATCTTTGGTGAAAGTCTCTTTATCCATAGGACATTAATACATACTTAATCTATGTACATTCCCAAGAAGAGTTCTCCTATCTCCATTCATTAGTATTAGTCTCGAGATCTCGTTATCAAAAACCTTTTCAATCTGGTAGGGTCCCAACCATCTTGTTCTCAACTTGCCTTTGAACTGTTGGTACTTTGAGTCAAATAGTAAGACCCAATCTCCTTCATTAAACTTTTTGTGCTTGATACGAGCATCATGCCAAGATTTTATTTGGTGTTGAAGAATTTCAGTTTGTTGTTGTGCCTCCATCCTCATTTCATCTAGTTTGTTTAGTTGCATTACTCTCTCACGTTGCACTTCATCCAGCTCAATTCCAACATTTAAATAAAATTCCATTACACCATTTATATGTTGAACTATTTTTAACTAATCTCCTTCATTCCTTATTGGTAAAGTAGGCTGGAAACTTCCCTATAATTAGGTAGTTTGCAAGATCAACAAACCATTAAGACCGAGATGATACTTTGCAAAAAGTGCTCATCAAGAAAGTGGTCCTAGGATGTCTCTTCTTCTCCTCAAACATTCAATGTTGAAAGGAAATCATCAACAACATTAGCCTTCCCAAGATTATCAATAATAATTAAATTAAATTCTTACAACAAGAGTAACCATCTAATAATTCTGCCCCCTACTACTAGTTTATTCATCAAATATCTTATAGTTGAATGATCAATATACACAAAGATTTTATATCTAGTAATATAATGTCTAAATTTATTCAAAGAGTAAACAACAAAGCTAAAAAATCCTTTTTCGTAGTGGTGTAATTTCTCTATGTTGGGGTTAGATTTTTACTAATATAATAGATGGCATACATCTGGTATTCGTCATCCTTTTGTCCAAGAACAACTCCCATTGTTGTGTTAGAAGCATTAGTGTGAATATGGAAAGGTTGTCCCAAATTAGGTCCTCTCAAAATTGGAGCAGTCATTAACTTCTGTTTGATAACTTCAAAAGCCTACTGACATTAAGGAGATCATTCAAAGACATAATATTTTGTCAGCAAAGAAAACATGGGTGTAGCAATTTTACTAAAATATTTTATGAACCACCTATAATACCCTGCATGTCTAAGGAAACTCTTGATGTTAGTCTGATTTGTTGGTGTAGGAAACTTAGTTATTACTTCAATATTTTTGGGGTCAACTTGTATTCCCTTGATAGATATATGATGACCCAAGACAATTACTTAATCAACCATTATCATACATTTTTCATGACTCAAGGAAATTTGGTGCTACTCACATCTAGTTAACACTTTTTCAAGATTGTTCAAAGATTCATCAAAATTTGAACCGTGGATAGTAAAGTCATCCATGTAAACTTCGACATAGTCATTTGTAAGGTCTGCAAAAATGGCCAAAACTACTCTCTGGAAGGTAGTATGTGTGTTACAAATCCCAAATGGTAGAAATCTATATGTAAATGTACCCTAGGGACAAGTGAAGGTGGTCTTATCTTGATCAGTAGGTGCTATATTGATTTGGTTATACCCATTAAACCCATCCAAGAAGGAGAAATATTTATTTCTAAATGGACTATCCAAAACTAGATCAATAAAGGGTAGGGGAAAGTAATCTTTCTTGGTGGTTTTATTAAGTTCCCTATAGTCTATGAAAAATCTCCACTTCCGTGCCCCGCATCTTATTTCGCAACCTAGCCTCATCACCTAAACCTTACACAATTATTTATTAATTACCTTATAATTAATAAATCCACATCTCCAAACCTGCCACCTCATTTCGCCACCTCATCATGACCTAGTCCTAACCCTAAACTAACCTAATTAAGACCTATAACTTGGTCTACATCCACACCCATGACTAATGACTCCTCACCCGCACCCAAAACCAACCTCATAATGACTTGACCAAGCCCACAACTAATCCCTCGGGAGAAAAGGAGGGAAAGTTGGCTATTTTACTAAAAATAGCCCACTTTGACTTAACCGACATCGGTTCCTACTCGACCGCCGTCGGTTACGTAACCGCCATCGGTTCCCTGTAAATGACCTCCCCCAACCAAAAACAAGGGGGGATTTTCATTGATCCGAATCAGAAGTCATTGAAAGAATCAGGATTTCACTTGGCCGAGCAGAGACAAGTGAAGAAAAGAGAGGAGTTTGCGAGAGAAGGACATCAAGCCCAAGACTGCAACTGAGTAACCAGAGCCCAGTGACACTCATCCAAGCATTGGGAGAGAAGATAGCTCATCTTGGATTGTCAGATCATCCTACCTGAACCCTGCCTTCATCATCACAGTCCTTGAACCCGCATCTTCATCAGGAACTAGTAAGTACTGTCTTGTACGTTCTTTTAATAATATTTCTTGGACTTCTGAATCACAGTAATTACAAGTCTACTCCCAGATCCACTACCCGGTAACACTCTCCATCTAACTTTCATTCCTCTACCCCTACATTGCCCCAAGAACAGCCCCCATACTCTCTGAGTCTTCTCCATCACCTCATTACCTATCCCCAATCATTTACCAGCCTTATAAACACCATAGCTATCATATAGCCATCTTATAGCCAACCTTCACCAAAGCCCCTAAATCACTGCCCCTACCGATATCGGTTATCAGCAACCGGTACCGGTGACAGTGACCGGCATCGGTCACTGTGATTCAAAACCAAGACCAGCCTTTTCTCTATTATTCTAACAAGGTAAATAAATTGTAATTGGACAATAGCTTATTTGTTAGAATTTGTGTTAATTCATATTAGCAGGGGAACTGACCACCTTCGAAAGGAAGTCTCATATTTCCTGGGCCCAAGGCAGTTCCCTCACTTATTATCTAATTAGAATCTGGTGGTCTTGTATTCTTATTTGCAGGTAGTCCTTCCCAGACAAAAAGGAGTTCTTCGCAATCGATCTGATCTCTCTCTATGGTACGCGCACACCCTCTCAACATTCAACAGGTATTCCTCCTAGCCCTAACCCTTATCTGTTTCTCAAAGGAATGAAAGGATAGAAGCAACTCTATTCCAGGAACGGAAGCATTTCTGTGTGAAACATTTTGGCACGCCCGGTGGGACCCATTTTGGGTTTCTTTCTTTCTTGCTTGCTTTCATATAGGGAGCACACTTGCTATTTTCTTCTTCTAAAATATTCACAAGATATTTTGTTTATTTGGTAAAAGAATTTGTCTTGCTTTCACATCTTTGCATTAGTGAAAGTCATCTTCTTTGCTTCATCGAATATCATTTTCGATTTGGGTTTAAAACACGTGCATCACATTCTTGCTTGTTGTTTTCAATTCTAGTGAACGTAGATTAAGTAACAGGTCATACACGTGGGGGTGATATCCACGGTATTGACAAGAAATTAATCTTACTTTCACTGCACAACACATACCGAATCACATCATAATTAACACAATAGCTCAAACATCCCCCTTTTCCGCGGTATTCCTCCGCCCGATTGAGGTAACCTTATAAGCCAAAACAAACTTGACATTTCCCCTAAGTCTTTTGTTTAGGATTGACATCATCTTGCATCTAAGGCATAAGCCCAAAGTGATTAAAACTAATCCTAGGGTTAGTCTGTTAATTTTCTTGTGCATCTTGCTTGTTTGTGGTTCTGTTTTTCTGTCATACACTATTTTCTGTGATCACTTCAGAACAGTTTGGTAGGCATACTAAGCACTGTTAACCCCAAATCAGCAACTTCCTATAGATTCTTACACCAGTCCTATTCTACCGACATCGGTTAACCTACCGACGTCGGCTATAGTATAACCGACATCGGTTACCTGACCGATATCGGTTTTGTCTTTCACAGTTCCCAAAACCAGCAACCCACCAATTCCAACATTTTGTTGCTGCTTCTATTCCTGATAGATTGCATCCCTACTGTGTACTCTTGTCCATGGTTGTTATCACTCGGAAACAAGCTGCAGCCATGGTTTCACATGCCTGCTCCGTGCCTTTTCTGAATCACCCCCTTCACATCCTGTGGGGAATCCTACGGACACCAGCGAGGTTCCCAAAATCCCTGTAGGAGATAAGGAATTTGTGAAATTTTTGGACGCTAATCCTAGTGCTGTACAATACTATTTGTCTCATGCCCCTGACCGTACACCCGATGGTCAACTCCTTGTTGGCATGCCTATTAGTATAGCTGCTCATTTAGCTCCTTCTCCACCTGATAACTCGCTTTGCCTTCTGCATCCTTAGCCCCGTCTCCCAACTCAGTGGTTTCGGGGGTTCATACGGCACAGATTGGCTTTCCTTTGGTTAATCTAGGGCCCAACATATCATTACCGCCGACTGCTCCTACCTCATCTTTCTCATGACTGCTCCTTTCATAACTTGCTCTCTGCCACCTATCCACACAAGCTTCCCTTCTCAAGCTCCGCCTACCTTTTCATTTCCACACACGTATCGGTGACTTCAACATCTTATATAGGACATCCCTATTCGGTCGCCTCAACATATTCATCCTCAATACCTTATCAACATTCAACCCCACCATTGTCTAATGGTGGCCCTTGGCCCAATCCTCCTCCATTTACGGCAACCGCACCATCATCTCATCCAACTACTGATTTAATCAAACAAATGATGGACAAGATGCAAAATCTGGAGGCTTCTGTTTCAGGAAGCCGTAGTAGCACCGACATACGAGCAAGTTTTTGTCGGGAGCCTATCCACCCTTCTGTCCCCCTTCATTCATATCCTCCTCAATGGGAATTACCAAAATTTACTCGTTTTAATAGTAAGGAGGATCCTCAACAACACTTGCGATCATTTAGACATGCCTGCTATCTGATTGCTCATGATGATGCCTTACTACTCCACACCTTTCCCATGTCCTTATCAGGACCCGCCTTGGAGTGGTACAGTGCTTTAACTCAGCACTCAATCTTCTCTTTTAACCAATTAGCCCAATCTTTCTTGGATCATTTCTCCATTAACATTGCCAAGAAAGTATCTATCACCGACCTCTATGCTATCGACAATTTGAAGATGAATCTATCGCAGATTTCGTTGGACGATGGCGGGGCCTTATCAACCAACTTACGTATGCCTTGCCTCAGGCCGAACTTATCGAACTCTTTACGTGGGCCTGCGCTAAGCACATTTCTCCTACCCTCCAAATTCAAACTTTCCGCACATTCGATGAGGCCTTTACTATGGCTCGAAAACTAGAGATTCGAGCCTTAGAGGAAGAGAAATTGCGGTTGCGCAACAAAAACCCCAATTTCCGAACCCAAGACTCCACCAACAAACCTAACACCACCAATCCTCACACATCGACTTGCTTGAAATCAAAAGGAGCTGTACACGCGGTGATGGTCAAATCCCAACCACCATCTAATACCCCGCCAAAAACCACCTATAAGTATAAAGCTGAGCCCATCAATTACACTCCCTTGGGAGAAACTTATGGTGTGATATTGGAAAAATTGCTTAAAGCGGGAGCTATTACCTTACCTCCTGTTAAACCTCACTCCGGGTTTGATTCCACCCGCGCTATACCTTCTTGGTACAAAGAAAATGACTTCTGTAACTTCCACCGCGTGAAGGGACACAGTCATGAAAATTGCAAGATGTTGAAAAACATAGTGCAGGAAATGGTTGATGTAGGGGATATAGCCCTCGATAATCCTAACGCCCCTGCTAACCGAAATTTGAAAATTTTCAACAAACCATTCCCAAATCACTCTTCTAATAGTAACATAAACCAAGATATCTTAGCCGAGGAGAGTGTTCATGAAATCCATGCAGTCTTCGACTCCCAACCAAAAGCCTCTATCGAGAAAATTCTGAATCAAGCCCCTTCACTAACGCAGGGACCCGAACCCCCTTCACCACCATCAAGACAAGATGAAATCCTTGCCGTTCCTTTCCCCATAAAGGAATTAACCAGAGTTCTCTTCTCACAGATGAGCCTTCTTACACCACATCCTTGCAAGACTGTGAGCGGATGTTATCTAACTTATCTATTTCCCAAACATCTCCTTCTACCACTCTTGTTGCACAAGAGGAAGGCTCGCCACTTCTTTTGTCATCCTTAGACAAGAAACCCCTTGAACCGGCATCACCAAATTCTTTAATCATGACGGATCCTCTCAAACATGCCCTCCTACCTATTAGTTCTTCATCGCCTAAATCTTTTCAGTGACCGGTTGACCTCTTAACGCCCATGGATACAGTGCCTCATTTACCCCCTGTATTACACCCACAGTGGACCGGAATCACAACCCACCTTTCTTCCATACAAAAGTTCCTATTCACACGTGAGGATTGTCATCCCTCAGAAGATAGACGAGTCCTATGGGAACGTTTGTGTACACCATATTCTACTCAAATGCAGATGACCGATCCAGACGCCTCTACCATATACCCGAAGTGTTTACAAAAGCTTAAAATGCCTATGTCCTCATCTTCACCCCCCTCATCTCTACCAAATACCTCATCCACCTCTATTGACCTAACCAAACCTTCCCCTACGCTTGGGACCTCACCAATTCCCAGTCTAACACACCCACCTAAATGGTTAGATTTATCCAAAAGTAAAGCCGTCCATCCACTTAGGAGACAGACCCAATCTCCTCAAGCCCAACCTATGCCTCTATCACAACTAAAACCATCGCCGTCACACCTACCTTCCATATTGGGACCTCATCCCTCCACCTTGCATCAATATATCATACCTCCTGCATTTTCTTTAAAATGACCTACGCCTTCTGCACCCATACAGAGATCCATGGGTGTATCAACACCGTCACCCCACGTATCCTGTCCACCTATCAACCCTAAACAAACTCCATCATCAAAGGATTTGTTTGCTGTCACTCCTCTTTCTCCGTGGTTGTTTCCTGATACCACATCATCGGTGGCCTCATCATCTAACCAGCTAAACATAACTTCTACGTCGAAGAAGCCACGTTTAGTTAAATCCAATTATCAAAACCCCTTGGCTAAACCACCACCCATACAAATCAACCATACCCAGTCATTACCGAAACCTACCCAGTCAATAGCCTCATCTTCCTCTGAATTTGACCCGCTCAAAGGGTCTTACGCCAAAATCCTTGCTATGTTGGTGGAGAATGCGACCATTTCCCTACCCCCACTTAGACCCTATGATCCATCTAAACCTCGACCTATAGGTTATGATGAGTCTAAAATCTGCGCTTACCACCGCACACCAGGACATGATGTAGAGGGATGCAAAGCTTTGAAAGCCATTCTTCGTCAGTCACCTCTCTCGGATAGAAAGGTTAAGAAAGAAAACTTACGAAGGGAGAGACCTTTAGCTTCAATCCCCTCTCCTATACCACCTATCCCCGCCTCACCAAGATCTATCATTATTACAACCCCACCGCTCGAAGACCATGACTTATCCCTACCGTCTTCCTCCTCTCGTTTTCACGAGATTAACATGATTAGTGTTGCTACTCGAGGGCAGAAAAACAATGGGAAAGCTAAAGAAAGCACACCTGCGGCCTCTCTTTCTCCATCCACCATCCCGATCGCACCACCACCTAAAGTGGTTATTCGTGGACCTGCCTACCCCGTCTCTAATGGAGTTGCCCACCGAACCATGATCAAACAGCTTCACCAATCACCTGTAAAAATGACACTGTATGATCTCATTCAGACCTCTGAATCTCATCGACAAGCTCTCGTTGAAATCCTTCAAGGGATAGAGGTCTTACCTAATGAAACCTTTCCCGTTGCCTCCATTTTAACACCCAATCACGTTGCTTCACTCACCAAACAACCTATCTCCCCAACCACTTTGTCTCTGTACAGCAAGCCGCTGCTGTCAGTTTCTCCGAAGATGAAATTGTCGACTTTGGTGCAGAAGATCCTGACCCCGCTCTTTTCATCTCAGCTTATGTCCGGGACATTCGGGTGCGTCGTGTTATGATTGACGGGGTGGCTAGCCTAAACATCATCTCTTCAAAAGCCTTCCAACAAATGAATATCCCTTCTAGCTGCATGTGTGCCAACCCCATCATGTTGCGGTCATTCAATGATGCTATTACTTCTACCTTAGGCACCGTGATCCTTAACATTCGTGTAGGGCCACGTACTTTACCCGAACTCTTCTATGTCCTTGAGGGTGAATTCCAATACAATATGTTGTTAGGCCGCCCTTGGATCCGGGCTATGGGATGCGTTCCCTCCACCTTACATAGATGCATAAAATTTGAGTACGAGGGGAAGTCCTACACCGTAAAAGCTGATCCTCCCCCCTTCAAAACCTGTAATATGTTATATCGCCCTAATGATGTGCTTGTACCAGTCAAGACACCCATTCATCCAACCCAACCATCCACTTTGACCACACCTCAACCATCCACCTCAACCGCACCTACACCTTCAACCAATGAAACCACCGTTGCAAATACCACTTCCTTTCCCGCGGACAACATCCCAACCTCAGACCCCTTAGTAGATGTTTTTCAATGCCTTATGTTGGGGAGTATCGCCTATATAATGTTAGCTCTTTCCATACTCCACAGGAGTATGGATAGTTACATGCGCATCCTACCTACGACCGTCGTGTGGGGGAGGTAATCTCCTACGGGCCACCTAATTGCCGCACCAACCTAACGTATGGGGGTGTCGACGCATCCTCCATTACCCCTGAACCTCCCCTTGGTGTGGTTCCCTTCCAATCTGATTTTCAATACCTGACAAATCGTCGTTTCGCTCTCACCTTCCTGACTCGTTGTGCTTGGAAAGGTTTTGGTTTTGGTCTTTATGAACAAGGCCGACATACAATCATTCCCGTGACTACACGCAAACACAAAGATCGTAGTGGTCTTGGATTTCTGAAACACTTACACCAGAGAAACCTCGTGTCAGTTGTATCGGAAGATGACGAAGTCACCCCTTCCGAACCATCATCACCCATTTTGCCATCATCACCCACAGAGTCGATAGACCCTGAATCTATCCCTCCTAACTTTTTTTTTTCATAAACGCTATCTTCCTGGGTCCTCTCACTTATCAACGCGATAATGAGGACCCATCTTCTCTTCCCCTTCTGTATCCAGACATGATCGAAGAGGATTCACCTTCCATTAATGTTGTTGAGTGCCATGATGATGACTCCATCCTCACTTACCTTGGTGCGGATGACTCTTATATTCAACGTGCCTTACCATCTGAAACTCAAACCATGTTGAATGAGTCGACTATAGAAATCAACATCCACAGAGGAAGATCCTCACATTGTGAAGATCGGACAATCTCTTAATGCATCAGAACAAGCCGCCTTTACTACCTTTCTCGTGCCCGCAACCAAGCTTTCGCTTGGTCCTACGCTGACATGCCAGGAATTGATCCTGACATTGCTGTCCATAACATTACCCTGAAACCCGATTCCAAACCAGTTAAACAAAAACTAAGAAAAATGCATCCACGCATTGCCCTCTTGGTCAAAGAAGAGCTTCAATGACTCCTTTCCGTTTCCTTCATCTTGCCTATTGACTATCCTCAATGGATTTCTAACATTGTACCTGTCACTAAAGCGATGGGGGACTTCGGATATGTACAGATTTCCGGGACCTTAACCTCGCTTGCCCGAAGGATGACTTCCCCCTCCCGAGTATTGATCAACTTGTTGATCTCACTGCTGGGCCATGAGATGCTTTCTCTCATGGATGGCTTCTCGGGATACAATCAAATTTTGGTAGCCCGGCCGATCAACATAAAACTACCTTCATAACTCCGTGGGGAACCTTCTGTTATCGTGTCATGCCGTTTGGCCTTAAGAATGCTGGTGCGACCTATCAGTGGGCTATGACTTACATTTTTCATGACATTATGCACACTATCCTTGAGGATTATGTTGATGATCTTCTTGGCAAATCTAAACATCGCAGTGAACATCTCGATGTTTTAACCATTATTTTCGATCGCTTGTTACAATATTGTGTTCGTCTTCAACCAAAGAAATGTGTCTTTGGTGTCCTTTTAGGAAAACTTCTTGGTTTTATCGTCTCTTTGCATGGCATCGAGGTCGATCCATCTAAAGTCAAAGCTATCCTAGAAATGCCCCCACCTACTAACCTCAAACAATTGCGTAGTTTGCAAGGTAAACTCCAATCTATCCGGCGTTTCATCTCCCAACTCTCGGATCGATGTCAACCTTTCCATCACCTCCTTAAAAAGGACATTGCCTTTCAATGGAGTGAAGAGTGCCACCAAGCCTTTGAGGCTCTCAAAGCCTATCTCTTGCAGCCACCTGTGCTTATCCCACCTCAGGACGATCGCCCTTTCTACCTTTACCTTTGCCACATGACCATCGTTGTAGGAGCCATGCTCGCACATCGTGACTCCGAGCATCGAGAACAAGCCATTTATTACATAAGTCGTACTCTCGTGGATTACGAGACTAGGTATACACATGTAGAAAAGTTGTGCCTAGCCCTTTCATTCGTGGCCACCAAACTCGACACTACCTCCTGAATCACAAAACTTTTGTCATCACCAACGCGGACCCCATTCATTATATGTATGCCAAACCACATCTAAACCAACGCATCGCCCGATGGCTTATGCTCCTCGCTGACCTCGACCTTGAATTTATACACCAGAAGTCAATCAAAGGACAAACTATTGCAGACCAACTCGCGGAAGCCCCTTTACCTAGGGAACAATTTACCAATTTTAATTTCCCGATGAACTCATCGCCACTCTTTCACTCAGTGAGGAGTCGTATCCAATGACCCTCTTCTTCGATGGATCCAAATGCCAGTGTGGCGGAGGAGCCGGCGTTGTTCTCATTCCTCTTGACGTTGAGCCTATGCCTCTTTCATTCCGGCTCGATTTCCCCTGCACTAATAATACAGTGGAATACGAGGCCCTTGTTTTGGGTCTCCAGGTTGCGTTACACTTAGGTGTCAAATCTATCAATGTTTTTGGTGACTCTCAATTGGTAGTCAATCAAGTTATGGGCATCTACCAATGTAAAAATGAGGAACTTCAAAAGTACAAACATTACGTGGATTCACTTTTGACCTTATTTACTCATTATTCTATCCAAACCATTCCCGCTCCACTAACAAATTTGCGGATACTATGGCTTGCTTAGCCTCGCAAATTCCTACCTCACCAACTGACTCTGACATTTTCGTCTTGGTCCAACAACTCTTTGCCCCATCTTACTCGGCCCGGTTGTTTGTATGATAAATAATGTGTCTGCTAATTCGCAGGATACCTGGTATCACCAATTTCATGACTATCTTACAACCTCTGTTCTCCCACCTGACCTTACTAGTAACGGAAAATGTGCTTTTCTTAAAATTGTTTCTCGTTATGTCATCATGGGGGGACTCCTTTATAAACGTGGCTTTGATGGCATCCTCCTTCGATGTCTAACCGGCGCGGAGGTCACCTATATCATCCAACAAGTCCACGACGGTATTTGTGGTGGACATTTTAGTGGCCTTGCCGTGGCCAAACGAATCCTTCGCCTAGGTTATTATTGGCCTACTCTTAATAACTACTACGAATATGTTAAGCGTTGTGTTATGTGTCAACAACATGCCAACCTTCAACATACTCCTAGCCATCCGCTACAGGTCGCACGAGATCTTTGGCCTTTCTCACAATGGGGTTTAGACCTTATTGGTGAGATTCACCCACCCTCTTCGCAACGTCACCGTTGGATAATCACAGCAACCGAATATTACACTAAATGGGTGGAAGCCATTCCACTCATTTCAACCAAAAAAGAAAAAATCGTAGAATTCATTAACCATCACATTATCTGTCGTTTTGGCGTTCCTCATCGCCTGATAACAGATAATGGTAAATCTTTCAAAAATAAGTTGTTACAAGACCTTTGTGACAACTTTGGTATCAAACTTAGCTTCTCATCACCTTACTATCCACAAGCCAATGGTCAAGCCGAATCTTCTAATAAAACCCTAACCAAAATCCTCATGAAAGTTGTTAACGATTCTGGAAGCAATTGGCCTGATCACATCCCCTTTGCCCTTTGGGCTTATCGGACTAGCATTCGTACCTCCACTAATGCCACACCATTTTCTTTGGTATATGGTACCGAGGCTGTCTTGCCTCTCGAAATACAAATACCCTCCCTAAGAATATCTCTTCAGGATATTCTCACCAATGATGATTTCCACCAAGAGCGGTTAGCCCAATTAGAGCTTCTTGACGAGCGTCGTCTTACAGCTCTTGACCACCTTCAAATCTATCAAAAATGCATCAAGCGTGCTTATGATAAATGACTTCATGAGCGTACCTTTAAGGTTGGTGATCTTGTCCTCAAAGAGAATCAAGCATGTAACCAAACTAGAAAAGAGAAAACGTGGAAAATTTGCTCCTAATTGGATTGGGCCCTACATTATCACTCATACTTACGGATCAGGCACTTATCGTTTAGCTTCGCTTAATGGTAAACCCGAGCCTGAACCCCTTAATGCCTTGCATATCCGACCATTCTACTGTTGAATTTAGTGTTATATCACTTCTTATCTACCTTGCGCTCGTCCCTTGAGCTCGTTTACCACCTCATACACTTTGTTTCATGCATCTCAAAATAGAATCAAGCTCACGTGGTTTGGTCATCACCTCCTCTTAAAGATGCCTTCCCCTTTTTAGTCTGGTCCATGACTTAAAAGTATCAAAATAACATGTTCTCAATTATACACTTATGGGATATTCTTGAGTCAAACTTCCTACAAAACTAGATGCTTCATGCCAAACGGACATCTAGACCTCTAAGTTATACATAGACTGCTCCCTCGAAGGACAGCTATGTGTAAAGCCACATCTCCTATTATAAATAGACTGCTCCCCCGAAGGATAGCTATACACAAAAGCCGCATCTGCTACTATAAATAGACTGCTCCCTTGAAGGACAACTATACAAAGTCAGCCTTTATCAGAAGCTTCTCGCATTGATCAGCTTCGTGAAGACCTCAAGAACAACAAAATACATATCCCATGTAGACTTCCCGCATCGATCAGTCTATATCTAAAAATAAATAAATAAAAAAAAATAAAAGCAGTATTCAAAAGCACTTTTGAGTCATGGACTTGTCTATTTAGGTTTGGTTCTCTTTTGTCAGCATAATCACCTTATAACAAATTCTCTGCGCCCCAGCTTTATCAGCCACCTCACCTCACCATTCGTCAAAACAACAAAACTCAAGGGACGTGACGTATATCCGATATATTGTGATTATACAACTCTTTTCACCTATTGACTTCTCGCCTATGCAAGGTACCTAGGGATTCAAGCTCATCCTATGTTAATATGTGGTTTGTTTAGCTCTTCTCAACTACGGGACACTTTTGCCTCTTTTTGCTCGACTCTAGGATTGTGTGTTGACCTTAATCAGGACACGATTCCCTACTACTTGGGTAAGCTAACTTTCGCTTCACCTATACCTTACCAACACCAACAACATTACCCTACCAACATCAAATTTTTACCAACCAACAAATTGCCTAACCACAACCAAATTGCCTGAATTCACCTCTCCCTGGTTCTAAGGGAGAACTACATCGGTCTGAGGCCCCTTCTTGCTTTGTGTAATGGGCTATGTAGGTAGCACTTAGGAGACATGGGGTCTCCCAAGGTTAGCTCGACCATCCCCTACCATAACCTATCATGTGTGGTATATATAAATCTATTTGTTTATTTCTATTCGCTCACATTCATCTTTATCCTTTTTCAAAACAAGACATTCAAAACACAACCATTCTTATTATTATCATAACTCAAATCAACATACATATTCAGTTTTATTTAGATGTTAAACAAATACATCTTCTCTATCATCGACGCGCAGGTCGACATCCTTATTTATTCTTATATTCCTATGAAATTCACTTAGACCCTTGCGCCTCCTCCCGAATCAGGTGGTGATCGTGATCGTCGATGCCACTCACTTGGCCTCTCCATCCTCAAAGGTGCCACTACTATTGGTTCCTCCCACTGATCCGCCAACATCTCCTGTAACATACGAATACGTCCTCTTGCGTGGAGGAATCTTGCCTCTAGTCTCTCCACTCGTGACTCTGCAACCGCTAACAATCCGTTGTCTCATTCACCCGCGTTTGGAGCTGATGAACTAAATCCTGCAGACGATCTCTCTCGTTGTAATCACAGCTATGTCAGGATGATCACGTACACCTCGCAGCTCTGCTACCCACCATAATCTATAGGCCTCTGTCGCTCCTGCATCCATTACCCTGCGATCAGCTGCTATCTCCTCTGGCCCTTCTAGAGGTGTTGGCCGGGAGGTGAGAATGCTGCCTCGGCGTCGATCCTCATGTATGGTCTATAAGCCATAGGTATATCCTGCACAAATCCAAATTGTCACCGCACGCGATCTAGAGGAATCCTCTCGTATTCACCTGGCCTGTGCCCTGCGATCCACCTCAATCGCTCTACACCCCTCAAATCCTCAGCTATGTTCTCTGTCACCATATAGTTCCCGTAAGGCCTCCAACAAATATCCTGCAATCGTCACCATCTCCCATACCTACCTATAATACTCGATGTCATCTATCACGGCCTGGGATCTCGCCTCTTGTTCTATCTGGACCCATCAATCGAATCCCAACCTCTGCACTCCTGTCTCTCCCGACTGGATGGGTCGGCCTATCGGTCGCACACAAACAATGTGCTCATAGGCCCAACAATGTAATAAGTATGAACAATCCAGTGTCGTCCTGTGTTTTCACCTGCAAGCCCATAAACCCCTGTATAACTCCGCCAGATATGCGGGTGCCCATGTGAAAGTCACGCTCCTTTCTATCATTTCCCAAATAACACTCATCAATGCTTTTGGAAATCTTCCCCCCTCCGCCCTCGGTAATGCATAATACCCCACCGCTATCATTAATACCACTGCCAACCTTGTTTCCTCAGGGTGTGTTGCATACATTGTACCATAAGTGAATGTCAAACCTCAGTTGTGTCAACTCTCGTGCAGCTGCACCAAATACTGTTGTTATCGCTCCCCGCCCCGTGCTAGGCAACGCCTGATACACTGGTCTTCCTGTAATTGGGAGCCTCAAAATTCTAAACACATCTTCCAACGTCACTGTCATCTCCCCTGTTGGTAGATAGAAGGTATTCTTTTCTGGGTTCCATCTCTCAATCAGCGCCTGCAACATAGCATGATTGCGTGCGATTCGTGAATAATAGCGGATTCCACTTAGCCCCACATGGTTTATCAATGCCCATTCAGCTGGTGTTACATCCGCTCGGATTCGTGACAACAAAGCTTGCACAGTATCATTCATCCTTAACCCTGCCTCCGCCTGCATACATCAAAACGACACACAACCATTCAATAAATCAAATCCCCAAGGGTTTTTTCTCACATTCTGGAAATTCCTACAGTAACCGGTATCGGTTATAGATAACCGATACCGGTTTACTAACCGATACCGGTTATCTCTAAACGATACCGGTCACTGTCAAAAATATACAGCCTGCTTAAAAACATACACCTACGATAATTATTTTGCTCATTTACTCCTCTCTATACCTATAAACATACGTGAACACCCTGCTTACCTACCCCATAACACTCACTCTATCCCAAACCCTTGCCTATCACCTTTTCTTTCTCATCTCTACCCTCTTACCTTCTCTCATCCTATTCATCAAAACATGCAAGAATTAAAATACAACCAAACAGTTTACCTCTCGGGATGCAGCAGCTTGGGGTGGAACTTGTCTTCCCTCTCGTCCCTACCTGCTGGATGCTTCTCCTCGTTCAGCCATGTTCACCACCCTCTTCAAATATAATTTGCCTTTCTAACTTCTTAATCTCAGCCCACACTCACTTCACCTGTCTCTTTCCTCCTTATCACTCAATTCTTTCATGCAATTACCTGTATCAGTCATCAAACAGCGTCGCATTCACGTATTTAACTTGTTGCATGACTCTAAAAATAAGAATTCTAAAAATAAGAACTTAAGTTGCCGCCCAAGCTTTTCTACTTTTAGAAAAGCTCGATTTTGGCGTAACCGGTATCGGTTATCTAACCGATATCGGTCCATACTCTACCGACGTCGGTTAGCTTACCGATATCGGTCACATGCCTCCTTTTTCTTCAACCTGGGCCTTTTCTTTATTTTTTGCAAATTTTTGTGGCACCCGCCTCTTTTTCCTGCATAATAACACCATTATCAATATTTTTCATCAATATCTCATCATACTTTCGTCAACATCATCTATCTACAATAAAACAACCATCAAACAAAATACATACGACATTTTAATATATACACCATTTGGATCTAACTCATCATCTACATACACATTACATTTCAAAAACCATCGACAAAACACATAAAACATTTTATACACAGCATATGGATCAAAATCATCATCTCTATATATATCAATGTTTCAAATATACAACTTGCCCTGCATGGGGGCCTCTGTGATCTCAAAATAATACAAAGCCGGCACGCAGGCCGCAATCACTGTCAAAATCTCGACTCGGCTCGCAGGCCGGTCTCTCATGTCAAAAATATACTCGGCTCGCAGGCCGGTATCAACTATACAACCTGTACTCGGCTCGCAGGCCGGTATATACAACAAGAATGAATAAAAATGAATCATATGTGGGCACGCAGGCCTCTATATAAATAACCGGTTCGCAGACCGGTGCCTATATCCAATATACAAACAAAACACCTATCTCCGCTCCAGGGATATCTCAGCTCTCCCCACCACCCTCAGCCCCTCTCCCTGCTTGGTCCTGTCTTTGGCTCTCGCCGCCTCCTCACCACCGACCCCGGTGGTGTGGTTGCGCCCCCAGGATCTCTGGCTCCGAGAGGTCTCGGCTCTGTGTGCACCACATATGGCTGATAGTCAGCCCCGGTACCATCAAGGACATCCTGATAATACCGGGCCTCCGCTCTCGCCTCCATATAGCGGGCCCGTGCCACCATGGCTGCTGGGGCTGGTCCCCGACTCCTAATAATAATGGCCCCTACCCCTGCGGTACACCCCGTGCTGTAGTGGCCCCCCTGCCCGGTACACCCTGTGCTGTAGTGGTGCCCCCTGCCTACCTGGTACACTCTGTGCTGGTGGTGACACTGCCTGTACTGGTACTGTGCTGTGTGCTGTGTGCATGTGTGCACATGCACTGCTGGTGCTGCTGCTGTGCTGTTTGCATTTGACTGTGCTCTGTGTGCTCTGTGCTGTCACTGTGCTCAGGCTAGCTTGCCCTGTAATACCCCATGATCTGTGCATGCTGATGTAGTAGCAGCAAGCTGCCCCTATAATAACTGCACCTGTCCTAGGAGGCGGTCCCTCTCTGCTGTAACAGCTACCAAATCTGGCTGTGCGGGCTGTGCTATCCTAGCTGCTCTCTGACCCCCACCAAACCAAAAATGAACCTGTACACCGGCGTCATCCACTGTATCATCGGCCAGCCTCTCTGCTACCCAATCTGGGTCAACGGGCTGCGGAGCAGTGGGGCCTCTACATCATCCCTCCGGTACTGTGGGAAGGGAGGTGGCTCATCCTGTCGCAGCCCCAACTACCGTCGTACCCTCTCTAAGGGTATCCGCTCATACTCTCCCGGCCTCCGTCCTGCTATCCAGAAAGTATACTGGATCCAGCGCATCTGTGCTCGGGCTCCTCCTCGGGGTGATGGCCTCTGTAAGGCCTCCATACAATATCCAATGCGGTCAAGCCCTCTAGCATATGACGGTAGTAAGCTACATCCCATCCGCCCCGTGAGCACCGCTCGTGGTGGCCCACGACCCCAACCACTCTCGAAAGCCATACTGTATATAACTGTGTGGCCCTGGCTCTTTGGGGCAGCCCTACTGGTCGAATACATATGATGTGCTCATATGCCCAGAGTGTAACAAAAATGTGGAACAAATCCCAAATCACCTCTCATCCGGTGATAACCCCACGGCTCTGTATAGCTGCTTTTGCCGAGGATATATTGGTGCCCGGGCATAACACGTATGCTCCTCTACCATCTCGTGCGAGTACTCCCATCAAAGCCCGTGGGAGCGGCCTCCTCTCGAGTCGGGAGGGCGAAGGTGATACCTATCATCATCAGCACGGCAAGCCGTGTCTCATGTCTGTGGGCGCGATACATGTCCCCATAGGCAATGCTCGTGTTGTGATAAGTCAATAACACGGCTGCATCCCCAAATACCTGCAGAATGTTGTCCATAGCCATCTCGCATCTACCTGGAATACTGCCTCCCCTATGATCGGCAGTCTCAGGATGCGATACACATCCTCCAGGGTAATAGTCATCTCTCCAGTCGGGAGATGGAAAACATTGGTTGTCGGATCCCATCTCTCGATGAGGGCAACCATAAGGCTGTGGTCCCTCTCCACAGCCCTATACCATCTGGACTCCACCGAGTCCCACCTCGCGCATAATGGCCCAATGCGCATGGACACATGTGGCCGCATCCGTCTCAATAGCGGGGGCATCGATCCCGCATAGTCAGCTGCTGACGTGCCTGCACAAATAACCCACTTCATTAGACCCACCCTTTACAACAACAACTACTTTAACCCTCTATACCCCCTTTTTACCCACCCGACCACACCCCGACTCTATAACACACATCTACACCCACCTATTTTACCCTAAAAACATCTACGATATCCCCTTTCCTTATCTCGCACCCTACCAATCACCCAGATCTACTCTCGCCATCTACCTATGCCCCTACCAATTTAACACCTCCTAATTCATACCCAACACTTAATCTATCCTAACCGAACCAACCACACAACCGCCCCATTCCCCCCCCCACCAATCACCTTTCCTATCAAACTCTACCCCCTCCCTCTTCACCCCCAAAACACAACACCCAACAATAAACACAACACAAAACCCAAAAACACAACACCCAACAATAAACAAAACACAAAACAACACCAACAAAAAAAACACAAAACCCAAAACCAACAAAAAACACAAACACAAAACCCAAAAACACAACAAACAAAACACAAAAAAAAACAAAAAACAAAAAACAAACAAAAAAAAACCAAAACCTACCTACTGACCGGTACTGGTCACCCTCGACCACCACCGGTCCCCTCCCCAGCATTTCTCCACTGGCGCCGGTCGACATACGACCGACACCGGTCAACCAAAAACACAATTTGTGTGAAACATTCGGTGACCGATGCCGGTCGCCTAGTGACCGACATCGGTCACTGTACAATCGTGGAGCCGAACCCGACGCGGCCCCCCAAACTAGTTTTTGCCTATTTTTTACCCCTTTTACCCACTGGAAAACCCTAGAAACCTACCCACCCTACCGTTTTAGCCTAATTAACCTACCTACCCACTCCATTTTTCAAACAACTTCAATTTATTCATTATTTTATTAAAAACTTGGATTCCTACCCAAAACCCAAATCTAGCTTAAAAACATTAAATTCACATAATGAGAGGTTTAGAACCTACCGGTATGACTACACGTCGTCGTGGTGGGATAGGTGGTGGTGGTCCAGCTGGTCCAGCACCTCCTGCTCCTCCTAGCTGTGCCATGGCTATAAATCTCCTCTGTTGGGTCCTCCACCAATCAAATTCTGCCTCCTACTCACTGGGGTCTACCAACCACTCACTTCTCCACTCAAATAATGCCACCTCAGCCGACAATCTCAACAATACCACTAAAACACCTCAGACAACTAAATGTGGTTTTCAAATTGACAATGTGACAATGACAAGCCGTATTTTTCTTTTTATAGGTTTTTGACCTATAACCGATATCGGTTATATTATGCCCTAAAGAACCGGTATCGGTCATCTAACCGATACCGGTCATAGCTAATCGATATCGGTTTAATCCCTATTTTACCGCAATTTTTGCCCTTATTCACTAATCTCCCTTTCTCACCACATCACCTATACCCTCCTTTGCTAAATAGCCTTTTTTGACTTCATTGGCCAATTCAAATTCAAGGCCCGACCAATCGGCCCGACCAAGGACCCAAGGCCGCACCCAACCAACCAGGCCCGACCCAAGGCCGCACCCAACCAATTTGGCCCGACCCAAGGCCGCACCCAACCAATTTGGCCCGACCCAAGGCCGCAACCAACCAATTTGGCCCGACCCAAGGCCGCAACCAACCAATCGGCCCGACCCAAGGCCGCAACCAACCAACCATTTGGCCCGACCCAAGGCCGTAACCAACCATTTGGCCCGACCCAAGGCCGCACCCAACCATTTGGCCCGACCTAAGGCCGCACCCAACCAACCATTTGGCCCGACCCAAGGCCGCACCCAACCACCATTTGGCCCGACCCAAGGCCGCAACCAACCATTTGGCCCGACCCAAGGCCACACCCAACCAATTTGGCCCGACCCAAGGCCGCAACCAACCAATCAGGCCCGACCCATGGCCCTCACTAGTCAATCGGCCCGACCCAAGGCCGCACCAATTAAATACCTCGCCCAAAACCAACAAATTACAATTTTATCCACCCATCATGTAGCTTTTTGTTCAATCGAGCTCACCTGTTCGTGTTTTAGCATGATTACGGTACTTGACTTGATCAGTCGACCAACTTTGCCTAGACCAAGACCGTGACATTTATCTCAACCAAACCAACCATTTGGTACTACCGAACATGCCTAAATGTTCATGTACCTTACCCGTTATATCCCCTGGAGCTACTTCCTATGCCTTGGATACCAGGATTATATCACCCTTGTTTGGATAAACTATCGACCTTTGCCTATGAATTGCTTGTTTGCTCTTCAAATCGAGTACCCCGATCACACTACTGCATTTCAACATGCATCTGCTTCCTTGAACTTAGCCCACCCATCTTACCATCATCTCAACACCATTCACCCTTTATCAACCCTATCCCTGATTTCACGTCGCCTCAATCTGTGATAGATTTGAGGGGGATTACCTATACCCTTAACGGGAGTAACCACTTCTTATTATTGTCAGTGCAGCTTTACAAGACAAGCTACGACAACAAGGGGCTAATGTAGACACCAAATTTGTGTCTTACGACCCCCCGTGCCCCGCATCTTATTTCGTAACCTAGCCTCATCACCTAAACCTTACACAATTATTTATTAATTACCTTATAATTAATAAATCCACATCTCCAAACCTGCCACCTCATTTCGCCACCTCATCATGACCTAGTCCTAACCCTAAACTAACCTAATTAAGACCTATAACTTGGTCTACATCCACACCCATGACTAATGACTCCTCACCCGCACCCAAAACCAACCTCATAATGACTTGACCAAGCCCACAACTAATCCCTCGGGAGAAAAGGAGGGAAAGTTGGCTATTTTACTAAAAATAGCCCACTTTGACTTAACCGACATCAGTTCCTACTCGACCGCCGTCGGTTACGTAACCACCATCGGTTCCCTGTAAATGACCTCCCCCAACCAAAAAAAAGGGTGGGGGATTTTCATTGATCCGAATCAGAAGTCATTGAAAGAATCAAGATTTCACTTGGCCGAGCAGAGACAAGTGAAGAAAAGAGAGGAGTTTGCAGAGAAGGACATTGAGCCCAAGACTGCAACTGAGTAACCAGAGCCCAGTGACACTCATCCAAGCATTGGGAGAGAAGATAGCTCATCTTGGATTGTCAGACCATCCTGCCTGAACCCTGCCTTCATCATCACAGTCCTTGAACCCGCATCTTCATCAGGAACTAGTAAGTACTATCTTGTACATTCTTTTAATAATATTTCTTGGACTTCTGAATCACAGTAATTACAAGTCTACTCCTAGATCCACTACCCGTAACACTCTCCATCTAACTTTCATTCCTCTACCCCTACATTGCCCCAAGAACAACCCCCATACTCTCTGAGTCTTCTCCATCACCTCATTACCTATCCCCAATCATTTACCAGCCTTATAAACACCATAGCTATCATATAGCCATCTTATAGCCAACCTTCACCAAAGCCCCTAAATCACTGCCCCTACCGATATCGGTTATCAACAACCGGTACCGGTGACAGTGACCGGCATCGGTCACTGTGATTCAAAACCAAGACCAACCTTTTCTCTATTATTCTAACAAGGTAAATAAATTGTAATTGGACAATAGCTTATTTGTTAGAATTTGTGTTAATTCATATTAGCAGGGGAACTGACCACCTTCGAAAGGAAGTCTCATATTTCCTAGGCCCAAGGCAGTTCCCTCACTTATTATCTAATTAGAATCTGGTGGTCTTGTATTCTTATTTGCAGGTAGTCCTTCCCTGGATAAAAAGGAGTTCTTCGCAATCGATCTGATCTCTCTCTCAATCACTCCATGACCATAACATCCTCAATACAATAATATATTAATCTATAAATTAAAGAACGATATTGGTTGGTCAGTAATCCTTTTAAAGATGAAATATTGGACATATTTGTTATTATAACATTGATGGCAACACCAAGATGTACTAAAATGTTTGAGATTGATTGACCATTTACAAAATAGTAATGACTGGACTCCCAGGATCCCCATATTTTGGTGAAAGAAGATTTCCAGCCACGAAATCAACTACATTTCCGTCCATTTTGACTATTTTTGGGTACTTCCTCTTCCTTCCTGGTGTTTTTATGTAATGTATTATAATGGTCTCGATTTAAATTTGGAATGTGTCATATTGCTCTCAGAAGTGGGACTTCAATGTTCATCTTTTTCAGCTCTCCTGAACTAGTATTGTTTCTTCCTCATTGTGTTTCTCTCAACCATTCTAGGAAAGGAGATTCATGCACATTTTTGTTCCTAGTGGCTCATGTTTGTGAAACATGTTCAGTTTCCTTATTTTCCTCAAGTATATCCTCACTTTCCTCTTATATATGATCATTCTCCTTAGGTATCTCGTGATAACAATAGGAGGGTTCTTTCCGTCCTTTGATACCTCGGTTGTAGATTATTATGGCATTCATTTGCATCGCCTCACCCTGTCCTAATTCATTAATTGAAGTTGTTTGTGTATTTTGGGGGTTCAATACAGGTTGAGTTGTAATTTGAGTTTGTGTTACTTTCCTTGTTTATAATTATGTTTTGGCGGGGCAAGTAAATATTGTTGTTGTTGTGCAAACCTCCTTATATAATTTGCATTCTGTTGAGGTAGCCACCGTTGATTTTTCCATGTTGGTATACTAGCCGGAGGTGCCCAACCTTTCTAATTGTATGGAGGAACCCATTGTGGTGGCTATGGATAGGATAGCAACCTTGGTTGTGTCTAGTTAGGTTGTCCCGAGTTGGTAGAGGATCCCGATTGGTCCATGGCATCATCCACGAGTTCTCGAACAAGTCGAGGGGTATAGGAAGACTTATTATTTTATCGCTACATGAATTTTACTTCGCATTTGATTGAGTTATAGCATTTATTATTTGTTTCAATTAAGGTAGGATATTACAATGATGAGTATCATGCTCAGGGACATCACAAATGAAACACATGTCTGTGACATTCAAAGGGAATTATCTCAAAGGATGTCTCTTCCTACATTTAGGATAGTATATATCTAAAGGTTCCTTTACAACATTGTTCTTGGATTTCATCCCATCTATGGTTGATGTCAATTGTGACAGGATGTCTATTTTCATGTTAGCCATTTCCTCGAGCGATTTACGAGGTACCTAGGGCATTCTTTGATTTTTTTCTTCACCTTATGCCTCCTCTTATTCTAGATTAAATCCTACATAACTCAAGTAATTTGTGTCATGGTGAGTTTTTGTACATCACCTCCACCCATAAAATTGAGGGACTTTTTGTTTTCCTCATCAAGTCCTTTAAGGAAAATTATTGGAGTGATTTATACATGTAAATCATAACCACTCCTTCTATGGAGAAAAATAAATCTATCCAGATAATATTCCCTATTTTTATATTGCTTTTTCTATATCTAGAAGAACTCTTCTCTACTATCTCTTCCTGCAGTAGTCTTGATATTTTTCCAAAAGTTTTTTTCCATGTTCTCCCATGAATGAATGGAGTTAGGGAAAATCTCAAAACCACCTCATAACGAGTCTTTGAGGGTGGGAGGAAAAATTTTAATTTTTTGGTTGTCTGCATTTTGTAGTCATATGTCTGGCAAAGAACTTTGAATTCAAATAAGAACTGATTTGGATCTTCTCTAGACATTCCTCGAAAGATAGGGAGAATGGAGGGAGAGATTTTTTTCATGGGTGTATCCTCATCTTCATTAAGGACAATTGGATAATTAAAGGCTCTACCAAATGGTTAATCCTCATCATTCCCAAGTTATCTCCCATCTCAAAATACTATTCTAGTTCTAGATAAGATGATGTGAATTGTTCTGAAGGGATCCTTAGGGTTGTATTAGAGTTAGTGTCACTTTCAATGTTCCCTACTTGTGCTATGTTTGGAGATATTATTTTAATATTATGACGTATAAATCTCCCTTGAGCGTCCCATGGCCTGTGCATCAAGGTTGGTTTTGTAAACAAGGCGTAGGATTTTTACTGGTTGCATATATTAATTTCAATAATACCCATAGCATGTAAGGTGAATAGAATGACATGTTTTTCTTATGGTGTCCTTGAAAATGGTGCCAAAAATGATGGGTTGTTGTAATCTCCAATCATTTAATCAACAAAATCTTCTTCCAATGTCATTATAAAACTAGCATTATGTGTCTTAGGTTGTATGCAATGAAGTCTAATGAAACTCGGTTATTTTGGTGGTTCTTTTCTTTGGGGGCTTAGTTTGTGTGGTTCCCTTGTTTACCTCTAGTCTATAGAAATGCACTACTAAACTACTGAAACAACATTGATAAAATAAAAATGCATTCAAAGGAAATACTTTAACTAGAATTGTAATGCACACACCAAATCTGAAGTAACAAAATTGAAATAAAACACACATACTAGATTGAAATAGTAGAATTGAAGTAATACACACTAAATTGAAATAACACGTGCACTTTGAATTTAGATAGATAAATACATCCAGATAATCATTCAAATCAAATCATTAAACTTTAACTTATCGAAATCACGAGAATACATGAAACATAAATCCTTCAATCACCTTGGTCAAGTGGGCCCTTGATATTATTTGGGATGTAGGTATTCTCAACACTAGATGATATTCAAAATGACATCAAATATATTGATTCGAATAAGTTTTTATGCATGTTTATGTAAAACAGAGACGAAAGCCTAGATGATTTTATTAATAATCAATCAACATGTACAATATTTTTTGCTGTAATATTTATACTTATTGGACAAAAATATAAAAACAAATAATGATGTTACACATGTGCAATAATAAACCAAATTACATAAGCTTCAAAAAGAACATCTAGGAAGCAAAATAAATCAAACAGATAATTGTTACAACTATGTAACAATATAACATATGAGATAATATGACAAATATGGTTTAAAAACCATATAACAAGTAATAATCAAATAAACTAATTATATAATACATAATTATCCTCAGGTAAAATATATTTACCTTAACATTCCCCCCCTTAATTTTGCATTGCCTTAAGGGATGATGAGAAGAACTCTCTGAACATCTTGAACTTTTCATGTGCAAGTGACTTTGTGAATATATTTGTTTGTTATTCAGCTGTTGGATAAAATTGAAGATGTATATTATGCTTCAAGACATGTTTGCGTATTAAATGTACCTATACCTCAGTATGTTTGGTTCTTTCATGAAAATTGGATTGCAAACAAGTTTACAAACACCTTCATTGTCAACATACAAGGTGGTTGGTTTTTCTTGTAGTATTCCAATTGCTTCCAGTATGCGACATAGCCATATTGCTTCACATAAAGCTTCACCTATAGAATGATACTCAAATTCTATGGAAGAGTGAGAAACAAAGTGTTGTTTCTTTCTTCCCCATGATATTGGTCTAGATCCCATAAAGAAAACAAACCCTGAAGTGTATTTTATGTCATCAATGTTACTTGCATGATCTGAATCCAAATATCTCGACAAGAATTTTTCATTATTCTTGTATTCTAGACCAAGATACATTGATCCTTTGAGATATCTCAAAATGCACCTTATTTCCTTGTAATGAAAAAATTTGGCTTCTTACATGAACCCTGGATAGATAGCTCACTGTAAATTTGATATCTGGTTTAGTGTACATTAGGTAAATGAGACTCCCAATGAAGCGCCAATAGAGAGTGGAGTTTACCGCAAGAGATGGATCTCGAATGAGATAACTACAATTTGTTCTCCATAGGTGTAGCAATTGGTGTGCAAGCCATCGTCTTGAATTTCTCGAGTGTTGTCTAGGTATATTTAATCTGAGAAACAAATATGTGATTCTTTTTCTTCCATACTTCCAATCCAATACAATAGTGTATTAGCCTGAGATCTGTCATGTCAAATGATTGATTAAGATATTTCTTCATTACATCGATCATCCTCACTGAACTCCCAGTGATGACTAGATCATCGACATAGAAAATGACAATCACAATATCCCCCTTGCTTTTGAGTTAAATATTGGGATTGTATGGATTTCTAACAAATCCATGTTGTATGAGATGCTTATCAATTTGTATGTACCATTCCCGAGGTGACTATTTGAGGCCATACAAAGATTTCTTGAATCTGCATACCTTTTCTTCTTGACCGTGTATGATAAATACCTCAGATTGAGTCATGTGGACTTCTTATTATAAATGTCCATTCAGAAGGCACTTTTTTTGTTCATCGATGGAATTTCCAACCAAACTATGTAGCTAGAGAAAAGATCATCCTGATCATTTTGATCTTAGATATGGGAGAAAATGTATCCTCATATTCAATTCCTTCTTTTTATGTGTAACCCTTTGCTACTAGTCTCTCTTTATACTTGTCTATGGTCCCATATTCTTTGTACTTGGTTTTGAATATCCATCTGCATCCAATGGGTTTCTTCCTTGGTGGAAGATTGACAAGCTTCCAAGTGTTGTTTTTCATTACTAAGTTATACTCAACATCCATGACATCTTTCCAAGCTTTTTTTGTAGGGCTTCCTAGACTATAGAGGGCTCATCATATTCAATAACTCTACTCATTAAAGATAGTTTAACTTATTCTCTTACTTTACTTTGAGTCCGTATTGTGGAGCATCCATTCTTGCATCTTGTGACATGCTAGTATACCACCTAGGCATATGTTGAACTGTTCTGTGGGTCATGTTTCTATCAGATCATCACCACCATCCACATCATCATTTTCATCATTAGTGGGAACATCAGCTTCAGTTTTTACAACTGGTGAAAAATCCACATGAGGTGAGTCTAAAGGAGGAGAATTTTCTTTCTTCTTCTCAAAGAACTCAAGATATTTTCTAGTGTAGAATTTCCCGGTCTTTAGATCCATTAATCTATATCCAATATTTTCTTCATTGTAGCCAATGAAAATGAGTTTTGTGACTTCATTTCCAATTTATTTTTGTTCTTCTTGGGTATGTGCATACTTGATTTGCACTTGAATACTCTAAGTTGTGCAATAGATGGTTTCCACTTTGACCATACTTCATGTGGCGTATCTTTGCGTCAAGAGCAACTACGGGAACTCTGTTCAAAAATACATAGTTTTCTTTTCTACATCTACCTAGAATGTCTTTACAAGTCTAGAATCATCAAGCATGCATCACACCATTTCCATGTTAGTACGATTTCTTCTCTAAACAACACCATCGTAATGTGGTGTGTGGGGAGGAGGCATTTGTCAATGAATCTCGTGATCTTGTAGGTAGTATTTGAACTCATCACTGGTGAATTCCCTCATCGATCGAGTGGAGATTTCTAATGTGAAGACCAATTTCCTTCTTAACAACTACTTTGAACTTCTTTAAGGTTTCAAATTCTTCACTTTTCTTAAGAAGACAAAAAAATCCACATTTTTCTTGAATAGTCATCAACACAAAGCATGAATTACTAATATCCGAATGATTCGGTTACATCGAACAAAAATATCCATATGAACCAAATCAAGCTTACCATGAGATCAAAAATACTCTTCTACAATTAATCTCTGTGTTGTTTGCATGCTAGGTAGTGGGAAAATTTATCTGTATCCTTCTGAAGAGATGGTAAACCATGTACCATATTACATCGGAAATGTGTCTCGAGATACTTGAAACTAATATGACCAAGTCTCTAATGCCATAACTATGCAGAGGTAGAGTTCTTAGCCACAGTGTGTCTCGATCATCTCTGTGGACAAAATCAAGCCGAACATGCATCCCACATCGAGGATTTTGTAAATATTTTCAAGCCTCGTGATTTGTCTTGAATTAAACACATTTTTTTGTTGGAATGACTGTCAAAGTCAATTTTCAAGTTGTGATCTATGAGTTGATTGGCTGACAACATATTTTTAGTCAACTGAGGGACATATAATACATATGATAATCTACAGTTGCATGAACCAAGGGGTAGAGAAATGTTTCCAATCCCCTAAACTGTGTATGAAGAATCATCACCTAATGAAACATGGTTTTTCGAAGGTGTGTCCCTCATTGAAGTAAACCAATCTCTGTGGCTAGTCATGTGTCAAGTGGCTCATGAATCAACATACCAGACATCACTAGATGACGTGGAAGGTTCACTTAATCGAGCGCAAAGTTGTACAAGTATTCTTCATTAAGCTGAATGTTCTTCTTTCGAGTAATATTTCCTTGTTGATAGGGTTTTCTTTTCCAGTTCCCCTTTTTCTACCCTTGATTGTAGTTCATATGTCCCTTGTGAGATTGTTGGTGTTGAGGTCCAGAATTACTTGATGAACCTTTCTTGTATGTATTATACCAACAATCTTTTAATTCATGTCCTCTTTTATAGATTGGACATTGTTTCTTTTGTTGCTTGTCTCCTTATTGATCTTGATTCTGATTTTTGGACTTTTGATAGGAATTAGGTTTTCCTTTTCCTTTCCATTTTTGATGAGAAGAAAGTTCATTCTCCTCTTCATCATCTTTATTATACATGGCTTCCTCTTGTTGCAGTAGATTTACTAATTTGTCAAAACTCACTATCTGGTCTGACAAGTTGAGTGTTGTGACAAAAATGTGGTATGAAGAAGGGAGAACTCTCAGAGAAATTTGAACGAGAGCGTCATCAGTGACCTCCTATCCTAGGGATAGAAGTGAAGCCCTCAACTCTGCAACTCTTCTCAAGAAAGCTTTTATTTTTTCATTTTTCTTAAACTTCAGTGTGTGTAATTGACTCTATAAATTTAGTATGACATTCTTATTTTTGGCCTTGTACACCATGCTCAACTTATCCCATGCTTCTTTGGATTTTTTTACATGTCGAATGTGGGTTTGGACATCATCGGGAACTCCAAACAAGATGATTATCTTTGCCTTATAATATGATCTATAAAATTTTCATTGTTGTGTTCTATCAGTAGTTGATCTTGTCAGAGTACCATTCACAATAGGCTAGATCTTCTCAAACTCAAGTTATGTCTTGATTTTTGTCTTCAATGCAGCATAGTTGTTTCCTTTGAGTAGTTGTGAATCTGGAAGAAATAATTTGGGGGCATTGGTGCCCATTTTACAAAATTCACTAACAGGGTTAGGCTTTTATCACTCCAGGTATAAAGTCTCTCAATCTATATACCATCATTCTGATATACAGAACCTTTCTATACGTGTACCCTTTCGATATACCGATCGGTATGTGGAAGAAGTTCACCATTTCTATATACCTCAGTAGCACATGAAAGGGGCTTTAACATATGTGAAATAATTTGATATGTGGTATTAAGATAGTACTTGATAGGGGTCTGTGGGATTATTGACATTGGTTCCAAGAGATATTCTCATATGTGCGCATAACTTCACTATATACTCGGATAATTTCTCGGTCAGATTTACGTCATGTAATCATTCACGAGACAAATGGGAGGGCTTAGAGTGTGTGCAGTATGTCCTTATTACTCCTGTCGATTTAAAGGGTTGATGTCTAGATGACATTTTACGGATATATTAGGTGTTAAGTGTAGTAATAGTTGTGATGTCTTTACCCATAAGCACTTCCCGCAGGCACTATTTATACCGATCAATGCGAATGAGATATAGGATCTTGTGAGTGTTTTAGAATTAAATTTCATTATTTTTATTACAATTATCTACTAGTTTTGGATAAGTTACAATGTTTGTGGTTGAATATGACAACCTCTTTAAAAAACCATAGTTTGGGAAAGGCCATTTTCAATAAAAATTCAAGGAAAGTGAAAAACAACATGTAGTTAAGGTAGTTTTGGGTGTGTATGGCATCTTGGATTAATTTTTCTTCCTTTCTTCAAGCTTGTAATCTCTTCCTTGGTGTATTCTATCCTCCTCAACCTTAATTTTAATGAATAAAGGTGGTTTTGATTAATATGATGGTGGTTTTGAGGAATTTGGTGATGGTATTATATGTTACGGGGCTAGGAAGTTGCAAAGGTAACTCTGGCTCTCCTTTGCTTGCACAAGCTTCTCCAATGCTCCTCAAACTCTATTAAAATCCTCCAATATCCTTCAACCTACTCTGAAACCAAATGTGAAATAGGATGAAGCCTGGATGATTTTATTAATAATCAATCAACATGTACAATAGTTTGTGCTATAATATTTATACATATTGGACAATAATATACAAACAAAGAATGATGTTAGACAGTGCAACAATAAACCAGATTACATAAGCTTCCAAAAGAACATCCGGGAAGCAGAATAAATCAAACAGATAATTGTTACAACTATGTAACAATATAACCTATGAGATAATATGAAAAATATGGTTAACAAACCATATAACAATTAATAATTAAATAAACTAACTATACAATGCATAATTATCCTAAGGTAAAATATATTTACCCTAACAGTTTAGCATATTATTGAAAGTAGGTACTAAGCGGTAGATAACTATACCGTGAACTCGTAATTATCAACTAAGCGTGAAATTGTTCTCAAGAAGGTGTCTTTATAGACATAGTTAGTTAAAAATGTGCCAATATTATAGGCATCAAATTAAACCAATAACAACCTCATTAAACTTCATGAAATCCTATGAGATAGCTAAAAATGAATTCATGTTTGTAGGATTATTATAGAATTCTCAATGATGGCATAATGGATGAAGACTTGGCCTCCTTGATTGCAAGATCCAGAATTGGAAGCAAATATTCACTATTATCCTTCACACGTCACCACATTACTCATAGAAGAAGTTAGTAGGTAATTTCTATGGTCAAAAAATTGCATAAACAAAAATAAGATAAATGCATCAACCTTGCTAGGATATAACTATATAAAACATCCCTCATACACAAATTATTATTTTTAGGAATAAATCAATAGCCATAGAGATGATACAATAGATCAATGTATTCACTCATCCTTAATAATAAATTATTAGATATCTAATACCTTAACATTATCAAAATAACCTTAACTAATCCAAATCACAACTAACCCTTAAAAAAGAATGAAAAGATCCAACACGGTATTCATGATTCGAAATAGAGAAGGATTCGACCCAATCTTAAGGATGGATTAGAGCCATAAAACCTAAACCAGTCCACAAAATTCCCTTAAAACAATATGCATCATCATTTTTCGGGTTCAACTATTAACCAAAGTCCTATGATAACCATTAGTTTTACAAAAATACAAAAACTTAGAGAGAGATGAAATGATTGGACTTGTACCTATGACTAATAGGGTAGTCGAATAAAGCAATAAAACCGTAAGTGTTAAATCAAGGTGATAAAGGTTAACCTTTTATATATTTATAGTCATTCAACACCCATTTTTGTTTCAAGAAAACATAGACACCGAAATTTATCGACGTCTTCAACATATACATGCCAAACTTAATACATATAAATATACACAACCGTAAGCCAAATGGGTTTTTTCGAAAATAAATATAATTCCAGAACCAATAAGATCTCCAAAGTTGATTCCCAAACCAAAATAACAATAGGAACATAGTTATGTGTGTGTGTGTGTGTGTGACTCATAGATCAATACTTCCCTCGAAATAACTAGTCAAGATGGAAGGAATAAAACTCATGTATCAACCTTAGTCTAGATGAAAAATGAGATGGGTGTTCTTGTTCATAATTTATACATAATACCCAGTTACAATGAACTGGTGATGAATAATAAGTAACTTTAGGTATACGAGTTGTGAGCTCAAGTCATTTATACACATAGTCACCTATTCACTTATCAAACTAGGCATGACGGTCATAGATAAAACTCAACCACACACCTTTGTGAAGATGATATGCATATAATAAGATATGTAAATAAGATATAAAAATCCAAGTAAGTATTCACACGAAGGTGATCAAACTTATATTTAAGAAAAACCCATTAGCTAATCATCATTGATCAAGATAATAGCATAGAAGACCAATTCACAAACACAAGCCCTTAAAACATTTAAATGTTATAAATGATAAAGATAAGTAGGAAAACAATTTCATGCCTGTAAAAATTACAAAGTATCTCCCATAGTTCCTTTCCTATTCGACTATATGAAGCATGAATCCTTTCCCACAAACTCACACAAGTATTCTCAAAAAAAACAAGAACTTCATCCAAATCGATCAAAGAGTCCATTCTTATCATAACACTACCCATTAACAATCCAGGAAGAAGCTCAATATTAGTTAATAAAACATGCGGGACCAAAAAAATATTTACATAGAAATATCCATGCAAACATTTTCATGAGAACTCATAAGGACAAGAAAAATACTAAACTAAAAAAATTGAACCCAAAATAACTCTATGTTTTGGCGCTAGCTTCCTCGAAAATCTTCTTGCTTCTCTTGAGGTATGCAGCATAATTTACTCTCGTATTAATGCTACAAGTATGATATCCCTATCTTCCCTCTCTATCTCCTAGTTTTATAATTTGTCTACCATCTTTGGCGATCCCACTATCTTCCACCCAATCTCTACCCTCCATTCGGGTGGTTATTCGTTATCAAACGGTGGAAGACCATTTCAACCCAAACCTCTATAGTTAGCTGTTTTGGAATGTTGTCTAATAGGATTAATATGTCCCATTCCAAACATGTCTTGGGTGATTCCAAAGGTAGCTCGATTTCCACGATCTTGAGTGGGGATCGGTTGAGCCGCCAACCTCCTAACAATAAACATTGTCTTTAATAAAAATAACCTTGACCTCTCTTAGATCTATCTTAGTAAATAATCTTAGATCATACCTTATATACATGTGTGTATATATATATATATATATATATATATATATATATATGTATATACATATTTCTCAATCAATATTTCATGATTTATTCTCATTTTCCTAAACTAGACAACAATGTTTTCAATGGCCATTATAATGGCTTGTATTTAAATTATTGAAGAACTTGGGTCTATGACCCCATTATAAACAATACCGTTATTTTCCTACCATGTTCGGTGACCATTACACCTATTAAGATTAAACATGGTATTTTGATGTTTGATTAGGCTCACATATTTATTAATTTAACAGTCACTAATCAATTCAATCAATCATGCCATAAAGTGTTATCACAAAGCTTATAACTTCAATCACATTGATCTTTCCATTCTTGCCTATTTTTATAATCGAGATCTTTAGAGCTCGGGTAGGACTAGAAAGCTTGTAAGGTATGTGACCTCATACTCTAAACCGAGCTTAGCATTCATTGAAATAGTTAAAATCATAGATATCATATAATCAAATAACTTCACAACATTGCAAGAAGTAATATCAATAAAACATGCAACTCGACAAGAGAAATAATTTTGCATCAAAATAATTACAATCCATTGTTATCATCCTTTGTTGCTATTTAAATCAATAATAATTATAACAACAAACATAACTATTGTTCGAGATGAGTCATCATGCCAAGTAAGATAAAAAAACATAATATCACCTTCATCTAGATAAAATCATTTACTCAAACAAAGTGAAACTAGCAGGTATGACACAAATATTATATACTACAAATCAATACTTTTACTATTTCAAATCTATTCCCCCAAATTACAATCTGCGGGTAAAACAAAAGAACCTATGAGTAATTTACCAAGTACACAATCTAAAAGCAGTATTATACCATTAGAAACAAATCAATCAACCAGTTAAACATAACATACTTTATTATCTCTCCTAGATGACCTCACTTGGGATCTACATCACAATTACTATCTTTCTTAAATAACATAACATGGGAGCTACATTACATTACTATTGCTTCCAGATGACCTAACATGGAAGCCATCTAGAATTATTCAAATTGTAACATCCATAGGATTTGGGGACATGAGACATCATTTCCTTTCTTATATTGCTCCTATATGGGTTATTCAATAAAAAAACACTTTTTCAAACATAACTAATACAAAACAACATAGAACTAAATTTTTCTCTATCCATTTGCAGTGGTTATACCTTTTGAGGATGAATTCATGGATGGATATTAAAACTAGACCTCTCCCCTTACACTCTTCCTTTGGCATCATGATTCTCAAATCTTCCCGTTTACAAACAAAATTAGGTTGGTAATTAATCACTCCTACATATTCAATATCCATTGACAACAATTAAATCTCCAAAATATTTAAATCATTTCAACTATTTTTCCAAGTGCTCCTTAAAACGCGTTTTACTATATCCAATTATGCCACATGGGTCAAAACGTTAATCCATAGTTCACCATGTTATGAGTTTCTACATTCTATGTGCACTTTCGCAACATGGATTTTCCAAATTCTATATAGGTATGTTCCTTACTTCCTTTACACTACTCTTGATTTTCATTCAAATAACATAAATGGGAGGGAAATCTAGACACAAAATTACGCACATATTACTATTTTTTTATGCCATCAAGTATGTTATTATTGTTATCACCGAATCACAGCACCCCTGGATGTTGATCAGATTTCTAGTTTGGTCACTCTAAGCATCCAGTGTGATTGGATAACATGGGTACTATCTCCAAGTTGTGGGACTTGCTACTTGAGATAGACCTCCAGAGAAAGCTGGTTCTTGCTCCTAAACTACCTGCCACAATCTACTCTAATGCAGGGTAAGATAACTGTTCTAGTCTAAATTTCCAAGGGACCAGGGAAAGAGAATGCATAAAATGGAAGCCTACACTAAAGCGGTGATACACCAGAAAAGGAGGGTGGGAGAGTAATCTCCAAATGTGTGAAATACAGAGGCAAAATGCACACTAGAAGAGGTGATGACAGTTCACCATAATCTAGCAAAGTGCATTCACAACAATATTCCAAGCATACACAATGTTAATGAATCCCTGCAGGAACATAATAAAAGACACAATATTCTTGTAGGAAGATAAAAGGGGCAAGAAGAATGCAAGAAAACACAGCAGGGGAAGACACATCCACAAACTTGTATTTTATTACTTCCTGGTATGCACAGTTCAGTCTATTACAAGATAAGGGCCTGGATCACCATGCAAGGAGTCCACTACAAGGGCCCGCAACACACTGGCTTCACAAAGCAATTTTGGCAGAGCTTTGCTACCCAAAAACTCTCTCCCTTACAATGAGCCCAACACTTCATTTTATAGAAAAATGAGAAGGAAAAGAGAAGGGAAAATGGAAATCCCGAAATCTGTCCTTCAACCACCTGTAAGAGGCATTAAATTGAGTGGAATGGGTATACATTACTTGCAAAAGGCTCCCCATACTGTCCCATGTGCTGCAGCAGAGAAAGAATGATGACCATGCCTCTTAAATGCACTCCCAGCTACCAAATAAAACACTGTTCTGAACCCGGCCACGTTTTCTTAAAAATCTCAATCAATTTCTGATCAAATCCAGAATTTCTTGATTTTGTGCATCGGGCTCGGAAACACGATTCCAACGGTACCAATTTTGTGCGATTTTGTTGAGAAATGCAAAAGTTATGGCCTTCCTCGAGTGCAGCGTAGCTATTTTGGGCTGGTGAGCGTTTTTGTCATTTGACGGGAAAGAGCATTTACTGACTGGAGCCGAACACGTTTCCTTAATTTAAATATATCTACCCTCATTAAAAATAAGAAATCCAGTTTTTGTGGCGTAGAGGACGTCGTGCTCGTTCCAGAAAGTCCAATTTTATCAAAATCGGAGCTCGGAGTCAAAAGTTATGGCCATTTGAAGTTTCCGGACCAAACGTTGACTTTTCCTCCTCCTCGACATGTGGCAGCTTCTGATTGGTCCTCGGCTGATTCGGCTCCTCCGCGTACTTCGCGTTCTTTCGTTCCGGATGTCCCAGTGCTGCCTGGGACAAAAACCTCCGATTCACCCGAAATGGGCTTGCTCGTCCTCCTTTTAGCCGAAGACACGTGGCGCCTTTTGATTGGCTTTCGGCTCCAGTGGCTTCTTCGCGTATTTCGGGTCTTTTTGTCCCGGACGTCCCATTTTGATTTTGGACCTTTTGGGACAATTTCGGCCGGTTCGGGCATTTTTGGCCCGCTTGTCCCACTTTGCTTCGGACTGACTCGACCTTTTTCGCCCGGTTCGGCCGGTTCGCGCCTTTTCGGCCCAGATGTCCCAATCAATTTTTTACTGTCTGTGCTCATTTCGGCCGGATCGGCCGGTTCGGGTCTTTTTGTCCCAAATGTCCCGAGCAACACTTAGCCAATTTTTCTTCCTCTTTCGGCCGGATCGGCTTTTCGCGCCCGCCGCGTACTTTTGGCCCGATTGTCCCTGCTGGGTTTTGGACTGTTTGTGCTGATTTCGGCCGAACCGGCCGGTTCGCGCATTTTCGTCCCACACGTCCCAGAGGCGACCTTGAGCAGGACTTAGCCAATTTTCACGATTTTTCCTGGATCGACCTATTTGCCTTCTTGAACCCTTTTTTCGCATTTTCTCAGAACTTACTCTCTTCCTCTTGGACAGGGGAGTTATACAAATATGAGGGGACCCTAGGAACATGAATCCTCGCCCTAAATCAATATAATTGCTTGCATGTTATCAAAGTTACCTTGGGGGTGAATTTTGGATAACAATTATATGCATGGATATTAAGTAAGAAAAGTACTCACTGGTCACACAAAACTTTATCCATCCACTTTTTTTTATTGTTTATATTATATTTCTCTCTCACATTTGTCACGTTTGTACCCATTTCTTGTTAGGTCATAGGGATCCATTTTTGTCATTATTTTCACATATATCGTCATTTATCCCAAGAAACTAAATACAGTGCTCCTATCCAATCTGGGCACTCGTGACCTCTTTTTTCTTTCCACACTTTTGACATTTCTGGTCAACATTTCTAGTTTTATTATCCCTATCTTGAGATCATAGTTATCCTTTTGGGTCACTAGTGTCAAAATAATAATAATAGATCGATATATATACACAACATACACTCTATTATTCTATATGGAAATTCTAAGGGTAATCTCATCTACATACTATCACTACCATTACAAGGAACCTGCATTTTTTGACTACATACAATGCATAGCAAGGGGAAGTTCTCAATTCCATATCACACATTCGTATATTATCTAGCTATAAGCCCACTATCTTGGCGTCATTGGAGCATGAGAAACCTAAGAACACTATTACACTCCTAGGCACAAAGAACTACATGGATTTTGGAATGTAGTGCAATTCTCGGTCATAAGTTTACTCGTTGGGTGACTATGGGGGTTAGTCTCACTTCACATATTGTATTTTTCATTCTAATTTGATGTGTTTGTGAGCTTGTTTAGGTAGGTAGGGTTTTTGTTGCAGGTTACAGGTATCCTCAGTGATCAAAGAGTGAATACCAAAATATCAACAAGAAGTGATAGAAAAACCCCGGTGACACAAAAAAAGTAAATTCTAACCTTCTGCGTCGTCACCAATTCCCAAGAATAGTCACTAGTGCCCACGAACCCATGTCTAGTACCTGTGCGCTCCTATCTAGCATTATTCTCAAAACCTAGATTTTATAGAGAGAATTTGCAACATAGTTCTATCCATGTTCAAAACTTTACACCACCCAGATCAATTCTAGATTGCACAGGATCTAGCTAACTCATATCTCTCTCCTATTTGATTATAGTATTGCATTGTTTGAGTTTTTAGCATTTTTATATCTAGTGAATTTTATCATTTATGTTACTCTACGATTATATTTAATTTATATTTTATTAAATAAAATTCAAAGGCTAAAAGCCTTATGAGGAGTATGGTACATCGTATGAAGACAAACCAATTGAGGAACTCAATCAAATATCACCTTCTTAATCTCATGTTCAATTAGAAGTGAAGGAATAAAGAGAAGATAAGCTTAAGAAATGAAGTTCATGGGGAAGCATATTCTTTCCCTTCAGAGTATGATGCAGGAGAATCACTCCTATCATTTAGTATAGGTAATGCCATGACATTTAAATCTTGATTACATGGTTTAGAATTCCTAAGATTCATATTAAGTTTTCGAGTTGATTCCAACAAATCTAAAATATAAATTATGCATTTTCCCTCCATTTTGGCATATTCGAATGGTTGAAGATAAGTAGAGCTAATTTTCACTTGTTTGTATGGATTAGGTATTGTAGAAGGGTTCAAAATGCTCATTATATGTTTTATAACTTTAGTGGTGTCTTAGGATACTCTTCTTCGGGCTTATATTGTTATATGGCTCTTAGAGTTTGATTCTAGCTCCTTTTATTCTTAAAATTGTAATCTCCATGAGACCCTCTTCATGAACAAATAGTTAGATGTGGGGAGAAGCTCGAATGGAGGGGATATATATAATCTTTTTAATTGATTCAATCATTATTAGTTGAATAATTTCAATAAGAAAATTCGGGAGATCCAAGAAATTTTAAATGTAGAGAAATACACTATCAAAAACAAATATTTGTTGCAAAATATGTGCATAATCTTTTAAGGATTGAAATAAACATGTTTAAAATGGGAAAATCTATTCAATAATGGTAAGAGTGTAACTCTAATATTCTTCTTCTCGTATGGTGTTATTAAGAGTTTTTAAGTTGATTTGGCTTGAAAAATTCAGAACTAGGTGACAATCTACTATATAACACAATCAACACAGAGTTGGGTATCTAGTGGGAGAGGTATTAAACAAGGAATGAAAAATTTGTCAAAGTAAGGTTAATATACATGAAAATAATAAAAAAATCCTTGGAATCTCTACAAATGAATGGGTAAGTGCATGAAGTTAGGGGGCCCAAAAGATGACAAAAACTGAAAGCAGATGAAACGCGCATCTTGTTTCGCTCGGAATGTTTCGGCTTCTGGGAATAGAGTTGCTTCTATCCTTTCATTCCTTTTAGAAACAGATGAGGTTAGGGTTAGGAGGAATACCTGTTGAATGTCGAGATGGTGTGCGCGTACCGTAGAGAAAGATCAGGCTGACTACGGAGAACTCCTTTTTGTCTTGGAAGGACTACCTGCAAATAAGAACACAAGACCACAAGATTTTGATTAAACAATAAATGAGGAAACTGCCTTGGGCCCAGGAAATATAAAACTTCCCTTCGAAGGTGGTCAGTTCCCCTGCTAATATGAATTAACACAAAAGACTGCAAAATATCAATTAAATTATTTTGTTAAACTGGGTAGGGGGAAAGGCTGGTTTTCTGGTTTTGATCAGAGGAACCGATGGCGGTTATTGATGACCGATGCCGGTTACTGATAACCGATACCGGTGGGTTATAGGATCTTCTTGGTAGATATGGTGTTTGTAATAGCTGGTTTTTTGGATGGTATTAGGAAATGGGATGATTAGGAGTGAAAGAATGACAGTTAGATGCAATGGCACGTTGGGTAGTGGATTCAGAAACGGATTTAGGAGGACTGAGATTCAAGAAGCATAAGAAATGTTATAACAAAAGGACATGTAAGATCTGACTTACTGGTTTTGACCGAGAGGCAAGTTGATCTCCTTGGTTGTAAACACTTCTGGTTTCTTTACTCGTCTCTACTCTGTCAAGTGAAGATCTAGACCTGCTCCTCACTCGCAATGCTCTCGCTTATCCAGAAATCCTTTGACTGATCTCCAAAATGAAATTCCGATCCGTTGTTTTGGTTTGGGGAGAACATTTACAGGGAACCGATGGCGGTTGCGTAACCGACGGCAGTAGAGTAGGAATCGGCATTGGTAAGGAAAAAGTAGGCTATTTTTACTAAAATAGCCCACCTTCCCCGCTTTTCTCCCGAGAGATCACTGCATGGGCTTGGTCAAGTGGCTAGAAGGTCAGCTTTTGGTAAAAGAGTAAGGAGGCATTAGTTATGGATGTGAGTCTAGACCAAGTCATGGGTCTTAATTAGGTTAGTTTAGGGTTAGGGCTAGGTCATGATGAGGTGGCAAAGTGAGGTGGCGGGTAAGGTGATGTGGATTTATCAATTACAAGGTAATTAATAAATAATTGTGTAAAGTTTAGGTAATGAGGTTAGGTCATGCGAAATGGGATGCTGGTCACAAGGGGTCGTGAGACACGAATTTGGTGTCTACATTAGCCCCTTATGTCGTGTAGCTTGTTTCGTAAAGTCGCGCTGACAATAATATGAAGTGGTTTCTCATGTTAAGGATATAGGTAATCCCTCAAATCTATCACGATTGAGTGAACGGGAAATCGTGGATAGGGTTGATAAAGGGTATATGTGGTAGAGAGGATGGAAAGGTGGTGGGGTAGGTCCAAGGAAGCAGACGATGTTGAAATGCAATAAGTACGACTAGGGTACATGATTTGACTAAAGAAACCAAAGAATGTATAGGCAAAGGTCGATAGTTTATCCAAACAAGGGTGATATAATCCTGGTATCCAAGGCATAGGAAGTAGCTCCAGGGTATATAACAGGTAAGGTACCGGAACGTTTAGGCATGTTCGGCAGTACCAAAAGGTTGGTTTGGTTGAGATAAACGTCACGGTCTAGGTCTGGGCAAAGCTGGTCGACAGATCAAGTCAAGGACCCTAATCATGCTAAAACACGAACAGGTGAGCTCGATTGAACACAAGGTACATGATGGATGTATAAAATAAAACGTTGATTGTGGGTATGGTATGGAAGTGATACGGCCTTGGGTCAGGCCAAGTGGTTGGGCGGTGGCCCTGGGTCAGGTTAGGTGGGTAGGTTGAGGCCTTGGGTCGGGTCAAATTGTTAGGGCGAGGCCTTGGGTCGGGCCAAATAGGTAGGTCGAGGCCTTGGGTCGGGCCAAATGGTAGGTAGGGTGAGGCCTGGGTCGGGCCAATCGGGTAGGTTGAGGCCTGGGTCGGGCCAATTGGTAGGTCGAGGCCTGGGTCGAGCCAATTGGTAGGCCGAGGCCTTAGGTCGGGCCGAATGGTAGGTCAAGGCCTTGGGTCGGGCCAAATAGGTAGGTCGAGGCCTTGGGTCGGGCCAATTGGTAGGTTGAGGCCTTAGGTCGGGCCAAATAGGTAGGGCGAGGCCGTAGGTCAGGCTGGACAAGTGAACAGATGTTGTGCAGCAAAGGTGGACGGAGGCGATATTGGTGAAAAAGAGGCAAGGAGTAAATAAGGGCAAAGAATGGGGTGAAAGTTGGGTAGAGAACCGATGTCGATTCTGCATGACCGATATCGGTTAAGGGACCGATACCGGTTTCTTAGGGCAAAATTAAACCGACATCGGTTAAGATCGAAAAACCTATAAAAAGAAAAATACGGCCTGTCATTGTCACTTTAGAAAATTTGCAAACCAAAGCGACTTGTCTGACGTGGAGAGTTGATTTGGAGGGTTATTGAGTGAGGTGGAGCTATTTGATTGGCGGAGAGAGTTGATAGTGGGCCCGATTGAGGAGGAGGCAAGAGGATTGGGCAGGGGACCCAATAGATCGTGATTGGAGCCATGGCACAGAAGGAGGAGCCGGAGGGGCTGGACCAGCTGGACCGCCACCACCCATCCCACCACGACGACGTGTCATCGTACCGGTAGGTTCTAAACTCGTGATTTATGCATTGAAATGGTTATTAGGCTAAATGGGGGGTTTGGGTAGGAATTTGTATTTTGTAGGAAATAAGGAGTAAATGGAGGTAATTTGAAAAACGGAGAGGGTAGAGAGGTAAAATAGGGTAATGCGGCTAGGTGAGTAAAATTGGAGGGTTTTTGGGCGGGTAAATGGGTAGAAAATAGGAAAAAATGGGTTTTGGGGGCCGCGCGGGGGTTCGGCTCCGAGAGAGGACAGTGACCGATGTCGGTCACTAAGCGACCGGCATCGGTCGCTCAATTTTAGGGGAAGGGAGGGTTGTTGGTGACCGGCGCCGGCTTATGTATCGGCCGGCGTTGGTGTGGGTTTATGTAGGGGGGGTGGGGTTGGGTTGATTGTTTTTTGGGGTGTGGGTGGAGTGGGAGTGGGGTTGGGTGGATTGTTTTTTGGGTTGTGGGTGGGAGTGGGAGTGGGGTTGGGTTGATTGTTTTTTGGGTTGTGGGTGGGAGTGGGAGGGAGGGGGTTGGGTTAGGGGTGGAGAAGGGGTAGGGGTGGGGTTAGATTTTGGGTTTTTGGGTTGGGTTGGGTTTTGGGTTTTTGGGTTGGGTCGGGTCGGTGTGGGGGTTGGTTTAGGGGTGGAGAAGGGTTAGGTGTGGGGTTAGGTTTTGGGTGTTACAAAGGGGGTTTAGATGGTAAAGTAGATGTTATAATAAAGAGTAGGTCTAAGAATGTGGGTTTGTTTTGCAGCACGCTGCCAGCTGACGATGCGTGATAGGATGCCTCCACTATTGAGTCGGATGAGGCCACACGTATCTGCGGCGCATTGGGCCATCATGCGCGAGGTGGGACTCGGCGGGGTCCAGAGGTACAGAGCGATAGAGAGGGATCACAGCCTGATGGTCGCCCTCATCGAGAGATGGGATCCGGCGGCCAATGTGTTCCATCTGCCGACCGGAGAGATGACCGTCACATTAGAGGATGTGTATCGCATCCTGCGGCTACCGATCGAGGGAGAGGCAATCTTCCGTAGATTCGAGATGGCGATGGACAAAGATATCGCAGGTTTTGGGGATGCAGCCGCGCTACTGACCTACCATAGCGCGAGTATCGGGTACGGTGACATGTACCGTGCGCATCGTCACGAGACACGACTGGCGGTGTTGATGATGGTTGGGATCACCTGCTTCGCCCTCCCGGACTCAGAGGGAGGCCGCTTCCCACGAGCATTGATGGGGGTACTGCTGGAGATGGTGGAGGAGCACACGCACTTTGCATGGGCACCAAAGCAGTATCCGGTGCAATTATACAGTGAGAGCTATGGGGCTATCACGGAGGAGGCGATTTGGTATTTGTTCTACATTTTGTCAGACCGTTGTTGGGCATACGAGCACATCAGTATGCATCGTGCCAAGAGGGCTACCCCAAAGCAGCCTGTGGCCATAGGTCGATACCGATATGGCTTTCAGAGGTGGTGGGGGTCGTGGGCCAGCCACGAGCAGCATTGTTGCAGTCGGGATGTGGTTTATTATGACACTTGCAGAGGGCCTTACAAGAAGAGACATTGATGGAGACCCCTACAGAGGTCACCACCTGGCAGAGGAGCCGCAGATACTGCGCCTTATCCAAAGATACATTTCGGATAAAGCAGGACGGAGGCCGGGAGAGTACGAGCGGATACCCCAGAGAGGGCACGCAGAAGATGGGGCTACGACAGACGAGCCACCTCCCCTCCCTCAGTACAGGAGGGATGATGTAGAGGCCCCACTGCCAGCGCCACAGCCTTTGGATCCAGACTGGGTAGCGGAGAGACCAGCAGGTGAGGGTGTGGATGATGCCGGGTGCACGGGAGCATACAGGGTGTGGTGGGCTGGGCAGAGAGCAGCGAGGATAGTAGTCGCCCGCGCAGCCTGTGACTTGGGCTGCAGATTATAGGAGAGAGGATCAGCCGCAGGTCAGTGCAGGTCTTACAGGCAGCTACGCTGCACAGAGCACAGATAGGGGCCTTACAGGGGCAGCTAGCCCAGCACAGCATGTGCACAGTAGCACCACCACCAAAGCATCACACCCACAGTGCAGTGCATGTGCACAGCAAAGACCACCACCAAAGACCACGGCCCATAAAGTGCAGTGCAGCAAAGAACACAGCAAAGACCACCACGGCCACAAAGCAGTGCACAGCTGTGCTCGGGGGTATTGGTGTTAGGTGCCAGGGACCAACCCCAGCTCCTTCAGTGGCGCGAGATCGCTATATGGAGGTTAGAGCAGAGGCCCGATATTATCAGGATATTCTTGATAGTACCGGAGTCGAGTATCAGGCGTATGCAGCGCATAGAGCAGAGACCTCGCACAGCCAGAGATCTCAGGGAGGGGCAGCCACAGCTGGCGTGTCCGTGACGGGCAGGAGGCGAGAGGCACCACAGGGACCAGCGGGGAGAGGTGCCGAGGGCGGTGGGGAGAGCTGATAGATCCCCGACATGGTTTTGTATAGGGACACGGGCACCGGTCTGCGAACCGGTTGTATTGATAGAGGCCTGCGTGCCGACACTTATTCATTGTATTGATTCATTTTATTTATTATATACCGGCCTGCGAGCCGAGTACGGGTTGTACATTTGATACCGGCCTGCGAGCCGAGTATATTTTTGATATGAGAGACCGGCCTGCGAGCCGAGTCGAGATTTTTGGTAGGTATTGCGGCCTGCGTGCCGGCTTTGGTATATTATGAGATCACAGAGGCCCCGATGTAGGGCACATTGTATTTGTGAAAACTGGTATATATATAGAGACGATGTTTTGATCCTTGTGCAGTGTTCAAAATGTGTTTAAATATTTTGTTAATGGTTGGTAATATGTAATGTATGATAAGTTTTAGTTGATATGTTGATAGATGGATGATGTTGATGTTTTTGTGTTTGTTGTACGTATGTATGAATGATATGTGATGTGATGAATTGTTGGTTTTGTGACATTGTGATATATGTAACTGATGAGTTGGATCCAAATGATGTAGAGATTGATAGTTTCTTGAAATTCGTAGTTGATGGTTGTGTATTTGTATAAAATAAATGATGTTAATGAAGTTATAAGGCTATGTGTGGTGGATGAACAAATGTGGTAAATTGTGTTGTTTATGCAGGCAAAGAGGCGGGCGCGACAAAAATTTAGATGAGAAATGAAGAAAAGAACCCTGTTTCAAAAAGGCAGGTGTGTAACCGGTATCGGTTAGGTAACCGATGTCGGTAGCTATATGACCGATATCGGTTATACGACCGATACCGGTTATTTAGGTATGAGCTTTTCTAAAAATAGAAAAGCTAGGGTGGCAACTTGAGTTTTAATTTTAGAGCCATGCAAGAGGTTAAATACGCGAACGCGACGCTTTTTGACGACTGAGACAGGTATTTGCATGAGAGATTTGGGTGAGAAGGAGAAAAGAGACAAGGAAAGTGAATGTGATCCGAGGTTCAGAAGGCAGAAAGACAAAGTTGAAAAGGGTGGTGATCATGGCAGAACGAGGAGAAGCATCCAGCAGGCAAGGACATGAGGGAAGACAAGGGCCACCTCAAGCTGCTGCAACCCAAGAGGTATCATTTTGTTTGTGATTTAACTACTGCATGTTTCGTGAATAAGATGGGGGAGAGTAGGTGGGTAGATATGAGAAAGAAAACATGATAACAAGGGTTGCAGGTGAGGTAAGTGTTACAGGGTAGGCAATCAGGGGTTTCAGGTATGTTTGTATGTATAAAAAGGAATAAACGAGCAAATTATTGTCGTAGGTGGTTGTTTTTTTGGGAAGGTTATTAATCGATAAAGCTGACCGGCAGAGGTTATGCAATTGGGAATTTCGGTTATGTATAATCGTTTGAAAACCATGACGGATTGAATGGTTGTTTGTTGTTTTGGTGTATGCAGCAGAGGCGGATTGAGGATGAATGATAGAAGTGCCATTGTTGTCACTTAATCCGAGCGGATGTAACACCAAGCGGAATGGACGTTGATAAATCGTTTGGGGTTAAGTGGAATCCGTTATTATTCACGAATCGCACGTAACCATGGTATGTTACAGCGTTGATGAAAGATGGAATCTCGAGACAAATACCTTCTATCCGCCAACAGTGAAATGACAAGAATATCGAAGATGTGTTTCAGATTTTGAGACTCCCTATTACAGAGAACCAAGATATCGTGCACTACCTAGCGCGGCACGGGAGCGATAACAAGCAGATTTGGTCCATACGCACGAGATTTGACACGAGGTTTATCGCTTACATATGGGGTAATGTATGCAAAGACACCCCGAGGAGACAAGGTTAGCAGTGATATTAATGATAGCAGTAGGGTATTATGCGTTACCGAGGGCGGAAGGGGGAAGATTTCCAAAGGCATTGATGTGTGTTATCTGGGAGATGGTAGAAAGGAACGTTATGTTTGCATGGGCACCTGCATATTTGGCGGAGCTATATAGGGGTTTATGGGCTTGTAGGTGAAATCACAGGACGACGCTGGATTGTTCATACTTATTACACTGTTGGGCCTATGAGCACACGGTTTGTGTGCGACCAATAGGCCAATCCCTCCAGGCAGGAGAGACCGGAGGCGAGGTTGGGATTGGGACGATGGGTCCAGACAGAACAAGAGGCCGATCCGTGCCGTGACAGTGATATTGAGTATTACAGCAGTGTATGGGAGAGAGTGACGGTTGCATGGATATCTACTGGAGGCCATACGGAAACTATATGATAATAGAGAACATAGCCGAGGAGTTGAGGGGTGTTGAGCGATCGAGGTGGATCACAGGCACAGCCGGGGAGTATGAGAGGATTCCTATAGATCGCGTGCGCGACAATTTGATTTGTGCAGATATACCCCGGCTTATAGACCATATATGAGGATCGACGCCGAGGCAAAGATTCTCACCTCCCCGGCCAACACCTCCGTAAGGGCCTCAAGAGGTAGCAGCCCGATCGCAGGTAATGGATGTGAGAACGACAGAGGCCTATAGATTATGGTGGGTAGCAGAATCGCGAGGTGTACGTGAGTGCCCTGACATAGCGGTGATTACAGCAGAGAGGGATCGTCTGCAACGTTTGGTTCAGCAGCTCCAAACGCAGGTGAATGAGACAAGAGGATTGTTAGTGGTTGCGGAGTCACGGGCGGGGAGACTAGAGGCTGAAGTCCTCCATGCGAGAGGGCGTATTCATATGTTACAGAGAGATTGGTATATCGTGGCGGTACCAATAGCCGTGGTACCTTTGAGGACAGAGAGGCCCGGCGAGAGGGGTCGACAATCACGATCATCGCCTAGTTCGGGATGAGGCGTGAGGGTCTGAGTAAATGTTAGCAAGGTATAAGAATAAATAAGGATGCCGACCTGCGTGTCGATGATAGAGAAGATGTATTTGTTTAACATCTAAATAAAACTGAATATGTATGTTGATTTGAGTTATGATAATAATAAGATTGTTGGTGTTTTGATTTTCGGTGTTTCGAAAAAGGGTAAAGAGAAATGTGATTAAATAAAAATGCACAAAAATATTTATATTTACCACACATGATAAGTTATGGTAGGGGATGGTCGAGCTAACCTTGGGAGACCCCATGTCTCCAAAGTGCTGCCTACATAGCCCATTGCACAAAGCAAGGAGGGGCCTCAGACCGATGTAGTTCTCCCTTAGGACCAGGGAGAGGTGAATTCAGGCAATTTGGGTATGGTTAGGCAATTTGTTGGTTGATAAGAATTTGATGTTGATAGGGTAATGTTGTTGGTGTTGGTAAGGTATGGGCGATGTTGATGTAGGTATAGGTAAAGCGAAAGTTAGCTTACCCAAATAGAAGGGAACCATGTCCTGATTAAGATCAACACACAATCCTAGATGCGAGGCAAAGAGGAAAGAGTGCTCCGTAGGTGAAAAGAGCTAAACAAACCACATATTAACATAGGATGAGCTTGAATCCCTAAGTACCTTGCATAGGCGAGAAGTCGATAGGTGAAAAGAGTTGTATAATCACAATATATCGGATATACGTCACGTCCCTTGAGTTTTTGTTACTTTGACAAAGGGTGAGGTGAGGTGGTTGATATAAAGTGAGTGCCGAGAGCTTGTTGCAAGGTGATTATTCGACGAAAGAGAAACTACCCTAAATAGACAAGTCCATGACTCAAAAGTGTTTTTGAATGAGGCTTTTCTTTTATCAATGTAGACCGATCGATGCGGGAAGTCTATGGGGATATTGATTGTATTATTCTTGAGGTCTTCACGAAGCCGATCAATGCGAGAAGCTCTTGATAAAGGCTCGACCGTGTATATTGTCATTCGAGGGAGCAACTTCATTTATAGTAGCAGATATATATTATCAGAATGCATAGCTGTCCTTCGGGGGAGCAGTCTATATATAATAGTAGCAATAGTTCGGCATATAGCTGTCCTTCGAGGGAGCAGTCCATATTTAATTTAAATGACTAGATGTTCATTTGGCGTGAAGCATCTAGGGAGTAGGAAGTTTGACTCAAGAAAATCCCATAAGAATACGGCTTATTTTAATACTTTTGAAGTCATGGACTAGACTAAAAAGGGGAAGGCATCATCAAGGGGAGGTGAGGATCAAACTATGTGAGCTTGATTGTTATTATGAAGTGTAGGAAACAGAGTGTATGTAGTGGTAAGTGAGCTCAAGGGACGAGAGCTACAGTGTAGATAAGAAGTGATATAACACTAATTTCAACAAAGAGAATGATCGAAGATGCAAGGCATTAGGGGTTCAGCTCAGTTTACCATTAAGCGAAGCTAAGCGATAAGTACCAGCATCCATAGGTATGAGTGATTATATAAGGCCCAATCCAATTGGGAGCAAATTTTCCACGTTTGCTCTTTTCTAGTTTGGTTACATGTTGATTCTCTTTGAGAACAAGATCACCAACCTTAAAGATACGCTCATGAAGTCGCTTATCATAAGCACGTTTAATTCGTTTTTGATAGATTTGAAGGTGATCAAGAGCTGTAAGACGACGTTCGTCAAGAAGCTCCAATTGGGCTAACCGTTCTCGGCGGAAATCATCGTTGGTGAGAATATCCTGAAGAGATATTCTAAGGGAGGGTATTTGTATTTTGAGAGGCAAAATAGCCTCGGTACCGTATACCAAAGAAAAAGGTGTGGCATTAGTAGAGGTACGAATGCTAGTACGATAAGCCCAAAGGGCAAAGGGAATGTGATCGTGCCAATTTCTTCCGGATTCATTAACAACTTTCATGAGGATTTTGGTTAGTGTTTTATTAGAGGACTCGGCTTGCCCATTGGCTTGTGGATAGTAAGGTGATGAGAAACTAAGTTTGATACCAAAGTTGTCACAAAGGTCTTGCAACAACTTGTTTTTGAAAGATTTTCCATTATCTGTTATCAGGCGATGAGGAACACCAAAACGACTGATAATGTGGTGGTTAATGAACTCGACAATTTTTTTCTCTTTTTTGATTGAAATGAGTGGAATAGCCTCCACCCATTTTGTGTAATATTCGGTCGCTTTGATTATCCAATAGTGACATTGTGAAGAGGTTGGGTGAATCTCACCAATAAGGTCTAAACCCCATTGTGAGAAGGGCCAAAGATCTCGAGCGATCTAGAGCGGGTGGCTAGGAGTATGTTGAAGGTTGGCATGTTTTCGACACATAACACAATGCTTAACATATTCGTAGCATCGTTATCGAGAGTAGGCCAATAATAACCAAGGCGAAGGATTCGCTTGGCCATGGCAAGGCCGCTAAAATGTCCGCCACGATACCGTCATGGACCTCGTTGGATGGTATGAGTGGCCTCCGCGCCGATTAGACAGTGGGAAGGATGATGCCATCAAAGCCACGTTTATAGAGGAGTCCCCCATGACAACATAACGCGAAACACTTTTAAGAAAAGCACATTTTTTGTTACTAGTAAGGTCGTGGGAGGACAGAGATTGTAAGGTAGTCGTGGAATTGGTGGTACTGTATCCCGTGAATTAGTGGACACAAAGATTTATCATACAAACTACCGGGTTGAATAGGATGGGGCAAAAATTTTTTTGGACCACGACGAATAATTCAGAGTTGGCGCATGCGGGAATTTTCGAGGCTAAGCAAGCCATAGTATCCGCAAATTTGTTAGTGGAGTGGGAATGGTTTGTATAGAATAGTGGGTAAATAAGGCTAGAAGTGAATCCACGTAGTGTTTTTATTTTTTAAGTTCCTCATTTTTGCATTGGTAGACGCCCATAACTTGATTGACTACCAATTGAGAGTCGCCAAAAATGTTGATAGATTTGATACCTAAGTGTAACGCAACTTGGAGACCCAGAACAAGGGCCTCGTATTCCGCTGTATTATTAGTGCAAGGGAAATCAAGTCGGAATGAAAGAGGCATAGGTTCAGCATTGAGGGGAATGAGAACAACGCCGGCTCCTCCGCCGCGCTGGCATTTAGATCCATCGAAGAAGAGGGTCATTGGGTACGACTCCTCCGTGATGGAAAGAGTAGCGATGAGTTCGTCGGGAAATGTGAAATTGGTAAATTGTTCCCCCGGTAAAGGAGCGTCCGCAAGTTGGTCCGCGATGGTTTGTCCTTTGATTGATTTTTGGTGGATAAACTCAAGGTCGAGGTCGGCGAGAAGCATGAGCCATCTAGCAATGCGTTGGTTCAGATGAGGTTTGGCATACATGTAATGGATGGGGTCTGTATTGGTGATGACGAAAGTCTTGTGATTTAGAAGGTAGTGTCGGAGTTTGGTGGCCACGAATGATAGGGCAAGGCACAATTTTTCTACATGTGTGTACCTAGTCTCATAGTCCACCAAAGTACGACTTATATAATAAATGGCTTGTTCGTGATTCTCAGAGTCACGATGTGCAAGCATGGCTCCTACAGTGTGGTTGGTGGCGGAAAGGTAAAGGTAGAAGGGGCGGTCGTCTGGGGTGGGATAAGCACGGGTGGCTGCAAGAGATAGGATTTGAGAGCTTCAAGGCTTGGTGACATTCTTCGCTCCATTGGAATGCAATATAATTTTTAAGGAGGTGATGGAAAGGTTGACATCGATCCGAGAGTGGGAGATGAAACGTCGGATAGATTGGAGATTACCTTGTAAACTACGCAATTGTTTGAGATTGTTGGGTGGGGGCATTTCTAGGATAGCTTTGACTTTAGAAGGATCGACCTCAATGCCACGCAAAGAGACGATAAAGCCAAGAAGTTTTCCGAAAGAACACCAAAGACACATTTCTCTGGATTCAAGGCGAATGATGAATATTGTAACAAAGTGATCAAAAATAATGGTTAAAACATCGAGATGTTCACTACGATGTTTAGACTTGCCGAGAAGATCGTCGACATAGTCTTCAAGGATAGTGTGCATAATGTCATGAAAATGTAGGTCATAGCCTCCTGATAGGTAAAGCACCAAAGATTCTTAAGGCCAAATGGCATGACACGATAATAGAAGTTTCCCAAGGAGTTATGAAGGCGCTTTGTGTCGATTGATCGGGCAGGGGCAACCAAAATTTGGTCAGATCCTCGAAAAGCCATCCATGAGAGAAAGCATTTCATGGCTCGGCAGTGAGATCAACAAGTTGATCAATACTTGGGAGGGGGAAGTCATCCCGGGGCAAGCGAGGTTAAGATCCCGAAACTGCGGCATATCCAAAGTCCCCCTGTCGCTTTAGTGACAGTACGATGTTAGAAATCCATTGAGGATAGTCAATAGCAAAATGAAGGAAACAGAAAGGAGTCATTGAGCTCCTCTTTGACCAAGAGAGCAATGCGTGGATGCATTTTTCTCAATTTTTGTTTGACTGGTTTGGAATCGGGGTTTAGGTGATGTTATGACGGACGGCGATGGTAGGATCAATTCTGGCATGTCGGCCGTAAGACCATGCGAAAGCTTGGTCATGAGCACGGAGAAAGGTAGTAAAGGCGGCTTGTTCTCGATGTGTTAAGGGATTTTCCAATCTTCACAATGTGAGGATCCTCCTCCGTGTGGATATTGATTTCTATGGTAGATCTGCTCAAAGATAGTTTGGGTTTTCGATGGTAAGGCTCGTTGAATATAAGAATCATCCGCGCCAAGGTAAGTGAGGATGGAGTCGTCATCCTGGCATTCAACAACATTAATCAAAGGTGAATCCTCTTCGATCATGTCTGGATAAAGAAGGGGAAGAGAGGATGGGTCCTCATTATCACGTTGATAAGTGAGAGGACCTATGAAGATGACATTTATGAAAAAAAAAAGTTAGGAGGGATAGATTCAGGGTCTATAGATTCTGCGGGTGATGATGGCAAAGTGGGTGATGATGGTTTGGTAGGGGCGACGTCTTCTTCTTCTAGGATATAGCTGACAGGAGGTGTCTCCTGTGTAGGTGTTTCGGGAAAACCGAGACCACTGCGATCATTATGTTTACGGGTAGTCACGGGAATGAGTGTATGTCGGCCTTGTTCGTAAAGGCCAAAACCAAAGCCTTTCCACGCACAATGAGTCAAGAAGGTGAGGGAAAACGACGATTTGTCAAGTATTGAAAATCGGATGGAAAGGAATCACACCAAGAGGAGGTTCAGTGGGTAATGGAGGATGCGCCAACACCCCCATACGTTAGGTTAGTGCGGCAATGGGGTGGTCCGTAAGAGATTATCTCCCCACGCGACGGTCGTAGGTGGGATGTGCATGTAATTGTCCGTACTCTCACCGGGTAGGGAAAGAACTAACATTATATAGGCGGTACTCCTCAGCAGAAGGCGCCGAAAAACATCTACTAAGGGATCGGAGGTTGGAATGTTAGCTGCGGGAAGGGAAGTGGTTTTGCGATGGTGGTTTCATCAATCAAGGCGTAGGCGCGGTTGAGGTGGATGGTTGAGGTACATTTGAGGCGATGGTTGGGTTGAATGTATGGGTGTCTTGATTGGTATAAGCACATCGTTAGGGCGGTATAACATATGCAGGTTTTAAAGGGGGAGGGTCAGATTTTACGGTGTAAGACTTCCCTCGTACTCAAATTTTATACATCTATGTAATGTTGAGGGAACGCATCCCATGGCTCGGATCCAAGGACGACCCAGCAATATATTATATTGGAACTCTCCCTCCAAGACATAGAAGAGTTCGGGTAAAGTACGTGGTCCTACGCGAATGTTGAGGATCACGGTGCCTAAGGTAGAAGTAATAGCGTCATTGAATGACCGCAACATGATGGGGTTGGCACACATGCAACTAGAAGGGATGTTCATCCGCTGGAAGGCTTTCAAGAGATGATGTTTAGGCTAGCGCCCCCGTCAATCATAACCCGACGTACTCGAATGTCCCGGACGTAAGCGGAGATGAAAAGGGCAGGGTCAGGATCTTCTGTACCAAAGTCGACAATTTCATCTTCAGAGAAACTGACTGCAGCAGCTTGTTGTACAGAGACAGAAGTGGTTGGGGCAGTGGGTTGTTTGGTGAGAGAAGCAACATGATTGGGTGTTAGAATGGAGGCGACAGTGTGGTTTCATTAGGTAAAACCTCTATCCTCAAGGATCTCAACGAGACCTTGTCGATGAGATTCAAGTCCGAATGAGGTCATACAATGTCATTTTTACGGGTGATTGGTGAAGCTGTTTAATCATATTTCGGTGGGGAATGCCATTAGAGACGGGATAGGTGGGTCCGCGAATGACCACTTTAGGTGGTGGTGCAATCGGGATGTTTGACGGAGAAAGAGATGCCGCAGTGTGTTTTCTTTTTCTTTCCCATTGTTTTTCTCGCCTCGAGTAACGACACTAATCATATTAATCTCGTAGACCGAGATGAGGAAGATGGTGGGGATAACTCATGGTCTTCAAGAGGTGGGGTTGTAATAATGATAGATCTTGGTGAGGCGGGGGAGATGGTATAAGAGAGGGAATGGAAACTAAAGGTATCTCCCTTCGTAAGTTGTCTTTCTTAATCTTTCTATCCGGGAGAGGTGACTCGGCGAAGGATGGTTTTTAGAGCTTTGCATCCCTCCACATCATGTCCCGCGTGCGGTGATAAGCGCAGATTTTAGACTCATCGTAACCCATAGGTCGGGCTTAGACGGGTCATAAGGTCTAAGTGGAGGTAGGGAAATGGTCGCATTCTCCACCAACATAGCAAGGATTTTGGCGTAAGATCCTTTGAGTGGGTCAAAATCAGAGAGGATGAGGGTATTGATTGTGCGGGTTTTGGTAATGTTTGGGCATGATTGGTTCGCACGGGTGGTGGTTTAGCCAAGGGTGTTGATACATGGTTTTTACTAAACGTGATTTCTTTCGCGCGCAGGTTATGTTGGATGATGAGGTGCAGATGATGTGGTATCGAAAAACAACCACGGGAAATAGGAGTGACTCGAAAACAAATTTTTGATGATGGAATTTGTTTAAGGTCGATAGTGGACAGATACGCGGAGTGGCGGTGTTGCTATACCCTCGGAATTTCGTATAGGTGCGGAAGGCGTAAGTTGTTCAAGAAAACGCGTAGGAGGTATGATATATTGATGTAAGGTAGAGGGATGGGGTCCCAATATGGAAGGTAGGTATGACGATGATGGTTTTGATTGTGACAGGGGGACGGATTGAGTTTGTCTCCTAGGTGGCGGAGCGGATTTATTTTTGGATAGATCGAGTCGCTTAAGCGGGTGCGTTAGATCGGGCATTGGTGAGGTCCCAAGCGTATGGGAAGATCGGTTAAGTTGATAGAAGTGGACGGGGCATTTGGTAGAGGTGAGGGGGTGAAGGTGAGAACAGGGGCATTTTAAGCTTCGTAAGCACTTCGGGTATATGGTGGAGACATCAGATCACCATTTGCATTTGAGTAGAAAAAGGGGTACTCAAACGTTCCCATAGGGCCCGTCTATCTTCTCATGGAATGACAAAGTCTCCTGTGTGTGATTTGTAATTTTGTACGGAAGAAAGGTGGGTTGTAATTCCACCCACCGCGGGTGTGACACAGAGGTAGATGAGGCAATCGTATCAATAGATGTTAAGAGGTCAACCGGTCGTTGAAAAGATTTAGGTGATGAGGGACTAATAGGTAAGAGGGCGTGTTCGAGGATTTGTCACGTTTAAAGAATGTGGTGATGTTAGTGTAAGAGATTTCTGCCTAAGGATGTCAAAAGGAGTGGCGGGCCTTCCTCTTGTGTAGCAAGAGTGGTAGAAGGGGACGTTTGGGAAATAGATAAATTAGATAGCATCCGCTCACAGTCTTGTAGGGATGTGGTGTAAGAAGACTTGTTGATAAGAAGAGAAGTCCGGGCAGTTAACTCTTCTATGGGTAAAGGAATGATTTCACTTTGGCTTGATGGTGGTGAAGGAGGTTCAAACTCCTGTGTTGGTGGAGAGGCTTGATTTAAAAATTTTTCAATAGAGGCTTTTGGCTGAGAATCGAAGACTGCATGGATCTCATGAACACTCTCCTCGGCTAAGATATCTTGGTTCACGTTACTGTTAGACGAGTGATTCGGGAATGGCTTGTTGAAAATTTTCAGATTTCGGTTAGCAGGGGCGTTAGGATTATCGAGGGTTATATCCCCTGCGTCAACCATTTCCTGCACTATGTTTTTCAACATCTTGCAGTTTTCATGACTATGTCCTTTTACGCGGTGAAAATTACAAAAGTCATTTTCTTTGTACTGTCAGAAGGTATTACATGGGTGGAGTCAAACCCAGAGTGAGGTTTAACAGGGGGCAAGGTGATAGCCCCAGCTTTGAGCAATTTTTCCAGGATGACGCCATAAGTTTCTCCCAAGGGAGTGTAATTGGTGGGCTCGGCTTTGTACTTATAAGTGGTTTTCGGAGGAGTATTGGACGGTGTTTGAGATTTGACCATTACCGCGTGGACAGCTCCTTTTGATTTAGAAGAAGTGGACGCGTGAGGAGTGGCGGTGTTTGGCTTGTTGGTAGAATCAGGAGTTCGGAAATTGGGGTTTTTGTTACGCAACCGCAATTTCTCTTCTTCTAAGGCTCGAATTTCTAGTTTCCGAGCCATGGTAAAGGCCTCGTCGAATGTGCGGAAAGTTTGAATTTGGAGGGTAGGGGAGATGTGCTTAGCGCAGGCCCGCGTAAATAGTTCGATGAGTTTGGTTTGAGGCAAGGCATACGTGAGTTGGTTGATAAGACCCCGCCATCGTCCAACGAAATCTGCGATAGATTCGTCTTCAAATTGTCGGATGGCATAGAGGTCGGTAATAGATACTTTCTTGGCAATGTTAATGGAGAAATGATCCAAGAAAGATTGGGCTAGTTGGTTAAAAGAGAAGATTGAGTGTTGGGTTAAAGCACTGTACCACTCCAAGGCAGTCCCGATAAGGACATGGGAAAGGTGCGGAGTAACAAGGCATCATCATGGGCAATCAAATAACAAGCATGTCTAAATGATCGCAAGTGTTGTTGAGGATCCTCTTTACTGTTAAAACGAGTAAACTTTGGCAACTCCCATTGAGGAGGATATGAATGAAGGGGGACAGAAGGGTGAATGGGCTCCCGACAAACTTGCTCGTATGTCAAGGCGCTACGACTTCCTCAAACGGAAGCCTGTGTTTTGAATTTTGTCCATCATTTGTTTGATGAAATGTGGTTGGATGAGATGATGGTGCCACGTAACAGGGATGTCCCATATAAGGTGTTGAGGTTACTGGATACGTGTATGGGAATGAAAAGGTAGGCGGAGCTTGAGAAGGAAAGCTCGTGTGAATAGGTGGCAGAGAGTAAGTCATGAATGGAGTGGTCTCGAAAAGAGAGATGAGATAGGGGCAGTTGGTGGTAACGATACGTGGGGTCCAAGGTTAACCAAAGGAAAGCTAATCGGGTCGTATGAACCTCTCTCAAGTTTTCGGATCGGGAGACGGGGCTAGTGATGCAGAAGTAAGGTATTGTTATCGGGAGGAGTGGGAGCTAAATGAGCAGCTATACTAATAGGCATGCTAATAAGGAGCCGACCATCAAAGCGCACGGTCGTGGGTATGAGACAAATAGTATCAGACAAATACTGGGATTAGCATCCGTAAATTTGGCAAAGTCCTTGTCTCCTACATGAATTTGGGGATCTCACCGTGTCCGTAGGGTTCCCTATAGAATGTGAAGGGGGTGATTCAGGCAAAGACACAGAGCAGGCATGTGAAACCATGGCGGCGGCTTGCTTCCGAGTGATGACAACCATAGACCAGGACACACAGGAAAGTTTCAATCTATCAAGAACAAAAACAACCTCAGAATGATGAATTTGGCAAGTTCATTGGTTTGTCGTAATCGATGGAGACAAGAATCGATATCGGTTTAATAACCGTGTCGGTCGGTCACAGAGCAAACGACGTCGGTCCCTTAACCGATGCCGGTGTCAAAAGTCTAGGATAAGAAGATATAAAAGGCTGCTAATTTGATTTTAGCAACGTTGAGTATGTTTATCAACTTATTGATCACAGAAGACAAAGTATGACAGAGAAAACAGGATTTGAAAACAAGCAAGAGGCACACGCAAATCTAAAGACTAACCCTAGGGTTAATTTTAGTTATCGTGGGCTTATGCCTTTAGATGTAAGATGATGTCAGAATCCTAAACAACAAGACCTAGGGGAAATGTCAAGTTTGTTTTGGCTTATAAGGTTACCTTAATCAAGTGAGGAATACCGCGGAAAAGGGGGATGTTTGAGTGTTGTGTTAATTGTGAAGTGATTCAAGATGTGTTGTGCAAAGCTGAAACTAAGGTTAATTTCCTGTCAATACCGTGGATATCACCCCCACGTGTACGACCTGTTACTTAATCTATGTTCACTAGAATTGGAGAACAACAAGCAGGAATGCAATGCACGTGTTTTAAACCCAAATCGAAAATTATATTCGATGAAGCAAGAGAGATGACTTTCACTAATGCGAAACTAGGAAAGCAAGACAAATTCTTTACTAAATATATAACAAAAACAAAGAACAAAGAAATATGCAAATGAAAATAAGCAAGAGAAAGAAACCCAAAATGGGTTCCACCTAAGGCGTGCCAAAATGTTTCGCTCGGAATGTTTCGGCTTCTGGGAATAGAGTTGCTTCTATCCTTTCATTCCTTTTAGAAATAGATGAGGTTAGGGTTAGGAGGAATACCTGTTGAATGTCGAGATGGTGTGCGCGTACCGTAGAGAAAGATCAGGCTGACTACGGAGAACTCCTTTTTGTCTTGGAAGGACTACCTGCAAATAAGAACACAAGACCACAAGATTTTGATTAAACAATAAATGAGGAAACTCGCCTTGGGCCTGTGAAATATAAAACTTCCTTCGAAGGTGGTCGGGCTTCTCGCTAATATGAATTAACACAAAAGACTCGCAAAATATCAATTAAATTATTTTGTTAAATTGGGTAGGGGAAAGGCTGGTTTTTTGGTTTTGATCAGAGGAACCGATGGCGGTTATGATGACCGATGCCGCATCGATAACCGATACCGTGGGTTATAGGATCTTCTTGGTAGATATGGTGTTTGTAATAGCTGGTTTTTTGGATGGTATTAGGAAATGGGATGATTAGGAGTGAAAGAATGACAGTTAGATGCAATGGCACGTTGGGTAGTGGATTCAGAAACGGATTTAGGAGGACCGAGATTCAAGAAGCATAAGAAATGTTATAACAAAAGGACATGTAAGATCCGACTTATCGGTTTTGACCGAGAGGCAAGTTGATCTCCTTGGTCAAACACTTCTCGGTTTCTTTACTCGCCTCTCGCCTCGTCAAGTGAAGATCCGGACTGCTCCTCGCCGCAATGCTCTGCTTATCCGTAAATCCTTTGACCGATCTCCAAAATGAAATTCTGATCCGTTGTTTTGGTTTGGGGAGCCCATTTACAGGAACCGATGGCGGTTGCGTGAACCGACGGTAGAGTAGAATCGGCATCGGTAAGGAAAAAGTAGGCTATTTTTACTAAAATAGCCCACCTTCCCCGCTTTTCCCGAGAGATCAGCCATGCGGGCTTGGTCAAGTGGCTAGAAGGTCGGCTTTTGGTGCAAGTAAGGAGGCATTAGTTATGGATGTGAGTCTAGACCAAGTCATGGGTCTTAATTAGGTTAGTTTAGGTTAGGGCTAGGTCATGATGAGGTGGCAAAGTGAGGTGGCGGGTAAGGTGATGTAGATTTATCAATTACAAGGTAATTAATAAATAATTGTGTAAAGTTTAGGTAATGAGGTTAGGTTGCGAAATGGGATGCGGGTCACAAGGGGTCGTGGAGACACGAATTTGGTGTCTACACGTACAGGTTTTGCTAAATGCACTCGCGTTTTAATTTTTTTGGCTTAGTAATTACCGAACCTATAACGTGTACACATTTTAGAGAAGGAAAAATGCGTACGTATTTTAGAGAAGACAAAACGCGTACGCTTTTGGGAAGTCAAAATGCGTACGTGTTTTGAGTAGTATGGACCATGTATGTGTTTTTGGGTGTCTTATACTTACAAAAATAAATGTTCAAGTATAATATTTATTTTATTATTTCTTATACTTTAAATTTATTTTAGTAAATATAATAAATTAGGGTCACTCTGTACTTGATGGAAGTGGTCTGTGTAGCTCAAATAGTTATAATCTAGAAGATAGTTTTTCAAAATCTAATTTGGTCAAGACTTACTCATTTTTTTAGATTTAAAAGAACCTAGAACTTTCAAGGAATATATATTGTCATCAGTCTTTGTTTTGGGAAAGAATATAGTCATTTTATAGGTTTTTTGACCTTCAAAAATGGATTTTAGCCCTACCACCGCTTGAATTGATACCAATTTTTAAATTTTGTCCATAATTCACTTTAGTGATAATGAATCAACTCTATGATGCTTGTCTATTTCTTGCTAAAAAGATATCCTCACTTTGTAGATAGAGGATTCTTCTGAATGGTATTCTTGTCCTATGGCCAAAATGAGGTGATTGTAACGTGCCTCCTCGTTAAGGTGTGATAACACTACTAGGTGTTGAATGAGTTATTACGAATAGTACCAAGAGAATTGCATCAAGTGAACTTAGATGATTACTCATTCTTAGAAACATGGTGCTCCATATAAAGATCATCCCCTCACCTTTCCTAACTCTAAAATCATCCTTTTATGGAATCAAATTCATGATTCTCATACATGTTTTTTCTCATATGTCTCTTATGGAGACAAATGATGCCTTAATACTTCACAAATAATGGTCCTTGATACCTCGATGACATGAGTAACTCACTTTAGATTGTTCTTAAGGGTGCTCAACTAACTACAAAATGGCAAAAATGCCTTTTTAGGATTTCAGAGGAAGTAGTATCTCATCAAAACTAAATGAGTCGATCGATCACCTTAGACACTATTCCCTCAACACTGAAACACGTTGAATGAATTTATTAGGAATTTCCTTTGGGTGAGGGTTTATGATTTAGGGTTTAGGGATTAGGGATTAGGGTTTAGGGTTTATGACTCAGGTTTAGGATTCCAGGTTTAGAGTTTAGGGTATAAGGTTTAGTGTTTAAGGCTCATAGTTCAAATTTTAGGGTTTAGGGTTTAGAGCTCAGGGATTAGGGTTCATGGTATAGTGTTTATGGTTTATGGTTTAGAGTTTAGGGTTTATGGTTTAAGGTTAAGAGTTGAGGGTTTAGGATTTATGATTTAGGGTTTAGGGATCAACGTTCGTGGTTTAGGGTTTATGGCTCAAGGTTAAGGGTTTATAGTTTTGGGATTAGGGTTGAGGGTTTCGGGTTTAGGGTTGAGATTTTAGGGTTCACGGTTTAGTTTTTAGGGTTTAGGGTTGAGGTTTTATTTTTAAGAGTTCGAGGTTTAGTGTTTTGGTTTTGGGATTAGGGTTTAGGGGTTAGGGTTTAGGGCTTAGGGTTTAGGGTTTAGGGCTCAAGGTTTAGGGTTTAGGGTTTAGGGCTCATGGTTTAGGTTTTAGGGTTTAGGATTCGTGGTTTAGGATTTAGGATTTAAGGATTAGATTTTAGGGTTTAAGGATTACAGTTTATGGTATAGGGTTTAGATTTTAAGTCTTGGGGTTTAAATTTTAGGGCAAAGGGTTTAAGGTTTAGGGTTGAGGATTTAGGTTTTACAATTTAGGGTTTAGGAGTTAGGGTTTAATGTTTAAAGGTCGTGGTTCGTGGTTTAGGAAAAGGGTTGGGTTTAAGGCTCAAGGTTTATGGTTTAGGGGTTATGGTTTAGGGTTTAGGGCTCTAGGTTTAAGGCTCATGGATTAGGATCACCCATTCAGTCACTATAATGTTCTATGTCTTACTCATTCTTATAAGCATTGATAAAGAGTATTCAACTAAAAGGGTTCATCTACTTCGTAGGAAGAACATTTAAGGAAGTCATCACAATTTGATGCCTTTCATCTACTGATGTTTTAAAGGAGGGAAATGCCCATTGCATGTGAAATTTTTCACTCACTGTAATGTTATGTGTCTTACCCATTCTTATTAGTAGTGACAGAGAGTATTCAACTGAAAAGGGTCCATCTACTTCGTAGAACAAAGTTCAAAGAGATTCATCAAAATTTGATGTCTTTCATCTATTGATATTTTGAAGGAGGGAAATTCCCACCTCTCATAAACAAGGTAGTTATAAAAGCAGACTTAATGATGGTTCTAGGCACAAGACTGGAAAATATGGTCCTAAGATATTCAAAAAATGAACTCACTCATGAGACCTACCAGAAATATATGAGGTTTAGAGGTTAGAGTTTAGGGTTTACAGATCATGACTTAGGGCTCAAGGTTCAAGGTTTAAGGTTTAGGGTTAAGGATTTAGGGTTTAGGGTTTAGGGTTCAGTAGATTTAGTGTTCAAGGTTTAAGGTTTTTTTTTTTTTTTAGGGTTTAGGGTTTATAATTTAGTATTTAGGTCCGAGGGTTGAGGGTTAAGGGTTTAGGTGGAAGACTTCTGTGATTTAGGGCTTAGTGTTTAGGGCTTAGGGTTTAGGTTTTAAGGTTAAGGGTTTTTGTTTTGGTTTAGGGTTTAGGGTTTAGGGTTTAGGGTTTAGTGCTTAGGGTTTAGAGTTTAGGGTTTAGGGGTTAGGATTTAGGGTAAATATGATTTTTTTAGGGTTTAGGGTTTAGATACCTTTAGAATTTGACATTTAAGGCTCAAGGTTCATGGTTTATGGTTTAGGGCTGTGGATCGGGGTTTATGGTATAGGGGTTAGGGTTCATGCTTTAGGGTTTATGAATTAGGGTTCGAGGTTCGGAGTTACGAGTTTAAGGTTTAGGGGTTAGAGCTCAAGGCTCTAGATTTAGGGTTTAGGGTTTAGGGATTAGGGTTTAAGGTTTAGGTTTTAGGGCTTAAGGATTAGGGTGTAGGGTTCAAGGCTTAAGGTTTAAGGTTTATGGTTTAGGGATTATGGATTAGGGTTTAGGGTTTAGGGTTCATGGTTCATGGTTCATGGTTTATGGCTTAAGGTTTAGGGTTCAGAGTTACTGGTTTAAGGTTTAGGGGTTAGAGCTCGGGGATCTAGATTTAGTGCTTAGGATTTAGGCCTTAAGGTTTAGGGTTTAGGGTTTAGGGTTTAGGGTTTAAGGTTTAGGTTTTAGGGTTTAGTGTTTAATGTTTAGGGTTTAGGATTTATCTTTTTGTTTTAGGGTTTAGGGTTTATAGTTTATGGTTTAGGTCTCGTGGTTGAGGGTTAAGGGTTTAGGTCACAAATTTTAGGGTTTAGGGTTTAGTGTTTAGGATTTAGGGCTTATGGTTTAGGGTTTAGGGCTAAGGCTTTAGGATTTAGGATTTATTGTTTAGGGTTTAGTGTTTAGGGTTTAGGATTTAGTTTTCAGGGTTTAGGGTTTAACATCTAACGCTCATGGTTCATTGTTTAGGTTTAAGGCTTAAGGCTCAAGGTTGGAGGTTTAGGGCTGATGGGTAAGGGATGAATATTTATGGATTAGAGTTTAGGGGTTAGGATTTAGGGTTTAAGGTTTATGGTTTAGGTGTTAGGGTTTATGGATCATGGTTTAGGGTTTAGGTTTAGGGCCTCCAGTTTAGGGTTTAAGGTTTAGGGTTTAGGTTTTCGATTGTAGAATTTAAATGCTAAAAGATTTAGGTTGAATGTTGAAAGCCTGAAAATTACCTATGTACTGACTAGATTATACTATAAAAACTATCTCCTAAACCATGACTAATGGAGCTATGAGACTAGTTCCATAAGGTGCAAAGTGACCCTAATTTATTATATTTACATAAAAAAATTTAAATCATATATTATTAATTATATTTTATTATTTATTATACTTAAACATTTATTTTTGTAAATAGAAGCATGTCAAAAGCATATACAATGTTTATACTATATAGAACGTGTACACGTTTTGTGGTTTCTCTTTTTCCAAGCCATGCCTCAAGGATTGGGATTCGGTTTGGATCCCAAATCATGAGGCATGGACCTACACAAACACAAAAAACAATGTTTTTTTGCAGAAAGTGTAAAATGCCACTTCCTCTATGATAAATCAAAATAAAACAATTGATCCATTTTTTAAAAATTATACCACTACGTAAATTAGAGTTTCTTCTTTCTAAAAATATAATTTTTCAATTTTTTTACTAATATAATGTTTCCATATTATTTATTGTCTAACTATGCCTTTTTATAGCTATTTTTTAAAGTTTAAATATGTCTATATTTCATCGTGTATCTTTTTTTTGGGTGATCAAAATTGAAAAACAATTATACTAACACAAACTAGGCATAATTCTATACATATTCAAAAAAATTCTAATTTTCAATATTTTTTGAGGTAGTAAGGGGGTGCATGGTAGAGCTCCGTTATTTTTCAAAACATAAAATTTATGTACTAGAAAAATAATAAATTAAAAATATTCGCTAAAAAAATCTTTTAAAAATCTAACACAAACTAGATGCTCCTAGCTATCTTTCTATGAAAGGGTTTTCAAAAATACTAAATGGTGCTCCAAAAATGGTGGGGAGCACAAAAGTCACTATATTATATTTTTTAACCAAAACATGAGCACTTGTTGGTATTTTAGTTGTTTTACCCACTTAAATTTATCTGTTTTCAATAAAACTTTAGTAGCTTAGAAACTAGACTCAAAATGCTATGATTCATATTTCTACAACATTTTCTAATTTTGAGTGTAAATATTTTGAAAAAATGATACAAGTTGAAGTTTTCTACTTTTCAGAAAAATACGTCCACTTAATACCCCCTTTTGCCCCCAACTAGTGCACTTACCGAATATGAAGGCTTGGGTTATCTTACAAAACTATAAGTGTCAGGAGTCCCCTGTTTTCTAAAGGCTAAGCAGTTTGGTTTAGATTCAATTCTTGCCATTGATGAGGTAAGATTATTTACCAACAAGGATGTAAGATTTGGAAAGGTGGTATAGGCCTATGACATAATAAGAATTAAGCATTATAAATAATTTTATTGGATTTTATAGTCAAATTTCATCTACCAGTTCTTTATGTAAATGCTCTTAGGGTTTAGTTTGAAAACGAGATTGGAGGACTAAAACTCAAAATTAAGGTTTGTAATTTTTAAGGTTGTCACATGATGCCCTTACCACAAGGATTTTTCATATTACAATTCTGAAATTTGTAATAGAAAGATACAATGAATGACAACTGGTTTGGAAGAATGTTATAGCCACAAGAGACCTAATTAGTAACTTGGAACCATTGATTTGAAACACTTTTTACAAATTAAGTCACCGTGAAAATTTTTAGACTGAAACTAGTACCAAATGGGTACTTTAAATGGTGATTATTTAGAATAAATATTCACTTTAACAAAAGTTATGCTAAACTTTGGTATTGGATAAGGCTAATGGAGGAGAAGTAGGCCTAGAAGAGAGATAGAGAAGAAACACTTCTTGCATTGAGAGTTGAATAGATAAATTTAACCCACACTTGGAGGAGCATAATGGGTGCTCAAAAATAATTAGAGTTAGTTTTTAGAGTTTGTAGATTGCTCTATCCACCAACTCACTAGACACACTTGGTTTAAGAAGCTAGGAAGACAATTTTTCCAAAAGGAAGATAGTTTGATCTTTTCTTGTTATTTCACCTAACCGATCATTGTAATTACATGATACAAGTCTTCTCAACATTTCTCAAGAATTACATAATATAAATTAGTTGTTTGGGATAAATATTACATCTTTGAAGGATTTCTAATCTTGCAAAAGTGACATTTTGCAAGCCTAAAGGACTAGTTTGAATTGTTTTGAGAAAACTAACTTGATTGCATGGTTGTTTGAATGATATGATTTTCATCACATTGCATTAAATCCTTGCAATTATAAGCCCAAATATCACCTATATTTGTGAGGTTGAATGGTCATCCTTGCAATGATGTTGATTTATTAGGATAAGTATAAATTGGTAACATAGCCAATTTATATTTGGAGACGTGATTTATTTATATATATATTCCTTCTTAAATTTAGGATTTACAATTAGTACGGTAATTACTCTCAATTTTAACTCCCAATTTTACATTATGATAATATTTATGATTTTTTTTTGTAATTAAAAATCACCAACATAACGATTTTGTTTAGTTTTGAGAGCATGTTTTATTTATATTTATATTTCTCTCTATATTTATGATTTACATACGAATGGAGATGAAATTATAATTGTGGATATAAATGGAATAAAGATATTTTTGATGTGTTAATCAATGTCATTTTTGGAGATTTTGACATCAATGGAAATTGTATGTTGATCTAATGTTATTCTTTTCTCGATGATGAATTATTTTTCTATGGTTTCTCCAAAATATTATGTATTCATCTTTCACAACTTACATGTCCTTATAGGATCTCCGTAAATACATAGTGTATTCCTTCGATGTTAGAAATTAGGTGGTTGGGCCCTTCGGTGGGTAAATAAGATCCTATATGGATAGAACCTAACTTCATTAACCCCAATTTTATTGAATACACTTATGTATTGCTAGCGGAAAACTATTTGAAATTTTCATCAAACCATTTAAGTGGCATATTTTTCCATTACTCATTGACCACAAGCATAAACTTTGCAATAAAATTTAATACTTTAGATAATCATTTGAAGTTAAGAATTTAAGAATTACCCTAAAGTGGATTACCATAATAGGGTATAAAATTATGAAGGGATTTTGAGAATTTAGGAATAGAGCGCTAAAATAGGGTGGATTATTTAGCACATTTTTAATGGAAATAAAAGAACTAGTATCAACATTATATATGTCATTACATACACACACAAAAATTACAAATTACAAATATAGATTGAACTTCACAAATTATATATGTTGTTAGTACAAAAACAAAAATATGATTGAACTTCATAAATCAAGTTTAGTTTATTGGGATATAAGTCTTAACTTGGGTATGTATCCTTTCCTTCATTTTTTTGTTTAGATTAAACATCGTTAACATTTATACACACAACATTATTGATGTTTTAAAATTCTTTTCGAGAGATCTTGGATGAAATGGAATTTTCAAGTTTAATATATTCATTATGAGGTTCATTGTTATCAAACTATGAATTTCAATATAATGAAATTGTCATGTTTGAAATGTATGAGATTGTTTTTGAAATATCTTCATAGATTCAAGTTTGAGCATTTTCCCACCTTCCTCTTCAATTTTATATAATTAAATTGGACCCTTCCAAACCTTAATATAAAATTCTTGAAATATGTGGCTTGTAATGGTAATAAAAATTCATTCTCCCTAGATCATATCTTCTTTCGTAAGCTCTTAATGAAAATCAATCATTCATACAAATATGAATCAAGAAGGTCTAATGTATTATTGTGAGTATTATTTCCTTTAGAGTTTCTTAAAATTTAGTAGTAAATAACATATTAACATGCTTACTATATTTAGCAATTGTTGAAAAATTTATGACTTGTGCTAAAATGGGCAACTCGAAACCTCGTTACGATGGATGACATTGGTGAAGTGAACCTAAGCTAGGGGATATTCTTTCAGTTTAATATTTGTTCCATTGGATTAATTAATGACTACATGTAATTTGTAGCTATGTGTGTTGTTACAAAACATAACAAATCACATAGTCTACAATTTCATGTTTGTCTTCAAAAAAAGAACACAAAGGCCCCAAAGGAAAGATGTGTTATCTTGATGAAGACAAAAAATACAGAATAGACGAAGTGTTAAGTTTTGGAACAACAATCAGAGTTGAATATTACAGCAATCAAAGTTCATTACTAAGATTACATGTATTTTAAAGTTATTTTGTTTATGATTAAATACATTAAATTATGTTATTGAGTTGTTTAATTCATTATACAATCCATATACAAAGCTGAAATGCATAAGGAACTACACAACTCAGTTTCATAATTCAATTTTTTATTCATAAGGATTTTCAAATATTTCCCACACAAGCCATGGGATGTGACTCAAGTAAACATGATAACTAGTGGAATAGAAGGTGCATGTGCATGAAAATAAAATAAAAAGAATATGACAGAACCCATCATTGCCTTTGCTCTTTGTCCCCGCTGCTCCATCTTCACTCCATCTTCATCCTTGCTTTTCAACATTGCACCTTTGTACCTAAAAAATAAATAGAGAAGAGACTATTAGTCACGAGCTCAGGATTAAATCATGTTCTTGTATTATCTATCTTCGTTAAAATGAATCTCCCGATATTGAAGGTATGATTACAGATAATATAAATGCATAATGAGATAAAAAATAATATTTCTTAAATAGCATATGTGGTCCTCATAATCACCGAAGAAGGAGAAGAGAAAAGAATAAATAATGAATACAAGAGAGGCCAAATAGCGTAAATATTTTCTAACTATTTTATAAGAAGTGAAGGTATGGTTGCAACAAAGAAACAAATTAATCATGTTAAGCAAGACTAGAAAAGAAACTTGGTGCATAAAAGAACTGAATAAGAGATGTGGAAGGTTTTTAATCACATGCTTGTTGAAATAGAATATCTTATCAAGAATCAACATATTCAACTTTACATACTAATCCTTTCAAGATCATGATCAGGTCACTCACACAAGGGACATATTTTAAAATTTTCATGATCCACAGGCTTAAACAAATTAAGAGTTTACATTCCATAAGAAAGTGTGTGACTGCTCTAAGTTTGAATCAAATAATTACATGAACTAATAGCAAAAAAGAGACACTTTTGACATTCTTAAAAAACATCCGAAATAGTCACATATGAAACATTATCTCACTATTACAGGTTTTCTTAAACATGTAAAAGTATTGAATTCAAGGCTAACATCAAATAGATTATTCATTATTAACAAAGATCACAAATAAAAACTATAAAAGAGTGATCAGTACCAGTTCAAAAGCATCGATCATAAGAGATACAGTTTTCAAAGGATCACCATCGAGAACAAAAATTAAAATTATGATACAAGGATAAGAACCACAAGATGAAACAAACACGGCCGTTGCCTTAAGTGATGAACACCCAACATTCATAAGAAACACAAACTGCTAGTACAAGTTTATAGCAATCCTTCAAGTTTCATACTTCAACAATTATGTTTTCATAATGGATATTATTCAGTATCAAGTAAAGATTGCATCTAAAAGAAAATAAAGTTTTAGAGTATAATGATCTAAGATGCATCAGAACCAATAATGGAAGCATCAGTCATACATCAGTAGAGGAGGTTTTCAATCAAGCAGTATTTAGGTCATACTTTCAGCTGAAACAAAATGGAAAAGGAAATCTAAGAAAATTTTGACATGGCTTCGCCATGTAAAATGGACATTTTACATCTTTCCATCATGTTATTTCACAACTAATACATGCTTGAAAGTTGTGATAAAAGATAAACTACTGTGATCGATCAAATAGTAATCGAATAAGGAGAAGTATATACAGAAATTTAACTTGAATTGAATAAATAATAATGTAGCATGTTCATATTTATAAGAGTAGAAAGGAGAGCTACAACTATTTTCAATTTGTAGAACTTATTAAGTAATGCTACATAATAGTTATAGAATATTCAATTTTCACTATTCATTATAGAAACTTATTGTTCATTCTGTGCCAAATTAAAGAAATATGCCATGTATTACAGAGAAAAGTGCAACTTTTGCAATTAGTAATGGTGACAATATCTTCCTCATGTAAAGTTTATCAAGTACAAAAGACAATTCATAAGCAGTAGAAATTTCAGTTTTCAAGTGATCTCAAACTGTAAGAGGATCAAAAATAAACCACCGAGTTGTGAGATAGCTAAAGAGAAGAATATTTTTTTAGTTACAAATTCTCAAAATGCCCTCAAGATCTCATATCACTTATTATAGATGAATTTCTTAACTTAATGTGAAACAGAATCAAAAAGAACATCTCATATGTTGTTTTTAGAATTAAGTACAGGAAGTGATGTTATTATATTCAGATTGAAAGAGTAAAGTAATTATTCTCATAAAAGACTATTGTATAATTAGGTACATATTTCTAGCTTAAGAAATACATTAATTTAAAAAGCATCAAAGTAATGTAAGTATGAGTCATCAAAATGAAAGCAAATTTCTTCAATTTTGAGAGAACATATATAGATAAGAAACATTATAGGTAAAATAAAAAGCTCGACATGAAGTATACTATGCCTAGGTTTTGAAGGCATAAGAGATTCTATCAAGAATAGTCAACTACAACTGAAATAGCTAAAAACCCTCAACAATGGTGGCCATGAACTAAACAGAAAGCCTCAAATCGAGTTCAAAATCCCACAAAAGCACAAATATCAAGAGTTGTAGTTAGAAAATAATGAAGAAGAATATAATATGTCCATTTCGAACTCACTTGAAATAGTGATAGAGTTTCAAGAAATTGTGAAGACAAGAAAAAAATAATCTCGAGTGGCTTGAAGTAAATATAGAGGAAAATAAAAGTGAAGTGAGATAGCTCACAAGCCTACATAATGGCTCACGGATTGAGCTTGAAAGCTTCATTTAAATAGATCAAATCGAATTCAAAGTTCGAGTTCCATTACACCGATAAAGAACCACCGAGCAATACATTTTCTAAAGGCTTAATTCAACCCCGTAGAAGGCTTTGCAATATAAATGTGAAAACCTAGCATACCATAGAAATGGAAAACACTCATAGGTTTGATCTTGAAACCCTCATGAATAAATAAAACAAAAGATGCTACAAAGCTAAGGTAAATTATCAATATCAAGCTAAGATGAAAAAATCAAAACATGGAATACATCACATAAGGCGTGAAGTGTCCATTAGGATAATGAAAGGATGATTTAGTTATAAATGTAAACCCAAGATGAAAATATAGAAGGATGTTACTTATCACAGTGTCAAGATACAAGGTGGTTGTTAAGGAATGATAAATAAACTAGGAAATAATGAGTACCCATTTTTAAATAAATATATATATTTAGATTTATGAATTTAAGCAAAAAGCATTGTTTAATGCACCCAAGGAGAGCACAAAAAGGCTCAAAATTAAATCTCTAGTAAATCAATGGCATCATCTCAAAATAAAGAAACAAGAAAATAGAGTATGGAAAAAAATGATAGCCTTTCACAAAAACTTCATATCCAGTTATGGGTTTCTATTGTTTTAATGAAACTCTAAATTTTCTTTATAAAAATGACCATGAAGTCTTACAAACTTATGAACAGAGTCAAAAATCTTTAGGCCCTCAAAATAATCAAATCCAGAAAATGAAAACATAAAACAAGATCTCTAACTTCGATAAAGTCATAAAATACATGAGGACATTACGAAAGTAAACATTCCAGTTTCAGTGCTTATTAAAGTAAAAACGACAAAAAGTTATGATTTCCCAAGTTCAAAGACTAGGTTCGAGGTAAATATCACCTCATTGACATTCTAAAGCTCATTTAGATTCGTCATTTAGTTAAATAAAGAAACAAAAGAACTCACGAAGTTCTTCTTTATGAATAAATTGAACTTAAAAGATCAAGCAATTGTGGTCACTTCAAAAATCACGGTGAAACTCAAAAACATCGACAATGGCCAAGAGAATCCAAACACATGCATGCAAAAACTTCACACATCCTCCCACAGAGCTTCAAGATCACATTCATGACTTCTTGGAGCAATTTTTCCATAGCTTGCCACTCGAAACAAGCAAGTAGAATAAAGAAAATGATAAGCTCGAAGATATTTTCAATCAGACTTAACTTATTCCGAGTTAGCATCGACGACTAAGATTAAATCGTAAAAATCAACGATCAATAACCTTAACTACAACCAACTACCCCATCACAAGGATTAACAAATCAATTGTTCAGATCCTGTAGGTACGTCAATCGACTGTCCATAACAATACAACATATTCAATTCAAACTCCACCAATTTACTATTGCTTTACCACAGCCAAATATAAAACATTAATGATGAAGATTAATAAAGGACAAAGATCAATGGTCGAACACCAATCATCAAATTCCATACAGACTCCTGATTTACAAACCAAACCAGGGTCGAAAAATTACCAATGTGGAAAGCATCACAAAACCCTAGCTAACTCAAGGTTAACATCAAAGGTCAACCATGAAACCAAGGAAGGGGTAAGTCATCATGAGGAAGGGGCTTACCCCATGATTAATAAATCATTGCATTTGATGTTGGTTTAAGGTCTTATAGTATATGGCAAAATAATCAAGCACCAACGACCAACGTGATGTAATAATTTTTCAAAAGGGGGTTCGACATGGTAAACCAAATAATATGCAATGTAACCCAAACATGATCAAATACCAACCAATATATCAATTCAATGACTATAGTCAATGACTATGATTTATGAAATGATTATTGGGTTAGATATATTATGACCCCAAAGTGATCCATATATGCTTTTCATGACCACCTTACCTTATACTTTCCAAAACATCCTTAATTTCTCCAAAAGGTGGCCAATGCAAGAATGGTATAAAGTGTGAACATTGCAAGTTGTCCCCACAAAGTGGGAAGATTATAAAGCAAACAATAGCATTATGTGTACAAAGTGCAATTCTTCATGTAAACACAAGAAGACAAATAGATGTTGACATCAAAGTCCAAAGTGATCCCCATCAAGATGAATGTATGGGTGAATGATTTTTGCAAAGTATTCAAAATAAAGAAATTATTTTAGTCACACACAGAGATATTATTTTGCATGTGCATGCAAGGGGGCAAAACTAAATAATGTCAAATTTATCATTACAAGTGGGTCAAGTTGTAGATGTCACATCATTAGCTAGAAGACAAGAGATTACATGTATTGAAGAAGACTTATGAAGCAAAGCTTATTGTTAGCCAAACTATTCATCCAGCTTTATTAGAAATAGAACAGTCAACTATAGTTTGACTGAGTTGTATTTTTGTAACCAAGGCTATTAATTCCTCATTGTATTAGCATTTTTATATTTTATTCCTTTATTTATTTAGGATAAAGGATAAAAATAGGATGCATGAGCGAGTATAATTTTTAGTCTATTTTTAGGAAGGGTGGGATGAGTAAACTTGCTATATATTGTGTGTAATTGAAAAGCACAAAGGAGGAGGACTTTTGGACATAGGAGTGTTGAAGCATATTTTTCTAGTTTTGCACTTTGAATGAAAGTTGATTTTTGCCTTTCCAACTATTTGCAGTGTTGTGTATACTTTATTATTTCTTGTGAATGTTAAATTCCTTGATTGATCATCTTACCTTGCTGAAATTTAGTCATTTATACGTAATATTAGTGTGCATGTGTTATCTTAACAATATTTTTTTTGAATCATTCCCTCAATACATCAAGTGGTTTGCCTTAATATTCTACTGAAAAACTATTGGTTTGTGCATTTAAAATCCATTCTCAAATATTTGTACATGTACTTAGTCAAAGCCCTCAACAATTTTGGTGTATCACCCCAATTTTCAATTCATTTACAGTCATCTTTTTACCCTCAAAACCCCCAAAAATATTAGTTTAGGATACATCAAGAAGGAACTAGCCTTGATACAGAGACTCACCTTAACAATAGGTATACCCATAGACCTAAGGTGTTTCCATTGTATCTACAAAAGAGAGAGATCCAAAGAAAGCTTAGAACCCCGCAGTCATCTCTCTACAAGGTGCACTTTTGAGAAATAACAATTTTTGGGATGCCTGATGGGACAAATGAATTAGATATGTGAGAAAATTATATCAATTTACAATAAATTCAGGAAAGAAAAGTTACTTTTGGAGCAACAAGCTACAACAACTTATTCTAAAGATTAAAAGATTTATTTGGTGACTCTGTAAGGATGATTTCATACTAGTTTTATATCATGTTCCATGCCTAAAGTGACTACAAGATCATCGGTAAGAGGAATTCCTTCTAAGTTTATTTCTTTACCTTTGAATTATGTAAGAAGAAGAAGAGTTGGTAACACCCTACCTTATAATAGGCCTGGTTTTAACAACCCTCCTAATCTTCCTTCACCACGTATTAATTTCTTTATTTAGATCCTAGTTTTTTCAATGGTTATTCAACCACCTAGGAATTTTGTGACCTTTACTAATGGCAACCCATTAGTAATCCCTAGTTTATCATGATATTCCTAATGCTTCCATGAAAATTTTTCCTTCATTCACTAGTGAAAATCAGTTACACCTATAGAGCACATCAAATATGTTGCAGCCCTATGTGTAGTCCATAATATAACACATGAAGATGTGGCCTTGAGAATTTTAGCTACATCATTTAAAGGGAAAGCCTTGCAATGGTATAGAACCTTAGAAATTAGAAGTATAAGAACTTGGGATGAGTTAGGTGGGAAATTGGTGAAACAATTTCAAGATAATTTGGATCATTTATCCCTCATAGAACAACTATCTACAATTAAGAGAGCTCCTCATGAATTTATGGTCATTTTAATATCCGTTTTGCTAGAACTTGGGAAAGAATTCTAGCAAGTGTCAAGCCTCAAGCTAACCATGCTTTTCTTTATTATCTTAGATCCCTAAATAGTGATATTTCAACTATGATTCAATCTATGGGAGGAGAAACTCTCCCAGAGCTTATGATATTGCTATCCAAGCTGAAAATAGTCTTATTCAAGTGGAAAATTAGCACCAAGGCCTTCAATGCCTTTTTAGTAGATTTGCACCTATCCCACATCCTATCACAACTTTGGAACCTTTTATATGCAGCCCCATCATGATGATGTGTTTAAAGATTTTGCAAACTATGAACAAGCTAACTTTTATTGAAAATAGAATTACATTACCTAGTTGGTGCCTTTTTAAACTCCTTATCAAAGAAAAACAAAAGCAAAATAGGTAGCCTTATCAACAGAATCAAAATTATAGACAACCATATCAACAAAGGTAGTTTGACCCAAAGGCTCCTAGTTCATCTAATACTTTAGTCCTAGTTAATATGGCTACAAAATAATGGTGTCAACCTTGTAATCAACCTCATTCAGCTACAAATTGTCCAAATGCATTTCTTGAATATAAGCCTTGTTGTACAACCTCAACATGAGACATTGTTCATGCCTCAAATGGAGGGTGGGCAAAGAAGAAACTCATGTTTAAAAAGCACCTGAATAGAACTTGGTCAGTTTTAGTGAAGATGATTTTATTGCAGTTACTACTAGGGCCCAAGAAAAGGCCCAAGAAAGTCAAAAGTTTCAAAATAGACCTGTTCTGCCCATAGTCATAGATAAAATAGCAACTACAGGCCAAAAATCAGCTAACATTTTTGTTGCTCCTCAGAAAACAATAGGTTTTTAGCTAGTAAAGAACAACAAAAACAATCACAATCTGATCTAAGAAGATTGTTTATACCTCATATATCAAAAGCAAATCGAAGTAGAGTGGTTTTTTTTACCAAATCCTATCAATTAACATATTAAATTAATTATCGACCTTCAAATGCTCGCCTTTAGTGCGAATAGAGAGAATTGGTAGGTTTTTGAAGACGATAAATAGATTTCTAAGACAGTAAGAGGCTGAATTTTCTATAGTAAATCAAGAAAACCTGCAACACTTCTATGGTGATCAAATTGTTTAGTTAAAAACAAATAGGTTTCCTCAAGGATTGGTCACTCTAGAAGACATTTTCAGTTTTGATGATCAGTTAAGAAAGGACAAAGGCAATATTTCAACTCATGTGGATAACTATGAAGAAATCTTGGTGGATGACGACAAGAAACTACTTATTGGAAAGGTATGTTCTTTAGCTGAAAAACAATCATTTATCAAATTATGTAAAGAATTTAGAGATGTTTTTTCCTGGAAGTACCAAGATTTGAGAGGGTTTGATCCAATTTTAGCTCAAAGCATATAATATAATTATAACCAAATTCCAAGCCAGTTAGGTAGAAGCAAAGGCTTATAAATCTAAAAATTGAGCCATTAATGAGAAAAGAATTATCCAAGTTAATCGAATTAGGTATTATTTTTCCAATCAAGCATTCAATTTGGGTATCCAAGCTTGTTCTGTTGGAAAAAGAATGGAGAAATCAAATTATGTGTGGATTTTAGAGATCTTAACAAGGCTTCATTGAAATATCATTATCCACTACCTAACATAGATCATATTTTGAGAACAATTTCTAGTTCTGATAGACTATCTCTTTTAGACGATTATATGGATACAATCGATTCTATTCCAACAAGAATATAGATACAAAACAACTTTTACCACCAAGTGGGGTACTTATGCTTATAAAAGAATGCCTTTTGGCCTTTCAAATTCTAGTGCAACGTTTCAATGTGCAATGGACATGGATTTTCTTACTTTAATAAATAAATTCATATTGGTTTATTTGGATCATGTTACCGTATTTTCAAAAAAATCTGATGAACATCTAATACATTTAAGGTATACTTTTCATGTATGCAGATAGTTTGGAATATCATTGAATCCCAAAAAGTCTATCTTTTTAGTACACTAAGGTAAATTACTTGGCCACATTGTTTCTAAGAAAGGTTTAGTAATTGACTCTTTCTTAATTGAAGCCATATCACATTATCATTACTTCATCACAAGAAATCATTACAAATATTTTTGGGAAAAATCAACTTTGTTAGAAGATTTGTTCCAGATTTTGGAGCATTGGTTAAACCATTGAAAGATATGTTAACGAAAGAGAAGACTTTCTCTTGGACCAGCGAAGGGAAATAAAGATTCGAGGAAATTAAAACAACCATTTCAAGATCCTACTCTTGCAAATCCAAATTTTGATAAAGATTTAACAATGTATGCACTTGCAGGAGTTGAAACCATTTCATCCATATTAACTAGTTAATGATTAAAATATTGAGAAGCCAATTGCTTTCTTTGGACAAAGTTTGCATGACTTTGAAATAAGGTACACTTTTCTTGAAAAATAGTAACTTTCAAGTAATTAGAGGACTAAAGAAATTTAAGTACATTCTTTCAAAAAATAAGATACATGTTCTTGTTTATCATCCAAGTGTGAAAGATTTCTTGTTAAATAAAGAATTGAATGAGAAGAGAGTGGGATGGATAACAAAGGTTATGGAATATGATGTTGATATCCATGTTGTGAAAATAGTTCGAGGTAAAGGTTTGTGTGAGCATCTAATTGTTGATATGGAAAAACATCAAAGTCAGTAAACTTAGAAGATCTAGAACAACATTCTGAAGTTACGTATCAGCACTCAGATAGAATGGTGCAACTAGTAAATCATCAACCTGAGCTTATTTAAGAAGTTCAGGATTCAAGGTGGATGACTAATTTAGTTAACTATCTACATCATGGCACTTATCCGGAAGGTATGGACAAGCAAAACAAAGGTATTTTAGGTTACAAGTTGTACCTTATGTTTTTATTGATGGCGTGTTATTAAAAAGAGATATAAATAGAATCTTGTTGCGATGTGTTGATTATGATAGAATTCAGTAATTATTATTTGAATTCCATGAAGGACCTATAGGGGGTCTCTTTTCAGCATGTACTACAACCTAAAAATTATGAAAGCTAGTTACTATTGGCCCAACATATTTAAATATTGTTTTGAATGGATTAGAAAGTGTAATAAATGTGCTTTCTTTGTTGGAAAATAACATTTAGCTTCGCTTCCCATACAACCTATTTCAATGGATCAACCATTCATGTAGTGGGGTCTTCATTGTATTGGCATGATAAATCCACCTTCGTCTCAAGGACACAGTGGATTTTGACTGCACAGACATTCTTGTACATGTTGGACTAAAGTAATATCTTTAAAAGAGTCTAATGATACTTTGATACTATCCTTTTATGAAGGTATAGTTTGTAGATTTGGTGTTCCAACAACTATCATTTCAGATAATGCCTTAGAATTTCTTGGTGCAAAGGTCACATATTTGGCAATTAAGCATGGAATTTTTTAAAGTACATCATTTAATTATTACCCACAAGGTAATGGGTTAGCTAAAAGTACTAACAAGAATCTTTTAAGGATCATCGGAAGAATACTCAAAGATAACCAAAGAGCTTGGCATCTAATTTTGAATTCAGCACTTTGGGTTGATAGAGTAACTCCTAAAAGATTAGTTACAATTCATTGTACAAGCTTGTTTATGGAAGAGAGGTGAAAATTCTCATCTCAGTTGAGTTTCCTGCATTAGATTTGCTACATCAGATGAAATTACTTTAAAATGAACCATTATAGGTACGTTATACAGAGTTAATGGAGTTACATGAACTAAGAGATCAAGTTCATCTAAACATGGAAAAGAATAAAAAATAGATAAAGAAAACTTTTGATAAGAAGGCTAAGTTCAGAGTCTTCAATGAATGAGACATTGTGTTGAAATGGGATATTGATCGTGCAAATCCAAGAAACCACAAAAAAATTGACACACTTTAGAGTGGTCCTTATATGATTTAAGCTTGCAAGGAACATAATGCTTTTCAGCTTTCAAGGTTGAATGGAGAGGAAATTCCCATTCCTGTGAATGGTATATTTCTCAAACATTGTTATTGAAAATCCTACAGTATTTGGTTATAGTAGGATTTCCCTTTCAATAAGTGCATTTTATGCACATTGCAATGTTTTTCAATTTCAATAAAGTGAATTCATGCATGTGATCTTGTTTACCATATCCTTTCCCAGTTTTTGTTTATTTTTTGAAGGGTTGGACCTTTAGAAAGAAAAATTCTAGTTACATGCTTTGGAATCCATGCCCAATGGACAAGAGCAAGGCATTGGTCTATAAGCTAGCAGATAACTTTCCCCGCAGGATTGCAGAAATGTTGACAATTTTTATACTTGTACAAAAATGGGAAACTTGAAACTTCATTATGATGGATGGCATTGGTTAAGTGAACCTAAGCTAGGGGATATTCTTTCAGTTTAATATTTGTTCCGCTAGACTAATTAATGACTACTTGTAATTTACAGCTATGTATGCTATTACAAAATATAACAAATCACATAGTCTACTATTTCATGTTTGTCTCTAGTAAAAGAACACAAAGGCCCCGAAGGGCATATGTGTTATCTTTATGAAGATAGAAAATATAGAACAAATGAAGTGTGAAGTTTTGGAACAACAATCGAGTTGTAGATGCAGCAATCAAAGTTCATTAGTAAGCTTAAATGTATTTTAAAGTTCTTTTGTTTATGATTAAATATATTCAATTATGTTATTGAGATGTTTAATTCATTATCCATCCATATATAAAGCTGAAATGCATAAGGAAGTACACAACTCAGTTTTAGAATTCAATGTTTTATTCATAAGGAATTTCAAATGTTTCCCACACAAGCTGTGGGATGTGACTGAAGTAAACATGATAAGTAATGAAATAAAAGGTACATGTGCATGAAAATAAAAATAAAATAATATGAAGGAACTGTCATTTCCATTTTTCTTTTCCGCCGCTTCATCTTCACTCCATGTTTTGCTCCATCTTCATCCTTTCTTTTTCAACACTACACTATAGCTGAAAAACAAATAGAGAAGAGACTATCAGTCACTATCTCAGGATTAAATCATGTTCTTGTATTTTCTATCTTTGTGAAAATGAATCTCTTGATATCAGGAGGTATGATTACAAAAATATAAATGCATAGTAGATAAAGAATACTATTCTGTAAACAACATACGTGGTCCTCATAATCACTTAAGAAAGAGAAGAGAAAAGAAGAAATATGTAATAAAAGAGAGGCCAAATAGCCTAAATATTTTCTAATTATTTTATAAGATGTGCAGGTATAAGTTACAACAAAGGAAGAAATTAATAATGTTAAGCAAGAAGAGAAAAAGAAACTTCAGTACATAAAAGAAGTGAACAAGAGATATGGAAAAATTTTAGTCACATGCTTTTTGAAACATAACATCTTATCAAGAATCAATAGATTCAACTTTATATACTAATCCTTTCAGGATCATGATTAGGTCACTCACACAAGGGACATATTTGAAAATTTTCATGATCCACAGGCTTAAACAAAGTAAGAGTTTACATTCCATAAGAAAGTGTGTGACTACTCTAAGTTTGAATCAAAGAATTACATGAACTAAGCGCAAAAAGAGACACCCGTGGTATAAGATCTTGAAATAGTCACATACATGACACATTATCTCACTATTACAAGTTTTCTTAAACATGTAAAAGTATTAAATTCAAAACATCAAATAGATTTTTCATTATTAACAAAGATCACAAATAACAACTATAAAAGAGTGATCAGTTCCATCTTCAAAAGTATAGGTCATAAGAGATACAGTTGCAAAGGATCACCATCAAGAACAACAAATAAAATTATGATACAAGGATAAGAACCACAAGACTGAAACAAACCTGATTGTTTCCTTAAATGATGAACATCCAACATTCATAAGAAACACAAACTGCCAGTACAAGTTTATAGCAATCCTTCAGGTTTCATACTTCAACAATTATGTTTTCATAATGGATATTATTCAGTATCAAGTAAAGATTGCATCCAAAAGAAAACATATTTTTAGAGTATAATGATCTAAGATGCATCGGAACCAATAATGGAACCATCGGTCATACATCACAGAGGAGGTTTTGAATCAAGTGGTATTTAGGTCATACTTTTAGATGAAACAAAATGGAAAAGTAAATATGAGAAAATTTTGATAGGGATTTACCATGTAAAATGGACATTTTACATCTTTCCATCATGTTATTTCATAACTAATACATGCTTGAAAGCTGTGACAAAAGATAAACTACTATACTAATCAAATAGTAATCGAATAAGGAGAAGTATTATAGAAATTCAACTCAAATTGAACAAAGAATAATGTAGCATGTTCATATTTATAAGAGCAGAAAGGAGAGCTACAATTGTTTTCAATTTGTAGAACTTATTAAGTAATGCTACATAAGAGTTACAAAATATTCATATTTCACTATTCATTACAGGAACTTATTGTTCATTTTAGGCCAAATTAAGGAAATATGCCATGTATTACAAAGAAAGTACAACTTTTCCAACTAATAATGTTAGAAGTCTCTTCCTCATGTAAATTTGATCAAGTAGAAAAGATAATTCATAAGTAGTAGAAATTTCAGTTTTCAAGTGATCTCAATCTATAAGAGGATCAAATAACAGTCATCCAGATGTGAGATAGCTAAAGATAAGAAGATTCTTTCAGTTACAAATTTTCAGAATGCCCTCAAGCTCTCATATCACCTATTATAGATGAATATCTTAAACTAAGTAAAGGTAAGGTACATCAAATGGCTAAAACAGAATCGAAAGAACATCTCATATGTTGTTTTTGGAATTAAGTAAAGGAAGCAATGTTATTATCTTCAGATTGAAAGAGTAAAGAAATTATTCTCATAGATACACCGTAAAATTAGGTACATATTTTAAGCTTAATGAATGCATTAATTTACAAAGCATCGAAGTAATGTAAGTATGAGTCATCAACAATGAAATAATGTGTTTTCATTTTTGAGAGAAAATCTATAGAAAGAAACATTAAAGGTAAAATAACAAAGTTTGACATGAAGTATACTATGCCTAGGTTTGTAAGGCATAAGAAATTCTATCAAGAATAGTCAACTACAACTGAAACAGAGCTAAAAACCATCAATAATTTTGGCCACAAACTAAACAGAAATCCTCAAATCGAGTTTTAAAGCCCACAAAAGCAAAAATATCTAGAGTTGTAGTCATAAAATAATGAAGTAGAATATAATATGTCCATTTCTATAACTCACTTGAAAGAGCGATATAGTTTGAGAACTTGTGCAAGAAAAAGTAAGCTCGAGTAGCCCATGAATAAATGCTGATTAAAATACAAAGTAAGACAGCTCATAACCCTACGAGAATGGATCATGGTTCGAGCTCAAAAGCTTCAACAAAGAGATCAAATTGAATTCGAGTTCAAATTCTCGTTACACTGATAAACCAACACCAACCTAATACGCTTGCTCTATAGCCCAATTCAACCCAACAGAAGGATTGTGCAATATAAATGTGAAAACCTAACATACCATAGAAATGGAAAACACTCATAGGTTCCAGGGATTGAAACCCTCATGAATAAATAGAAGAAAAGATGATACATAGCTAAGGTAAACTATCAATACTAAGCCAAGATGCACAACTCAAAACATGGCCTACATCATGAAGCAAAAAGTTTCCATCAAGATAATGAAAGGATGAGTTAGTTATAAATGCAAACCCAAGATGAAAATACATAAGGATATTACTTTGCACAAGTGTCAAGCTACCAAGCAACCGTTAAGGAATGAGAAATAAGCTAGGAAATCATGAGTATCAATTTTATTTTTAAATATTCAGATCTATGACTTTAAGGGAAAAGCAAAGTGTTCTAGTGCACCCAAGCAGAGCTTAAAAAGCAAAAACCTCAAGCTCTAACAGAAATTAAAGGCATCACCTCAAAAAAAAAAAAAAGAAAATAGAGTATGGAAAATAAATGATAGCCTTCAGCTAAAAATGCATACCCAAATATGGGTTTTTTGTTTTAATGAAACTCAGAATTTTCTTTACAAAAATGACCATGAAGTCTTACAAACTTACTAGTCGAGTCAAAAATCTTCAAAGCCATCAAAATAATTGAGTGCAGCAAAATGACAAAGCACCCAAAATGAGCCCTCAAACTCAAGAAACTTAGAAAATGCATGAGGACATTACAGAAAGCAAACATTCCAGTTTCAGTGCTTATTGAAGTAAAAACAACAGAAAATAATGATTTCCCATGTTCGAAGACTAATTTTGAGGTAACTCTCACCTCGTTGACACTCTAAAGCTCATTCAGAGTCGTTATTGAGTTAAATGATGGAAAAAAATAAATCAGAGAGTTCTTCTTTGAGAATAAACCGAGCTTGAAAGATTAACAATGGTAGCTACTTCAGAAATCATAGTGAAAATTAAAAACATTGATAATGGCTAAGAGAATCCAAACACATGCATGCACAAAACTTCACATAGCCTTCCAAAGAGCTTCAAGATCACATTCATGGCTTCCTGGAGCAATTTTTCCAGAGATTCTCTGCTCAAAATGAGTAAGCAAAATAAATAAAATGATAAGATCGACGAGATTTTCAATCATACCTAACTCATTCCGAGTTAGCATCAATGACTAAGATCAAATCATGTAACAATCAATGATCAAAAACATTAACTACATCCAACTACCCCGTCACAAGGATTAACATATCAATGGTTTAGATCTTCTAGGTACGTCAATCGACAGTCCATATCAATATAAAATATTCAATACAAACTCTACCAATTTACTATTGCTTTACCACAATCAAAGATAAATCATTAACGATGAATATTAAGAAAGGATAGAGATCAGTGGTTGAAAACCAATCATCAAATTCCATACAGACTCCTGAGTTACTCCAAACTAAACCAGGGTCGAAAAAGTACCAACGTGGAAAGCATCACAAAACCCTAGCTAACTCAAGGTTAACATCTTCACCACCGACAAAAGGAAGGGGTAAGTCATCATCAAAGGGGGCCATCCCCATGATTAATAAATCATTGCATTTGAACTTGGTTTAAGGTCTTATAATATATGCCAAAATAATCAAGCACCGACAAATAATGTAATGTAATAATTTTTCAAAAGGGGGTCAACATGGTAAACCAAATCATATGCAATGTAACCCAAACATGATAAAATACGACCAATATATCAATTTAATGACTATAGTCAATGACTATGATTTATACATTGATTATTGGGTTAGATATATTATGACCCCAAAGTGATCCATATATGCTTTCCATGACCACTTTACCTTATACTTCCCAAAACATCCTTAATTTATCCAAAAGGTGGCCAATGAAAGAATGGTATAAAGTGTGAACATCGCAAGTGTCCCCACATTGGGAAGACTATAAAGAAAACAATAGCATTATGTGTACAAAGTGTAATTCTTCATGTGAACACAAGAAGACAAACAAATGTCAACATCAAAGCCTGCAAGTGGTCCCCATCAGGATGAATGCATGGGTGAATTATTTTTGCAAAGTATTGCAAATAAATAAATTATTTTACTCACACATAGAGATATTATTTTGCATGTGCATCCAAGGGGAAGAACTAAAGAATGTCAAATTTATCATTACAAGTGGATCAAGTTGCAGATGTCACATCATCAGCTAGAAGACAGAGATTGCATGTATTGGAGAATACTTGCTCATGAAGCAAAGATTATTGTTAGCCAAATTATTCATCCATCTTTATTAAAAATAGAATAGTCAACTACAGTTTGACTGAGTTGTATTTTTGTAACCAAGGCTATTAATGCCTCATTGTATTAGCATGTTTATTTTTTATTCATTTATTTATTCAGGATAAAGGATAAAAATTGGATGCATGGGTGAGTACAATTTTTAGTCAATTTTTAGGAAGGGTGGGATGAGTAAACTCTCTATATATTGTGTGCAATTGTAAAGAATAAAGGAGGAGGAATTTTGGACACAGGAGTGTTGAAGCATACTTTTCCAGCTTTTCCCTTTGAGTGACAATTGATTATTTCCTTTCTAACTATTTACATTGTTACATATACATTATTATTTCTTAAGAATTCCAAATTCCTTGATTGATCATCTTACCTTGCAAATTTAGTAATTTTGCATAATATTAGTGTGCATGTCTTATCTTAATAGTATTGTTTTGAATCATTCCCTCAATATATCAAGTGTTTTGCCTTAATATTCTACTGAAAACTATTGGTTTATGCATCTAGTATCAACTCTCAACTATTTTTGCATGTACTCAGTCAAAACCCTCAACACGTTTGGTGTATCACCCTTGTTTGCAATTCATTTACAGTCATCTTTTTACCCTCAAAACCCCCAAAAAAATTAGTTTAGGATACATCAAGAAGGAACCGGCCTTGATACCGGAGACTCACCTCAACAATAGGTATACCCACAGACTTGAGGTTTTTCCATTTTATCGACGAAAGAAAGAGATCTAGAGCAAGCTTAGAACCTCTGCAATCATCTCTCTATAGGGTGCACTTTTCGACAGATAAAAACAATCTCTCGTTGTTCTATTTTAAGATGGTTTTACATGTACTCCTAAAAATAAGGATTATAACACCATGAGGTTACTTCAAATATTTCAAGTTAGATCTTAATCTTAGTTAGAAAACTTCTATTAAAATCTCAAATTCCTTAATTAGTGTTTATTATGAAGTAAATTTTCCATAATATGGAATGAACCTCCTTCTATTTCTGAAATATTTAATGGGACCCAATTTCGATAACCCCCATTCCAATGCATGGATTTTATACATGTATTATGTCAATCATATATCATGTACAAATTTACTAACTAATATTCATGTAATAACTAACCTTTAATTATGAGAATTAAGAAAACATAGTTCTAAAAAATCTAATTTTATGTTTATGTCATTATTAAAACTAATAGATTAGTGACTTAAGTATACTTAAAGAATATAAGTGGGGCTACAAGAGGATATTATGACTAATTAACTTCCAAATTTAATTATGTAATATCGTAACAACACATTAATTATTACAACTAGGGTATACAATATTTTATGATCCTATAAACAAAACAAAATGAGTGCACTTAGGTGATTATAGATAGATCTAGGAAGTTGTGGTGTGCAAACTGCTATAGCTGGGATATTTAAACCTATAAGTGTTTTATATCAAGAATTTTAGTTGGAAAGTGACCTTGTACAAGACCATATAAATTTTAAGAATCGTTTGTATGGTTTTTCACCAAAAGTATGGTTTTCCCCCTTCTTTGAATCTTTATGTATAACCTTAAGATACCGTCACCTTCCTAGAAATGGATGTCACTTTCAAACCCTAGTTGTTTCTCATGTTAAGAAACCTTATTAATATACCGAGAGAGATCTCAAACCATAACATTCTCATAGGAGATCATGCAAAACAAACATTAGTTGGGCTGAAGTGTCATCCTTACACCCCTAATGTTGAAACTACTCTAAAGATTCCTTAAACCACACTTCATTATTCACCTAGCATGTGATATTTGAATGAATACAACTAATTTTAATAATTGGAAGGTCTTTAACAATACTTGGAATGAGTTTGGATATCACTAGAACTTGAAGTGGGGTTTTTAAGTTCTTATAAATTTGAGAAGCATGGATCCTTAACTTGGTACATTTATTCATATAAATATAATGATTTCTTCTCTAATAATTATGCATAATATTTTGTGATATGTACGGAGCATTGGGTTTCTTTAGTTCTACTATTTTTACTAGGATTTCATAAAAATTCTAGGTCAGTAAATGAGGCAATTATAACTTGGTTATATAGGGATTCAAATTTACATTATTATGGAAAGGACAACCCATCTAAGGGATTGAATCATCCAACGAATAATATCAAAATGAAAGATCAAATTGAGGATATATTATTCCAAAACCATACAATTTGACCAAGACAAGATTCCACAAGCTAACCAAAGTGGAAATTTCAAGACAAGGATGAAAAACATGAAAATTGAACATTGCATTATATCAGGTGGTTTTTTATATGGATTTTATGCATTTAATTATTATAATATGTCAAAATATTATTGTGTATGAATAAATAAGTTATACAAATGACCTTAATATGTACTAAGTAGGGATAGATAGAGTTCACTTGTGTTAGAAAGAATACATTGTCAAAAATAATAGTTTTAAATGATAAATTGTCAAATTTGAGTGTCTACATTCCCACTTTAAGTATGAAATTAAAATTACATGATTATAGGAAAAATATACCTCTATGTGTAGAATTTTTTTATTTACTTGGATTTTATGTTTGAGTTTTACATTGTGTTTACGGTTGCATGCTCCATGATGACACCTACAACACAAAATGTAACATGTAAAATTTACATTTGTATCAAGCAAAATAAAGATATGCAAAATGTGGAAGGAATACACATGTTTTTATGTGGAGGGATAATCTCTCATTCTTTCCTTGCACTTGAATATTTTTATTGTTGAGTTTGGTGAAGGATTAAGGGTGATAATTCCCCAATTATGTTGATGAGAAACTAAATTATTAGTTACATGTAACTCAACATGAAATGAATAAGAGAGAGAGGGAGAGAGAGAGAGTGAGGTAATAAAACATCACATTAAGGAATAGGACAAAGTGTATCTAATTTAAGCAAATATAATATCTTCTCTTTCGAATGTAATAGGAAAGGAAGGTCTTTCTATGAAGAACTTGGCCACTTTGATACCTTATGTAACCCCGAAAACCACATTAATAAAAATGGATCTAGGACTAATTTTTCAAATAAGAACATAAAATAGGAAAGATAACGAGTGTCCTTATGCCCTTCCCATGTGCCAGATAACTAAATAAAAGCGAATAAAAATTATCGTATCTTGAAATTTTGATGGAGAGAGGATACCCTAACCCACAATATCCATTAAATTGTAATTGAAACTAAGTGTTGTGTTAAAGAAGGGGTGAATTTCTTCATGCCCTATGTAACAAATCTAAAATAATTCAAGTGTGTCTAAAACCATTTCAATAAAATACTCCTTTAGGTGGAAAAATGACATTATCGAGAAAGTTGTTTAATCGCTACTTGGGAAAAAACTGTGTGAAAATTCTAGAGTTATTTGTATAGTTTTTACCAAGATATATTTTATTGAACTCGTGTATTATTTTATGAAATTTTATTTTTGATGATGTTTTTAAGTACCAATACTTTGTGTATATCTATTGATGGGTGTCGTTATTCCCTTCATTTAATCAACTCTTTGTTGATGTCATATTCAAACCTCTCAAAGTGATCTAGAAATCTCAATGATCTAGTAATTTACTATAGGTATTTGTTATTTTATATTCCTGAGGTTTTTGAAGTGTCTTTAGGATTCCATGGACGAATCTTTAGTATCTCTATGCTATAAGAAACTTGTTGAAATAAACACTCATTATTGGAATGAATTGCTTGGAAATAAACACACATACATGAATAAATAGATTTCGGAAATAAACACACAATGCAGAAGTAAACACACTTTTCTTGGAAATAAACACATAGGTAAAAATGTTGTGAAAATATTGCAAGGAAATGAAAATCTAGTCTATAACACCTGCAGGGACAAGTATAAAATAGAGTTTAATTTAAAGAATCAAATACATTTACAAAATTAACAGATCTACACTATTTTCTTTAGAAATATAAATACCAATAAAATGAGAATCTTGGTTCTTAGAGGAGTGGGCCCTTGCTCCACCTTGAATCAGGATTTGACAAAGTGATATTCTCTCAAAATGAAGTGGCTATTTTATTGCTGAAATATTTTTCTTAAAAAAATGTATTGAATCTTTCTATATCTCTATCTCTATGTGTCTATATGTATATGTTCCCCTTATTTTTAATCTATCTATAGGTCTTTATATATGTATTTCTTTCAAAGATGCATTTACAACCATAGTTGTTTCTACCGATTTAGATGGAACCGAATTATGCCCAAAATAGATGTTGAATTTGGAACCTTACTAGATGTTGATGTCTGATAAGTTATCCCTGAATCTTTGAGTATGAAGAATATGAAATCTTCTAATCTGCTTCGATTGAAAGGCTTCATTTATTTCTCTATCATTGGATGTCATCAAAATAATATATTCCCATTGGTTATGAAACTTTGGAGAAGTTCGGAACTAAAGGGGATTGTTCTTGATCTAACCGTGAAAGTTCCGGAGCTAAATGCAGGAGTTCCGAACTAATCCAAAAATTTGGGGTTGGAACTAAGTCCAAAAGTTCTGGAACTAAATGATAGAGCTCATAAACTATGTGATAGAGTTCCAAAACTAAGTCTGGAAGTTCCGGAACTAAGCCGTATTGAAGCCAAGGCTCCCAAAAACATGTTGATCACTTCATACTCCGTTCTCTGACTGATTATGACTTGTTTTATTACAAAAATAAATTTCCACACACTTTGTTAGGAATTACAAAGCTTTTAAACTTTAGAACTAAATTCAAAAAATATGGACAATTACATCCTAACTTACATTAGATAAAAAAAAGTCACAAAATGCAGTCAAACTTGATAAAAAGGAGAGTAAAATAAGATCATTAATTATGCATTAACGAGACATATTTTTGCCTTATCATCTCCCCGTACTTACTTGTTTGTAATTCCCCTTACAAACTTTACTCTTCAAATCTTGGGTTGTGTATTCTACATTCCAATTGACTGCTTAGGTCAAATGGCTGAAACTGAATATCCAATGTTTTAGTTCAGAAGTACTATACCTTGATCCTGCTTCTACTTTCCTCTACCATTCCTCAAATTGAGTGGGATCTTGAGGCTCTCTATTTTTCCATGGAGACATGGGAGTGAGAAGAAGGGGAGGCCTTGTTCTCATTCCCATCCATATGCCCCTATGTTTTTCATTGACCTGAGGGATTAGTGTGCACAAGGCTTTAGCTCTTTCTAAGCTCCATATTAAGTTTGTGGGAGATATTACTTCTCTTCTTCTCAATGCAACTGTGAGAAACTCCCATCTTTTCAAACATCCATCATAAATCTCTTCAAATTTATCCTCCTCATAAGAGGTGAAGGCATCAATAATTTTCTGTAAACTAGCCAGATAGTGTGCCTTGAACCGACTATCAAAGGCATGGGATCTAAAATGTATAGCAAAGGAAGATGGTTTACCATAGTGAGCCCTCATACAGAGACTAGATGAACTAGCTTTGAATATATGCTCAGCATCTCTCTCTTTCCATGCAACTTGATTTTGAAGAATAGAAAAAATGCATTCAGCTGGATTTCCCCTACATAAAAATTTATCATAAAGCCCGTGTTCTTTTCCAGCATAATATTGCAGAGATAGAATTCATAGAGAATAATTTTCTACTCTACACTGGATGAGGAATATGTTGTCATGAACTTAGATTCATCTTGTATTTCATGTGGAAGGCCACATGTAATTCTTAACAAGCTGTCAGCGAATAAATTATTCTTCTAAAAACATATTATACGCGGGAGAACATCCCTTGCATGTAAGTAATTTTTCACTCATCATGCAAACCATTTCTATTTTTACAAGACATTTATATTTGTCTTCTTCCTCTTTGTAAAATTTTTCTTCCCATTTCTTACTTGCTTTCTTTTCTTCTTCCATATTGTTCGTCAGTCCTCATTTGATGTTTTTAATTCATTAAGTTCCCTGTAAGTATCATCCCATAATGATTTGAGTGGCCAATAAGTCATTTCGGATCAGTGCAGACATCGGTTGACATAGCACTTGGTCTTGTGGAAAATTGACATTCTCATTCTTTTTCCATCATCTTGTTGTTTGACCATTGTAAATTCTTCAGTCCTATTTGTGAGATGATTTGTTAGTTACTCAATGAGCATTTCCCTCTGTTATAACTTGAGTTTAAGGAAGTTTAATTCCCCATCTTTCTCTCTGATGATGAGTTATTCTCTGGAAAAAATACAGTCTGTTTTAAATGTCATTTTTCCTCTTAGGAAAATTCATTAGGAAATGAACATTCCTGTTCTACTAAAGGGAATTTCCCTTTTTGTTTCCAGGATGCCAATTCCTCTTCTTCATGTGACTGTGTTGTTGGTTCACCAAACTCTTGAAAATCATGTTCCTCAAATCTTTCATCTCCCTTCTCCATCTCAATTTGGCTTGGTCCAGGAGGAGTCATGGCCATGCTGCCCAAAATATCAGCAGCTTCTTTTTCCAACCCATCATGTTCTTCCATCTCTTCTAGAATTTCCCTAGATCTCTTATGAACTCTTCTTCTTTGGGGAGCTTCAAAATGTCTAGGAAATGGGTTTCCTCCTAGAGCTTCTTCTGACTTTTACTTCATGCTCTAGCTTAGGTGAACTATCACTGTTAGAGACAGATATTAGTGTTATCACGGAATCACAAGACCCCCGTGTTAATACGAGCACATATACTTGAACTCACGTTGTAATTGGATAACATGGGTACTATCTCCAAGTTGTGGGACTTGCTACTTGAGATAGACCTCCAAAGAAAGCTAGTCCTTGCTCCTAAACTACCTGCCACAATCTACTCTAATGCAAGGTAAGCTAACTATTCTAATCTAGTTTTCCAAGGAACCAAGGAGAGAGACAATGCATAAAATGAAAGCCTAACTAAAGTGGTGATACACCAGAAAAATAGGGTGTGAGAGTAGTCTTCAAATGCATGAAATACAGAAGCAAAGCGCACACTAGAAGAGGTGATGACAGTTCTCCATAATCTAGCAAAACGCATTCACAAAAATATTTCAAACATACACAATGATAATAGATCCCTGCATGAACATAAAGTAGACACAGTATTCTTGTAATAAATATTAAAGGGGCAAGAAGAATGCAAGAAAACACAATAGGGGAAGATACATCCACAAACTTATATTTTATTGCTTCATGATATGCACAGTTCAATCTATTACAACATAAGGGCCTGGATCGACATGGAATGAGTCCACTACAAGGGCCTACAGCACATTGGTTTCACAAAGTAATTTTGAAAGAGCTTTTCTATCTGAAAAACTCCCCCCTTTACAATGAGCCCAACACTCCAATTCATAGAAAAAAATGAGAAGAGAGAGAGAGGGAAAATGAAAATCCTGAAATCTGTCCTTCCACCACTTGTAAGAGACATTAAATGGAGTAAAATGATTTTATATTACTTGAAAAAGGCTCCCCATACTGTCCCAGGTGCTGCAGCAGAGAAAGAATGATGACCATGCCTCTTAATTGCACTCCCAACCACCAAATAAAACATTGTTATGAACCCAGCCACATTTTCTAAAAAATATTGATCAATATCTCATCAAATAAATAATTTCTTGATTGCTGTGTGTCGAGCTCAGACCCATGATTCCAATGGTACCAATTTTGTGCGATTTCATTGAGAGATGCAAAAGTTATGGCCTTCTGAGTGCGGGTAGCTATTTTGGGTCTTGCAGACGTTTTTTGTCATTTGACGGGAATGAGCATTAACTGATTGGAGCCGAATATGTTTCTTTTAATTAAATATATCTACCCTCATTAAAAATAAAAATCCAGTTTTTGTGGCGTAGAGGATGTCGTGCTCATTCCAAAAAATCCAATTTTGTGAAAATCAGAGCTCGGAGTCATAAGTTATGGCCATTTGAAGTTCACGGGTCAAACGTTGACTTTTCTTCTTTGCCTTCGGCCGTTTTGGCTTTTCACGTCCCGTGCGTACTTTTGTCCCAGCTGTCCCAGAAGCATTCTCTAAACTACCTGAAATGGACCGTCTTTTGATAAATCGGCCGATTCATGTCCCATGCGTACTTTTGTCCCGGCTGTCCCAAACCACACAAAACAAAAGACTTGATGATTTTTTTATTACCTTCACCGCTTTGGCTTTTCATCAGCGTGCCAGCGTCCGACGTCCCAACATCGCCTGCGCAGACCGCTTGGGACAAAAATGTTCAACTTAGAGGATTTTCTTTGTATTTTTGCTGCGAACTTGGTACGACGAACCTCGATACGACCCGCACTGGTACGATCCGCACCCTTCAGACCCGATTTTTTGCATTTTTTCCATTTTTCTAACTCATTGGGATTTCTTCTTGGATGAGAAAGTTAGAAAGAAGCCGAGGGGCCCCCAAAAACATGATTTCGGGCCTTGAATCAATTTACTTGCTTGAGATCGAAGAATTTGATGCATATTATCAAAATTGCCTTGAGGGATGAATTTTGGATAACAATAACTATAAGCTGATATGCTTGGAGAAAGGTGAAATCTAGATCATTGATATAATGTGTATAAACCATCTCTTGGTCAAGGGACAAGTTTCCTTAACGTGCGATCCCTAAGGTGAATCGTAATCCTGTAAACGAAGGAGTATTCCATTTAGTTCTCCACTTTTTCTAATGCATGATGAATGTACATTATGAAACTAGGTGACCATGTTCTTGAGGTAATTCCTAAGATCGAGCTCGGAGTCAAAAGTTATGGCCGTTTGAAATTCACAGGTCAAATGTTGACTTTTCTTCTTTTTCCTTGGCCGTTTTGACTTTTCACATCCCATGCGTACTTTTGTCCCACTTGTCCCGAATGAAAATCTCCCGCATCGGCCCGATTCGGGCTTCTTTGTCTCTTTTCGTGGCATTTTCACCTTTTCGCATCCCACGCGTACTTTTTTCCCTCTATGCCCCAAACGAAAATCTCTCGAACCGCCCGAAATGGATGTCTTTTCGGCAAATCGGCCGATTTGAGTCCGTGCATTGCATACTTTTGTCCAAATTTGCTCCAAATGCTGCAAAACAAAAGACTTGATGATTTTCTCGCCTTTGGCCACTTCGGCTTTTCGGCGTCCTAACATCTCAACTGTCCCCGCGGACATACCTCGGGACAAAATGTCCGACTTAGCCAATTTTCTTTGAATTTTGGCCCCAAACTTGGTACGAAAAACCTCGATGTCCGCACCGGTACGATCCACACCCTTCAAACTCCGAAATGCTTTAAAACAGCCCCTGCAACCTTATTTTTGCATTTTTCCCATTTTTCTTACTCGTTGGGATTTCTTCTTGGATGAGAGAGTTAGAGAGAAGCCGAGGGGGCCCCAAAACAGGATTTCGAGGCCTTGAATCTATCTACTTGCTGGGATGAAGAATTTGATGCATGTTATCAAAATTACCTTCAGGGGTGCATTTTGGATAACAATTAGTTCTCCTGGCAGCATTTCGAGAGGAAGGGGTTTCTTTGACAAGTTTGTAGATTTTGCAGCTTTAATCCTTCTTTCGAGATCTCATTTTCGGTACATTATTCCCACCTATTTCTTTCTTTCCCTCTACTCAGGGGCATCAATTTCCAAATTACTTGTAGGAGAAAAATGGGTTGGTATTCCTATCCGATAATATCGTGGTTTTGCTTAAACTTGTTAAGAAACTTTTCCCATATTTCTTCTCCATTTTTCTTTGAAAAGAAAATGGTGTTGGCATACCAAACGGATTAACCCATGATGTCCGATTGTTCCAACTCCCTAGAAATACCTATGAGCCATTATATGGATGGAGTCAAAAAGTAATCCTAGAATATTTACTATATATTTTGGTTTTGAATTCCCATACCTAAAATATATTAACATGTTAAGGACTTCTCTTCCCACAGTCCCAAATTGACCATCACAAGTTAAATACTTAAATACCCAAAATGCTACCCTGTCAAAGGGTTTCGGCAAGTTAGTCCTTCTGACCCCCTTTATGATTTTATAGGTGTTATAGATATAGTGGGACTCAGATTCCCCATCTTGTATCAAGGTTTCTACCAGATCTTTAAGGGTTTCCTTGACAGGTTTTGGGACTTGCACAATTGGTATTCTAGACACATTACTCATTGTATTGATAGTAAAAGGAATTATAATGCTTCTAAATTTATTTCTAGATTCTTCTAAATTTACAATGAATTCCCTTACCAATTCATCATTGTACTTCAAGAACTTTCTTAGGAACTCCAACCACCCTACTCATCCAAAAATGGTTGCCACTTCTTCATCTGCAAGAATTTGGGTATCATCCTCTGGCTTTGACTTCTTTTTAATCCCCATAGAAAAGAGGATGATTCGAATTATTCTTTCTTCAAATTTAGAATTAGCAGAAATATTGTATTTAGCTATGGAAATATTATATTTAGTTGTGGAACTATTGTGTTTATCTATGGAATTGATGGGTTTAGCTGCAGAATTCAAATACAATTCTCCTTCTTCCTCTTCAAAATTCTTCTACAAACTGCTTCTCAACTTCATTTATTCCACCCAAATGATAGGTAATTATAAATGTGCTGCCACTTTCTTATTCTATCAACATCAACCTCATGATTACTTTCTTTTAATCATAATGCACAATAAATGACTCATCATACCGACCTTTCAAATCAAGTCTAATCACACATGCAAACTTTTAATTTAACCTTTAATAATTTCAAGACATAATTACCGTCCTTTTCGATGTAATCCCCTGTCTTGATGACTCATCATTCCTAAAAGTGAAAAAGGAAAAATGGTTCGGAAAAGACAATTTGGAATTCACACAAATTCTTTTTATTTTGTGTTAGCCATTTATTGAGGAGACCAATCTCCATTATTTTTTTCAATTGATCTTTGAAAGATTTATTTTTTGGGGAAGAGAATGCCATTTACAAGTTTTTCATTCTTCCCCTTTATATTTTTTTATTTTTTATTTTTTATTTTGGGAAGAGAATTCCATTTGCTGGTTTTCATTCTCTTCCCTTTATTTTTGATCCATGCATCTGATTATTTGATCATTTTGGAAGAACTGGGTTCTTCCATATGATCAAATTCTTTGTCTTCTTCAATCTGCTTCAAGAATTCATCCCTAGTAGGAGGCTTCCTATAAATTTTTAGCATGTGTCCATTGACCAAAAGTGTCCTGCTACCATTAATGGGGAGTAGCTAAATAGAGCCATTGTCAAATATCTACTCAATCTGATAGGGTCCCAACCATCTGGTTCTCGACTTTCCCTTGAATTGTTAGTACTTGGAATTAAACAAGAATGCCCAATCTCCTACCTTGAATTTCATTTTCTTGATATGTGTGTCATGCTACTACTTTCTTTGATCTTGGATTATCTCTATCTGTTGAAGTGATTCCATTCTCAACTCATCTAATTCATTAAGTTGAATAAGTTTTTCCTTTTGTGCTGCATCCAACTCAATAACCACTTTAGTTATTGTCCTCAATTGTTTTAGTTCAAATTCAATGGGAAACAAGGGATGTTTCCCATAGACTAACTCATATGGTGAAAACTCGTTGTAGTCTTCCAAGTTGTATTATATGCCCAAATAGCCTCAGGTAGTCTCTTTACCCAATCTCTTCTGCCTGATTCAACTATTTTGGTAAGGATGTTTTCCAATTCTCTGTTTGTTACTTCTGCTTGTCCATTTGATTGTGGGTGATAGGGAGATGACTTCCTATGATTGATTTGATAGTACATTATGAAGGCCTAGATCATATTAGACATGAATTGTGGCCCCTGATCTGAAACTATACTCCTTGGTGCACCAAACTTCATCATAATTATGTGCCAAAGGAAATCAACAACTGCTTCTTCAGTGGCATTTGTTAAATCTTGCACCTCTACCCACTTTGTCACATAATCAGTACACACAAGAATGTTCTCCTTTCCTTGTGAAGGAGGACTAAAGGGACCAACAAAATCCATCCCCCACATTTCAAATGGCTCAATCACTCCTTGACGTTACAGAGGTATTTCACTGGTAAAGGTTGGTTGTCCCATATTTTAACAAGGATCACACCACTTGCTATATCTCTTCACATATTTATACAGAGATAGCCAATAATAATAAAGTGCCAAGTCTCTTGTGAGCATTTCTATTTACTAAAAGCTTCCTCAACTTGGTTCATCATGACATGCCCCGAGTATGTCAAATATTTTATCTTCTCTCACACACCTGCATAAAAACAAATCAAGACCACATTTAAACAACATTCCATTTAACCATTTAAATTGTGCACTAGTTTTGATCAACTTTTTCATTTGTTTCTTAGTGAAAGGAGGAAGCTTCCTTGTTGCAAGATAATTTGCCATATCAGAAAACCATGGTGTATCAAATTGAAATAGCAAATAATTTTTCATCTGGAAAGTTTTTCTTAATTGTATCTTTCTCAACTGTAGTGGTCACTCTTGAAAACTAATAAGCTACCACATTAGATTTTCTGGATTATCTAATATGGTAATATCAAATTCTGTAAAAGTAATAACCGTTAATTAACCTACCTCTAACCTTTGGTTTATTCATTAAGTATTTAATTGTTTAGTGATATGTATGTACAAATATTTTGTATCATGTAATATAATGTCTGAATTTATTAATTACATAGATCACAACAAGAAATTCTTTTCAGTGGTAGTGTAATTTCTCTCAGTGGGAGTAATATTTTTACTAAGGTAGTAAATAGCATACATTTTCCCTTCTTCATCTTTCTATCCCAAAACTGCACCTATTGAGTTATTTGAGGCATTTGTTTGGATGTGAAAAGGTTTCTCCCAATTAGGTCCTCTCAATATTGGGGTAGTGATTAATTTTTCTTTAATTTCCTCAAAAGCATGTTGACACTTTTCATCCCAATAGAATTCACAATCCTTAGTAAGTAAACTAAACATGGGGGCAAAAATTTTACTAAAATCCTTAATAAAATGCCTATAGTATCCAACATGTCCTAAAAATGACTTGATATCTGTGGGGGTTTGGGGATCAGGAAAATATGAAATAATCCTAGTTTTGTCTTGGTTAACCTGAATTCCTTTTTTTGAAAATGTGGTGTCCTAATACAATCCCCTCATCAAACATCATTAAAAATTTCTCATGAATAAGAGACAAATGGTATTCATCACATCTTGTTAGCACTTTTTCCAAATTCTTCAAAGCATCATCAAATGTGTATCCATGTACGGTAGAGTCATCCATGTATACCTCTACACAATCATTAGTTAAGTCTGCAAAAATTGCTAGTACATCTCTTTGGAAGGTTGTTGGAGCATTACATAGTCCAAATGGAAATACCCTATAGGAAAAGGTACCACATGAATAAGTAAAGGTAGTTTTATTCTAATCCTCGAAACAACTCGATTTGATTATATCCACTGAAGCCATCCAGGAAGTAAAAATAATGTCTACCTGCAAGGTTGTCCAAAACTTGATCTATGAATGGTAAGGGAAAATAATCTCTCAATGTATCTTTGTTCAGCTCCCTATAATCAGCATAAATTTTTATTTTCTATTCTTTTAAGAAAAATTACAAGAGGAGACACCCATTGACTATCCGATATAGGGTAGATAAAACGTACTTGTAATAATTTTTCAATTTCTTGCTTGACTTTGTCCCTTAAGGCTGGATTAATACTCCTCTAAGGTTGCTAATTGATTTAATGTATTTAGAATAGACGTGATGGGTAAAAATAATTTGATGGATTCCTTTCATGTCTTTATATTCCTAAGAAAAATCTCTAGTATGATCCTTCAGAACATCAAACAATTTAGCTTTTGCATCATTCTTCATCCAACTATTAATGTTCAATATTTTACCTGGTTAAATCTCAACATGTTTGGTTCCAATGTGTGATGAACTGATTTGTTGAAAGGGTTCCATTAAGGTGTTTAGTGGACATGGATGTGGTACTAACATATGATATGCAACAACATCTCCAAATTTCCTTGAGAAAGAATCTTGGACAAAGGATACTAGGAAGAGTTATGATACTTATCTTGTTATCATTCAAACTCCTTGTCACTACTATTTTCAAAAAATCTCCACCATTTCCTAATATATTTGAAACTGAAACTACTAATTCCTTGGCTATTTATTCTCCTCCCCAAGATAAATCTCGTTCCTCCGGAGAAAAATTATTTGCATTTGCATGGGATCACCTTTGTCATTGTGGTTTAGGAGATAAGTCTCAACGTTCCATAACTAAATGTGATGTTTACGGTTCTCGGAACTAAATCCGTAGGTTCCGAACTAAGACAGATTGTTCCAAGGATAGTTGGTGTTCATTCAATGGTTGATTAATCATATCTTCCATCTCTTGTATGTGATCCTACAATGTTATCATAGCCAAAGAAGATAAATTTTGTTTATTAGTGTCAGGATCATCAACCCACAATTTCTCTTGATCAATAAAAGGTCATGCAGAGGGGTATAAAGAAATTTTCTTAGAACTCTTACCATTTGAGATAGTCATATCACTTGATCTACAATCGATTAAGGAAGCAACTGTATCTAGCCACGGTCTTCCCAAAATAATTCGATAACCAAGGGTTTTACCTTTTTGCTGCAATATAAGGAAGTCCACTGGATATTCCCATGACTCCACCATAACTGCCACATCTTCAATAACTCCTTCTGATTTTGCTACTGACTGGTCCTTCATTTGCAATATGGTGTTAGTATATTGGATACATGTTAATGGTAATGTTTTCAAAGTGTCCACTGTCATCACATTTATAGCTTCTCCCAAATTAACAAAAATATTATGTATATCTTTATTCCCTATAGATACAAAAATAACAAGGCTACTAGGATCTCCATATTTGGGAAGTTAGAGTTTTCCGCTAATAAATCAGTAAGTTTCCCATCTACTTTGATACTCCTTGGGTATTGTTTCTTCCTTCCGTGTCTTTTCAAACATAGCATCTTGATTAACTTGTTCAACTCCGTAATTTTCTTGATTTCTTATAACAATGGTATTTCAATATTTAATTTCCTTAACTCCACCAACTCAAATTCCTTGGTCCTTATAACTTCTTGAAATATCTCTTAGAGTGGAGTTTCAACATAGTTTATACCGACTACTTTTCTTTTTCTTTTCATCTTTCTTGAGAACAACCGCACAAGGGGTTTTAGCTTCTTTGTCATTTTAGTAATTATAAGGGTGGGTTGCTAATTAATTTTCTAGATCTGGTTTGAATATATTTACAATCCATGGCATTTAGATCCACTATTTTTTCTTGTTCTGCCCCATAGACAAGAGTTGTTTGTTTGTTTATGATATTATCTACTAGTTGTGCTGGCATTTGTGTTTGTACCACATTTTTGTTTTATGAATTTTGTGTTGGGGAACCCATTATGGCTTGTTATTTTGATTTAGATATGTCCTCCTTGAGCATAATTATTAGGACTCCACCTAGGTTGTGACAAAGCATTCAAGTTACCTTGACCAAACCATGGTTATTGGTGTCCTTAGGCATACCAAGATTATCCTGACCAATCCTGAGGATTCCATATTGGTTAAGGGACCCAAGGTGGTTGTCCCCAACTTTGTGGTATTGTCTAAGCTGCCCATGGCATCATCTAGGGTTAGGAACTGACCTGGGCATGAACTTCCCTTGGCTAGGTTGTCTCTGGACAAAATTTACTTCTTTTGATGTGGATGGAGTGCTAGTTTGTTTAAGCTGATTTTTAATAAATGGAAGAAGAGAACATGCATTACTCTCATGGTCCCTAGATTCATAGATAAGGAACATTTCTATTTTATCCAGGGGACAATCTCTTATTGCATGTTTCTTCCTACATCTAGGAAAATACATAGCTAATGGTTTAGTTTTAGCATTTTCTTTAGCTTGCAATCCATCCATGGTGGAGGTTAATTGAACTAAAATGTTTGTTTTAAATTTTATCAGTTCGTCCATCAATTTTTTCATATATGGGTTTACAATTTTAACTATTTTTCCTTTTCTAGGTCCGCCCCTTGTTCTTGAATAGATTATAATTATGTCTTTAATATAATTCATTCTTAATTGATCAATGTTTCCACCTCCCTTAAAATCAAGTGCCTCCCTAGATTCATCAAATAGACCTTTAAGAAAAATGGTTTTCTTAACTCCTCTTGTATTACAAATCCACATCTCTTACTCACAAAGAAGAATTTTTCTAAATAATCTTCCATATTCTCATCCTCTTCCCGCTTGATTTTGAAAAATTATTCCTTCCTATTCCTTCCTCTAGGAAAGAAACTTTTTGTGCCCATGTGGTAATAGAATTAGAAGTTAATTCCATAAACCACCTCATTTTTGCATCCTTTAGGGTAGATGGAAACAACTTGAGCTTCTGATTATCTGTTTTGTAATCATAAGTCTAACACAGTACTTTAAATTCAAACAGTATTGGTTAGGATCTTCAGATGACATTCCTCTAAATGTGGGTAAATGTGCAGGTGAGATTTTCTTCATGGGTGTATCATCATTGTCCAATTTAATTTGATAAGTAAAGGTCCTACCAGTTCTCTTTCATCTTCTTGTGTTATTTCTGCCTTACCTTTTATATATTTTCTCCCAATCAATATGGTATGTGATCTATTTTGGGGAAGTGAAAAGTTAGGAGTAGAAGGTTGACTACTCAATTGTGAATCAAAAATTTCCCTAAAAGGGTCTTGGGATATAATCCTCTTTCTAAAGGTTCCACTTCCTTCTGGTGACTGATCCAATAATTCTAAAGGTGGTAATTCTACTTCTTGTCTAACAAGGGACAATGGTGCTTCTAATTCTTGGTCAACTTCTTTATTTGATCAAGAAGATGTTGATAATTCTTGTTCAAATATTTTTGGGAGGAATCAACCCTAGAGTCTCCTGGTCTACTGATAAATTTAATGATGACATAGGGAAGATTCTTTAATTACTAGATACATGATTGTTTATCTTGTTCACACTATTGAACAAAATAAGCTCACACTTATTTTTGGTCAACTAACACCATTTTTCCCCTTTGTGCTTCAATCTATATTTTTATATATTTCAAGAACTTAAGGTCCCCTAAAATCATTTTCATTAGATAGGAAATTTCTTCACCTTTCCATAAAAATAAAGAATTCCTTCTCACTCCTCATATTTTGCAAGTTATAGTCTCGATGGGTGTTGGAAGGAATTTTTGCCAAAAGTGGGCCGATGGGCCTAGGGAAGACTTTTCACCAAAGAAAATTGTGGACCGATGAGGTTGTGGGAGATATCTTGGCAATTTGCACTTTTTGCAAAAAGCACAATTTACAATTGTGGGCCCGCGAGCTAGTGAAAGATCTTTGCGCCAAATAAAGGAGAAAAATGCCTAAGGCCCGCAAAGGGACACGTGGCCATGTTCAAGTCAAAGCAAGAAGGTGGGTTGCCTTGAGGAACTTTGGAAATTTAATCTTTTGTTTTGATAATGTGTAAAGTATAAAAGTAAGCCACACCTCTGTCGACGCCCGTGAGAAGCCATGTGTCAAGCCCTTGTCAACTGCGGGAAGTGAGCTATTGGGGAAAATTTGGAAATTTTGTAACTTTTGCAAATGGAGCAAAATGTAGAGTGTGGGCCCGCAATCCGGAGGATGTTTGTTTTCCAAATGCAAAATGTGAATTTGTGGGCTTTATGGGGTCTGTGCAGAACTTTTGCACATTTGTGATTTTTGTGCAAATAGCGCAATTTCAAATTTGGGTCCATGGAGCTTTTTGGCTATAGTGATTTTCGAGCCTACAGGGGTGCAGGATTCTTTTTATAATTTTGCATTTTTTGCAAAAGGTGCCAAAGTTAATTTTGAGCCTGTGGATCCGTTTTGCAAAACTAGTTTTTTTCCATTTTTGCATGGATTCGATTCAAATATTCAAATGGGCATGTATTTCGATCCAGTGCTCGAAATCTAACAAATTTGGTACCATTGGAAATATTTCGACCTCCTCTATGCCATGGAGACATAAATTATTATTTTTAACAATATTTGGTGGGTGAAAATAGGAAAATGTATTTCCTACCATTAATGCATGATCTGATTTCTTCAACAACCAAATCAGATTTGATTTGATCCGCCATTCTTCCTTCTTCAACATGCCAAAGACATGGGGAACCAAAATTGATAGATAGTAGGTGGATTTGTAGGTAATTGAATGTTGGTGGTTGAGCTTGCAGGGGAAGTGTCCATTTTTTCCTTCTTTCTCTCTCACCTCGACCTTCTATATATTGTAAACACTTCTCATTTTGAGAAGGAGAGATATTATGGGCATAGGGAAACTTTGTCAAAAAAATTTCCCAACTCCATTTTGAGTAGTAAGCTTTCACATTTTCTGGCAAGTGGATTTGTGCCTCTAAGCGAGAAATGTAATGGTCTCTGTGCACCTTGTAGAGAAATAAAAATGTGTTTCTATGTTGTTTCTTCAACCCTTTGCATTGTTTTATTGTTTCTTCATGGATCTCTCTTTCAAATATGTATTTTGTGCATGTATTTCACATTTACAGGTGCAGGATGTTGTGTTTCATGGAGTTTTAATGGTGGATTTAGATCTAGGTTTGTGTCACTTCTGTCTGACCTCCCCATCTCCTTTTTCCCTGTTTCATCCTCCCTCAACAAAGTATCTCACCCTTTTCCTTCTCTGGTGTATCATCGCTTTAGTGTAGGCTCTATTTCTCTCTCTCTCTCTCTCTTTGGTTTCTTGGAATGGTTAGATTAGGATAGTTTAATTTTTCCTGCATTAGAGTAGCTTGTGGCAAGTAGTTTAGGAACAAGAACTAGTTTTATCTCGAGGTCCATCTTAGGTTTGCAAGTCCCACATCTTAAAATATGGTCCAATGTTATGGACATCACACCAAATTCCCCACAAAAAACCAGACCATTTGGGGAAGCTATGATTTTGCACTAATAATTTTGGCATGCCCGGAGGGACAAGTTTGAAGCACCTTACCACATCATTTTATCAAGTTGATGTGTGTTTGGTGGGATTCAGCCTTTGGAGACACATGCAAAGCACATCTGGTGACTCCATCTAGTCAACAACCCAATCTATGAAGTTGCATACCTTTTCCATCAATTCCCACCCATCTTCATTAATCTTTTCTTCCATCTCTTTCATTTCCTTACATCCCATGAAGTTTTGCAATCATGAATTCATTTCAATCTTGGAATTCACACTTGCAGCAAACAACAATGCTTGATCCACCTCTAATGTGTTTCACAACTCCTCTAGATCAACATTATGATCAAATATAGAATAATCATGCTTACCCATATGAGCAGTGCCAAAACCAGTTTGGCTATGGAGCTTATCAATAACAAGGGTATGCATATAATGATAATAGTTACATGGAAAATGCTGATCTACTAGAGAAGATTCAAAGGATGAAGGCTGGTATGGTTCAATCAAGGGCCGAGCTCAGATGAAAGCGTTTAGAATTTTCTATAGCATAACTTGTCCATGGGAAGGCCATTTTCCAAAACATTACCACCCTTCGGAGAAGCTTTACTTCATGTTGAAATGTTGCCTCAACTTGCATAGTGGGTAATTGAGGATACCGAGCAATATGAATAAATTATGAGACAAACTTTTCAATGGGTAAGTCAGTCACCAACTCCTTATCCTTCATTTTCTCTTTCTCAACCTTTATCATTGTAATATGGTCAAGAGTCAAGCCCCTCACTTTTTGCCCCAAATGTTGATTTCCCTTCTCCATCTCCTAATCTTCCATCTCATCTTAATTATTCTTCCCTTTTCCCTTCCAAGTAGTCATTCCCTCTAAACAAACAAGAAGTTCCACTTCCCTCTCCACCACAAACAACAAAAAAATTGTTGAATCCCAACCTACCCCTCCTCTTGCATCCCCAAATCCATGTTGGGAAGATGAAAATCAGACAACCAACCAAGGGCAGCAAGAAGAAGAGCCAAGAAAAGAAGAAAAGATCAAAATCTTGGTCAGCTTGGCTCTCAAATTTGGGATTACAAAGATCCCCTTGATGGTTAAGCCAACAGAGGAGGTCAAGGTTGAAGAGCCAGTGGTGGCTAAGGTTGAGTTTGTAGTAGAACAAGAATAATAAAAAGAAGGAGAAGATCAGCAAAAAAATTCTCGAATGCAGTGCCCATGTTGGCACTTTATTTGAAGAAAATGTTGATCCAATTCAAGTTACACAATCATTCACCAAGGAAGAAGAACAATCAGCTCCAAGTCCTATTGAAGAGGAGCAACTGGAAGAGATCAAATTAGAGTTGAAGCCACTTGATGAAGAAAGCATTTTTGAAGATTTTTTCTTTCATTTGAAGGGCTTGATTTGATTAATGAATCCTTAATGGAGGAGAACCACACAGGTCAAGAGATTTCAAGTACAGATCCGGCCATAGGAGTACCTTTAGTTCTTCCTTCCACTTTATCCCCTTCAAACTCTGATGTTGAAGAAGGGTTTGAGCTTTCAAACTTCATGTTTGAAGATGAGGGGAACCATGGTGAGAAATTTTCAGATCGGGGAGGACACTATAAAGGAGGTTGAGCACATGCAAGCAGACAACAAAGAGGTAAATTATCTATTTGACTTGAAGGATTTATTTGATGGAGAGGATCCCATGGAGAACACATCATTTTCTCCTCCATCATCCACCTTCCAAGCACATGGTCTTGTTGTCATGAAGGAGAGCATTCAAATAAAATATCCCGCACTTCATAACACCCTCTGGAACCAAGATTGGAAGATGTGAATCTTCCATGTTCTTTACAGGAGAACAAAGAGAAAGAGCAAGAGGATCTCATCATCTCTTCCACATCATCCATCTAAGAAGATCTGCAAGAAGGCTCCATTTTTGGAGTTAAATATCATAGAAGTGGAAAAATTCTAAGGACCAGACCTTTCCCAATCAGATACTTGGCTTCATTCGAGCTAAGGGAGAAGCCAACACCAATCACGCCTGCTTCTAAGCATGAGGGAGAGCCTCAAAGTGCCAAGGATCAAAAACAATACTTCTTGGAACCAAGTGAGTAGTAGATTGAAGAGGTATTTACTTTGTTTCAAGTTGATACCTTGATGGAGAGAGTGCATAAATAATTTTCAGTCAGCCTTCCATTCCTAACAATAGCCATATTTAATGCCAAATCAGTTGCATGGCTGCCAATTCTAAGGAAGGGTGGTTATTTCTCATCACCAGTAATAAGTTTTGTTGAAATTACCCATCTCTCTGGTTAGAGTAGAGTAGGTAGGTTTTTTTTTATTAAAATAAGTTCTTGTGCACACTCTACATATCCCACTTGGGGTATGTATGATTTCCAATTTTTTACATAGTATGTTGTGGTGTTTTTTTCTCATGCATAATACATTGAAAGTAGTAGTTGGTGAGATCAAATCCAGTTTTAATGGTCTTTCAAGTGGCCCAAGGATCATATTTCAAAGTTAAGGATCGATGTCGGGCTATCATTCATGACTCCATGCCTAATGGATGCTTCAATGAAACTTCTCATTTCACCTAGCAAGCGACCCCCACGAGTCACCAAATTGTTGACCAAAATAAGATCAAACTTATTTCTAGTCAACTAACACTATTTTTCCCTCTTTTGTGCTTCAATCTATATTTTTATATATTTTAATCACTTAAAGTCCCCTAAAAGAATTTCCATCAGATAGGAAATTTCTTCCCCTTTTCAGAAATATAAATAAGTCCTTCTAACTCCTCATATTTTGCAAGTTATGGGTCGGCGGGCCTTGTAAGGATTTTTTTGAAAGCGGGTGGTGAGCCTAGGGAAGACTTTTAGCCAAAGTAAATTGCAAACTGTTTGGGCAATGGGAGATATCTTGGCACTTTGAACTTTTTACAAAAAGTGCAATTTACAATTGCGGTCCCACGAGCCCACGGAAGATCTTTGCGCCAAATAAATGAAAAAATGCCTAAGGCCCACAAAGGGACACGTGGCCATGTTTCAAGTCAAAGTGGGAAGGTGGGTAATCGGAGGAACTATGGAATTTTTAGATTTTTTTAAAAGATGTAAAGTATAAAAAAGTAAGTGTACATTTGTTGATGCCTAGAGAATCAAAGTGTCAAGCTCTTGTCACTACGGAAACGGGCCGTCGGGGAAACTTTGGAAATTTTGCAACTTTTGCAAATGGCACAAAATGTAGAGCATGGGCCTACGAGCCCGAGGAGGTTTTTTTCCAAATGCAAAATGTGAAGTTGCGGGCTTACTACGCTGCAGAGAAAATTTGCACTTTTGTAATTTTTGTGCAAATAGCGCAATTTCAAATTTCACTGTGGAACTTTTTGGCTAAAGTGGTTTTTGAGCTGCGAGGTTGTGCGAGGTTTTTATAATTTTGCATTTTTGTGCAAAAGGCACCAAAGTGAATTTCAAGCCCACGGATCCATTTTGTAAAACTAGTTTTTGCCATTTTTGCACGGATTCGATTCAAATATTCAAATGGGCATATCTTTCGATCTAGTGCTTGAAATTCAACAAATTTGGTACCATTAGAAATATCTCGACCTCCTCTATGCCATGGAAGCATAAATTATTATTTTTAGTAGGCTTTGGTGGGTAAAAATAGGAAAATATCTTTCATGTCATTAATGCATGATCTGATTGCTTCAACAACCAGATCAGATTTGATTTGATCCACCATTCTTCCTTCTTCAACATGCCAAAGACATGGGGAACCAAAATTTACAGATTGTAGGTGGATTTACAGGCATTGAATGTTGGTGGTTGAGCTCGTAGGGTAGATTCTATTTTTCCTTCTTTCTCTCTTGCATCGACCTTCTATATATTGTAAACACTTCTCATTTTGAGAAGAAGAGACATTCTGGGCATAGGGAAACTCTGTCAAAATTTGTTTCCCAACTCCATTTTGAGTGGTAAGCCTTCTCCTACATCATCGACAAGCGGATTTGTGCTTTTAAGAAGAAATGTAATGGTCTCACAGTGCAGCTTATAGATCAATAAAAACATGTTTTTGTGGTCTTTCCTCAACTATTTGCATTTTTTTATTGTTTCTCTGTGCCTCTCCCTTTCAAATATGTCTTATGTGTATGTCTTTCACGTTTTCGGGTGTAGGATTTTGTGTTTCATGGAGTTTTAATGGTGGATTTTGATATGGGTTTGTGTCACTTTTATCTGACCTCCCCATCTCCTTTTTCCCCTATTTCATCCTCCCTCAGCAGAGTATCTCGCCCCTTTCCTTCTCTGGTGTATCACCACTTTAGTGTAGGATCTCTTCTTTCACTCTCTCTTTCTCTCTAGTTCCTTGGAATGGTTAGATTAGGATAGTTTAGTTTTATCTGCATTAGAGTAGCTTGTGGAAGGTTGTTTAGGAACAAGAACCAACTTTATCTAAGGGTCCATCTCATTTTTGCAAGTCCCACAGCTTTAGATATGGTCCATTGTTATGCAAATCACACCAAATGCCCCACGCAAAATAAGGTCATTTGGGGGTGCTAAGATTTTTCACTAATAGACACCTAATTAGATAATTCTAACTATTGAGTACCCTAAAATGATGCTAAAAATGATGGGTGTCATTATTCCCTTCATTTAACCAACTCTTTGTTGATGTCATATTCAAACCAGGGAATATCTGAAGCTATATGCAACAAGAAATCTTAGTGATCTAGTAATTGACTATAGGTATTTTTTATTTTATTCCTCGGGGTTTTGTAGTGTCTTTAAGATTCCATGGCCAAAGCCTTATTATCTCTATGTTTTAAGAAACTTGCTGAAATAAACACTCATTGTTGGAATGAATTGCTTGGAAATAAACACACATACAAGAATAAATAGATTGCTGGTAATAAACACACGGGTAAAAATGTTGTAAAAAGCTTACAAGGAAATGAAACTCTAGTCTATAACACCTACAGGGATAAGTATAAAATAGATTTTAATTTAAAGAATCAAATACATTTACAAAATTAACAAATCTACACTATTTTATTACAAATATAAATACCAATAAAATGAGAATCATGGTTCTTAGAGGAGTGGGCCCTTGCTCCAACTTGAATTAGTATGTGAAAAAGTGATATTCTCTCAAAATGCAATGCATTATTTTATTGCTGAAATATTATGTCTTACAAAAACGTCATGAATATTTCTATATCTCTATATCTATTTGTTTGTATTTATATGTCCCCTTCTTTTTAATTTATCTACATGTCTTTATATATTTATTTCTTTCAAAGATGAATTTACAACCATAGCTATTCTACCAATTTAGATGGAACTGAATTATGTCCAAAATAGATGTTGAATTTGGAACCCATGGACGTATAACTATCGATAAGTTATCCCTGGATCTTTGAGTATGAAGAATTGGAAATCTTCTGATCTGCTCTCCTGATTGAAAGGATTCATTGATTTATCTATCATTGGATGTCGTCAAAATAATAGATTCCCATTGGTTCCGGAACTTTGGAGAAGTTTCGGAACTAAAGGGGATTGTTCTTGATCTAGCCGTGAAAGTTCCAGAGCTAAACGCGGGATTTCTGGAACTAAGTGTTGGGGTTCGGAACTAATTCTAAAAGTTCCAGAACTAAACGATAGATCTCATAAAATGTGTGATAGAGTTCTGGAACTAAGTCTAGAAGTTCGAAACTAAGTTGTATTCAAGCCAAGGCTCCCAAAAACATGGTGATCGCTTCATACTCCATTCTCTAACTGATTCTGACTGTTTTATTACAAAAACTAAATTTCCACACACTTTGTTAGGAATTACAGAGCTTTTAAACTTTAGAACTAAATTCAACAAAAGATGGAAAATTACATCCTAACTTACATTAGATCAAACAAAAGTCATAAAATGCAGTCAAACTTGATAAAAAGGAGAGTAAAATAAGATCATTAATTGTGCATTAACGAGACATATTTTGGCCTTATCACCTATTTCTAAGCCCAAAATTAAATTTATTATAGTTGTAGGTGTAGAATATACCGGGATGAATACCCCATCTTTTGAGTTGCATTTGGTAAAACATTTGAACACACACTTCAAAAGAATATATGTGTAACTATTTTTAATGAGTATTATAATTTACATAGAAACACATGGAAGGCTGTAGTGGTGGAAAATGATGATGAGATACCAAACTTGTAAAAATGATACACATGATATAAACCATGGCGTGGGATAAAAGTAACAATAGAAACATTAACAACAATAACAACAATAATAATAATGCATGTATAAGAAAATAAGTGCAAATAGATAAAAATATTGAAGTCAAAGTCAATACTATGTAAGAAATGTCACACAAGAAGGAATAAAACTACAAACAAGGGACACCGAAAATGCCATAAGATCATCAAGGCTCTCGTGCCTACAAACATGAGAAGGAAGATCATGCAAGATAGACGTATAGCCAAAAATATGATATACCCATGAGGTATCATGATAAACAAGGAAATCAAGCCATGATCAGTGATGTAAGAATGTAGTAACGCACACAACTATAAAACATGTTTCGACAAAAGAGTGTCAGAATGTGATGAACTAATATAGAAATTTATATAGATAGAATCATGTGAAACTAGAGATGTGAACGTTGCACAGGGTACATGTGTTAGTCTTGTTAGCTCAAAATATAACATGTACACAATATATGGAATCAAGTATAATGAGGAAGTATGAAGTAACTATAATCCAATAATATCACATGTTTGTAGTGTGTATAATAGATTTCCCGTATGTATAGAGAGTTTGGGTAAAGGGAAAACCAACACCTATCACCGTGTGTTTCTATATGTTTGTCCTATATCAATCTCATTAAACCATGTGAACACATGTGTGTATTAAGTGTAGACACTTGTAGTTTTATCAAATCACTATTATCCCTAATATTTCCTAGCTTGTCCTCTTCCCGCAGTTGGCAAAACCTCATCAGTTAGACCTATATAAATCCCGCCTTACGACACTCTTTTGGCCGTATTTCCTCTTGTAAACTAATTAAATAGGTTATGATAACATCTTCTTGGCTAATATTCTCTTCTTTACCACCTCTATTAGCTTCCTATAATATCAATCCACTTCATTGAATTGATTAGGCCTTTCAAAACCCTCCTAAAAACCTAATTTCTCTCTAAATATGATTAATTACCCTCTAAACATGGTTAGTCTTAACCATGATCAACCTCTCTCTAAAACTAGTCAAATCTTACTTTGACTTGCTAATTAACTTGTTGACTCCCTTTTAGTCCCACATGCACTAAAAAGCCTCCCATTTCCCAAATGAAAACTATAAATAGCCTACTACCCCCTCTCATTTCTAAGAACACTTCTTCCCTCTAACCTAAACTATAGTATTATTTCTAGGATTAGGACCTTTTATTGAGATATTTGCTTTGGTTTTGCATTTCTATCACACAACATGGAGTAAATGGGAAGAACCATTGACCTTGAAGCCATTAATGGTGAGATCCCATTCTCTTGAAGCATAAACTGATTGCTTAGATCCTTTTAGGTTCATTTACTTTAAGCTTTCAAGAATAGAGGTTAACTTCATTTGTTTAAATTTCTTGTTTACTTCAATTTAATGTATGTAAATAGGATTACTTGCTCATTTCTTATCATATGGTCCATTGAGGGGATTTTGCACAAAGCTTTGGGGTTCTTGGGTCTTTCTTACCCCATTTCAATAGCTCTTGCAAAACCTTTCATTGAACACATTAAGTAAAGAGATATGATATCTATCAAACTAAAGTGACAAAAAACATGTATAATGTAAAGTGCTAATAATGCAAGTGATGTGTACATGTTTTGGTTTTGTATATTTACAAATATTTGAATTTATTTTATGTTTTATAAATATGTCACTATTGTTGTATGTTTATATATCTATAGATATAGGGGTAGAAAAATAGATAAGTAATTAGATCCTCTTGAAGAGGTGAAGAAAATTTCAAAGAATATGGAGGATCAAGCAATAATTGTTCCAAAGAATGTGACTCAAATGTAATTGGTACATTAGTAGTGATGCATGCCAAAGAAGGTATGAGAGAATAACTAGGTAAAATAGATCTTTGAGTAGTGCATGAAGTAGAAGACATACATACTAGAAGAGCAAGTACTCCTAGACAAATTATGTACATTAGAATACTTATGAGAAAGTGTAGAGATAACATGCACACTAAAGGACTAACGTGACATCTTATGAGAGTAAGAGCCACTAAAGAAAATGTGCCAAAATGAAGGCTTGTCTAGAGACCTTGGGAGATTAAATATATGATAGATAATTTGGGCACCCAAAGGCCTATAAGGAGACCTATGAGGGTTAGAGATACTAGAGATAGTGTGTGTAACAAGAGGAATATAAAATTAATTAGGATGGATAGACATGTTAGAAATAGTTTTTACCCAAAGTCGTATTGAGAGACCTACAAAAATAGATCCAATAAAGACAATGTTTAAAACCTAATAGCTATCTGCACATGCACTAGAGTATGGATAGAAATGATAGAATAATGACTAGGTAAGCTAAAATAAATATCCTCAATGGGAAGACCTTGAATTGTGACAACCTATTGATTATGAATAAACTTGACACATTGTTGAATGACTGATGGAATAGACATAAGAGCATGCAATAAAAATCCTAAACACAATGTACCTAAGCTAAGAGTAACAACAACCAATAATGATAATAGTGTAGCAAGAGAACCGATTGTCATAGACCTATAGATTAATACATCGATAAAATGGATTAGAATAAAATCCATGTTGCTTTGTATAAATTCCAAGAGATTGAAAAAACATAAAAAAGAATACATTATCCTTGTTATTGGATCAACCAAAACACCATGCATAACTACATTATTACTAAAGACATGAATGGATATAGTATCATACATAATCATGTAATATATATATGAGTAATAAAAATGATAATCGGTGTGGGAGATGGCATGTGAGGGACGATTCGATCGATTCATCCAAATGGTGATCATAAGAGGGTAGTGGTGGCACCATATGATGCATATTGTGCACTTCAGAGGTATATTTTCCATTTTTATTTTTAGGAAGTGGGTCATTGAATAATTTCAATTTTGTATTATCATTATTTATCTTATAATATTTATTGGTCTCATCCCATTCAGTTTAATTTAATTCAATAATATCTTGAATAATGTGACAAAGTTTGATACATCAATCAGTGAGGTGATCAGTACATCTATGATAATTATAGTAAGCATCAGCATCAAAACTCTTATTTTTAGGCTTTCTCACATCAACCTCAAATTGTGGAGGGAGAGTCACAATATTACACTCAATTAATTATTTCAATAAAATGTGTGGAGTAGAAGGTAAAATTGAAAATTTACATTTTGTGGGTTGTAATTATAGCTTAGTAGGTTGAGAAAAAACATTGAAAGTGTCTTGAGAAGTATCATTAATATCATCAATATTTGCTTTGAATGCATATTTCTTGAAAACTTGGCATTATATGTATTAGGAGTGCTAGAAATGTACTTGATTTAATTCATATGTAACAAGTTAAATTTATGCTACTTGAGTGTGTGACATATATTTTCAAAGGATAATTTTTTTAAATGTGAATGATTCTTTCAAAGGATAAAGCTATATAATTGTGAATACATCTTTTGATTCATTTTTCATCCAAAATATTATTCATCTTAAGAATCATGGGCTTATAAAATAATATATAAGAATTGATATATTTGTTGGATCCTTGCATTTTAGACAATTGTGCATAAGAAACCTTATCCCCAATGTTGTTAGAGAATTGTGCTAAAAGTTGATTTTCCAAATTAGTGAAAGAGACCATAGATTTTTGGTTAGATCATAAAACCATTGCAATCTAAAGTCATTAAGACTTCTAAGAAATATCTTCATAAGTAAGATGTCGTAAAATGTGTAATCGAAGAAAGCCACATGAAATGATCAAAGATGTTCTGCAAGATCATCTTTTCCATCATAAATAGGAATTTTACGACAAACAAAACAAAGAGGAAAACAATAAGAAGAGAATTTGGGCGCAAGTTTGTTGTGAAAAATTGAGTAGAATCCATAGCATGAGAAGCAGAAAATGCCTCCTATTGTAATTACAAGATTGATATTATAATGTATGAACAAGAGTTTCAAGATCCTGTGTGCTAGATGAGAAATAAGTAGAACCATTTTGATTACATATAGGATGTGTAGTAACAATAGTTGTTGCATGAATAGGAGTAGATACATTTTTCATTAAAATATTAGGTGCCCATATGGATGTAGGAAACACTTGGGCATACGCCGAACTCGCTACCATGGGTTGTGGTTCTATCTGATCATCACCATCATCCCCATCATCACTATCATCATCGTGGGAACATCAACTTCTATTTTTACAATAGGTGAAAAATATACATCAGGTGAGTTTGGAGGAGGATTATCTGCTTCCTTCTTCTAAAAAAACTCAACATCTCTATTGGTGTAGAATTTTTGGTCTTTGGATCCATCAATCTGTACCAAAGAGTCTCTTCATTGAGCCTAATGAAAATGTTTTTGTGATTTCATATCTAACTTATTTCTATTCTTCTTGGGTATGTGCATGTTTTCTTTACACCCAAATACTCTAAGGTGTGCAACAGATGGTTTCCGCTTCGACCATGCTTCATATGGAATTACTCCATCAAGAGCAATCTGTGGGCACTCTATTCAACAAATATAAACCGATGTCTTTATTGCTTCTACCAAAAATTTCCTTGCTAGTTCATAATCATCAATCATGCAACACACCATTTCCATTATAGTATGATTTATTCTCTCAACAACACCATTCTATCATGGTGTGTGTGGAGGAGGCATTTGTCAATGAATCCTATGAGCTTGTAGGTAGGCTTTGAACTAATTACTGGTAAATTAACCCCTTGATCTGAGTAGAGAGTTCCGATGTGATGACTAGTTTCATTCTCAACAACCACTTTGAACTTCTTGAAGTTTTCAAAAGCTTCACTTTTCTTGCGAAGACAAAAAATTCACATTTTCCTTGAGTAATCATCAACACAAAGCATGAAGTACTGAAATCCAGAATGACTCGGTTGCATCGGACCACAAAGATTGGTATGAACCAGATCAATCTTACCATGAGCTCGATAAGTACTCTTCTGGAATGAAGCTCTGTGTTTTTTTCCTACTAGGAAGTGAGGACACTTATATGTATCCTTCGAAGAGATGGTAATCCTTTTACCATATTGTACCAGCGAAGTGTTTCGAGATACTTGAAACTAATGTGACCAAGTATCTAATGCCACAACTATGCAGAGGTAGAATTTTTAGCCACAAGTGCTTGATCATCTCTATGGAAAAAATCAAGCTGGAACATGCATCCCACATTGGAGGCTTTTGCAACTATTTTTGAGCCTTGTGATTTGTCTCAAATTAAACACATTTTCTTTCCAAAATGAGTATCAAAATCAATTTTAAAATTGTGATCTAGGAGTTGACTGACTGATATCAGATTCTTTGTCAACCCAGGGACATATAGTACATCTGATAGTCTAGAATTGCGTGAACCAAGAGGTAGATAATTGTGTTCAATCCCCTATACAAAGTGTAAGAAGGATTGTCACACCTAACGAAACATGGTTTTTTGAAGGTGTGTCCCTTATTGAAGTAAACAAGTCTCTATGGTTGGTCATGTGTCGAGTGGCTCCTTAATCAACATACCAGACATCACTAGATAACATGGAGGGTTCACTTGATCAAGTAGTGTACAAGAAGTCTTCATTACCTGAATGTTCTTCTTTCTTAGCTATATTTACTTATTGATGGGGTTTTCTTCGCTAGTTCTCCTTTTTCTTCCGTTGATTATATTTTGAATGTACCTTATAATATTGTTGATTTTGAGGTCCATAGTTGCTTGATGAATCTTTCTTATAGGTATTGACCCAAACATCTTTTAACTCACGTACTCTCTTACAGATAGGACATTGATTCTTATTATTATTCCGTCATGCTGTCCCGTGTTGATGCTATGTTTGATAATTTTTAGAGGAATTAGGTTTTCCTTATCCTTTTCCTTTCCATTTTGATGAGAATAAAGTTCTTACTCCTCTTTGCCATATTTATTGTACATAGCTTCCTCTTGTTGTAATAGGTTCACTAGCTTCCTCTTGTTGTTATGTTTGTGGAGCCTATTTGCATGTTAGAATATGTTACACTCGGGTATTTTTACGATGGTCCCGCTTGCCGGTGAGCGGGTCGGGGGTTCGGGGGCGAAGCCCCCGAAGCAAATTTTCATGGGTGGTTTATTAACCCATGGGTAATGGGTAACCGTTATGGGCTATTTTTGGGCCCATGGTTTTTTCGGTCTTTTGCCCATTGTTTTGATACCCACGGTTTTTTGCCCTTGGTTTTGATACCCATGGTTTTGTATCAAACTGCTTAAGCAGTTGTCTATTTATATGGTCTTATGCATATGATAGATGTACAAGCAAATGTATTACAGATGTGTTTTGAATTCGGGTGTGAATTCTGTAGAGTTTGTTGAGCATAGCTCCAAACGGATCTGGGTATTGTATTGAGAGAGTGGAGGCTTGTAATAAAATCTGAGCAAGTGATTCTTGGTGGATGTAGCCCAAATTGGGTGAACCACATTAAATCTTGTCTCTCTGTGTTGTGTTATTCATTATACACTTTTATTTGCGATCTGTAATATTTTATGCATATTAGTTTCTATTGTTGCGATTCTGTAAGGGATTATTCCGCATATTTTATCTCTTATTTCCTAACAATTGGTATTAGAGCCTGGTTTGGTTTGTTGAAGTGTTGAATCACAGGAAAGTTTTATCTTGAGTGGGAGCTATGGCAGATGATGGAAGATCTAGGGTTGATAAATTCAATGGGTAGAATTTTAGTCTTTGGAAGATGCAGATGGAAGATTACCTTTATCAAAAGGATCTTTATACTCCATTGTCTGAGAAGGTGAACAAACCCTTGAGTATGACAGATGCGGAATGGGATTTGTTGGATCGGAAGGCACTTGGAATGATTCGGCTGTGTCTTGCATCCTCGGTATTATTTAATGTTTCAAAGGAAAAGACTACAAAAGATCTAATGGATGCATTAGGGAAGTTATATGAAAAACCCTCTACCTCTAATAAGATATTTTTAATGAAAAAGTTGTTTAATATGAAGATGTCTGAGAATAGTTCAGTAGCAGATCATTTAAATGATTTTAATACGGTTGTGAATATGCTAGCTTCGGTTATAATAGAATTTGATGAAGAAGTTAGGGCTTTATTAATTTTGTGCTCTTTACCTGAGAGTTGGAATAGCCTGGTAATGGTGGTAAGTAACTCGGTTCCTAACTCAAAGTTAAAGTTTGAGGATGTTGTAGGGGTGATTCTAAGTGAGGAAATGTGAAGAAAAAGCTCTGGGGAATCTTCTACTTCAGGGAATGCTTTGACAGTGGAAACTAGAGGGAGATAGAAGAATAGAGGAAAAAGTGGAAAATCAAAAGATTGGGCAAGGTCAAAATCCAAGAACAAGATTGTATGCTAGAATTGTGGAAAAACAGGCATACATAGAAGGATGTTGGGAGCTTCAGGACAAGAAGAAACAACAAGAAGAAAACAAGGAGGCAAATGTGGCATCGGGCAATGTATGTCAAGATGCTTTGATTCTTTCTTTGCATAATATTACTAAATCTTGGGTTTTAGATTCAGGGGCTTCTTTTCATGCTACTCCACATAGGCATTATTTTGTTGATTATGTTCAAGGGGATTTTGGGCATGTTTTTCTTGGTGATGATGAGCCTTGCAACATAGTTGGAAAAGGTTCTGTTCAGGTTAAGATGCAGAATGGGAATACATGGCTATTGAAGGATGTCAGACATGTGCCTACATTAAGGAGAAATTTGATATCGGCAGGGCAGTTGGGAAGTGATGGTTGTACTGTGATATTTACAGCAGACTCTTGGAAGGTTACCAAGGGTGCTCTTGTGGTGGCAAGAGGTAAGAAGGTTGGAACCTTGTATTTAACCACTAATAATACTAATGATTGTAATCTTGTGGCTTCAGATGCAAATACAACATTATGGCACTATAGGCTCGGTCATATGAGCCATAAGGGCATGAACATCATAAAGAAGAATTTTCCTGGATATACAGAAACAGGTTTGGATTTCTGTAAAAACTACATATATGGGAAACAGAAGCGAGTAAGGTTTCTCAAGGTTGGACCTATGAAGAAAGAGAGTAAGTTAGAGATGGTACATTCTGATGTGTGGGGGCCGGCTTAGGTATCATCTCTTGAGGGTTCAAGTTATTATGTTACTTTTATTGATGATGCAACAAGGAAAGTTTGGGTTTATTGTATTAGACACAAATCTGATGTATTTGACACTTTTGTTAAATGGAAAGCCTTGGTAGAGAATGAAACAGGTCTTAAGCTAAAATGTCTCAGGTCAGATAATGGAGGGGAGTATTACAACAATGAATTTAATGATTATTGTTCTAAGAATGGAATCCATAGGAAAAATATGGTTCCAGGAACTCCATAGCAGAATGGGGTATCAGAAAGGATGAACAGAACAATAATGGAACATGCTAGGAGCATGAGGTTACATGCAGGACTGCCTCTTTCTTTTTAGGCAGAAGCGGTGAGCACAGTTGTGTACTTGATAAACAGAGGACCCTCAAGTGCCTTGGATGGAGGCATACCTGAGGAGGCATGGTATGGTAAGAAAGTTGATTATTCATTTCTTAGAGTCTTTGGATGTGAGGTGTTTGTTCATATAGACAAGGATGATAGGACTAAGCTAGAGGCTAAATCAGAAAAATGTACTTTCATTGGTTATGGTGGTGATGACTTTGGATTTAAATGTTGGAGTATTAAGGACAAGAAAATCATTTGGTCTAGGGATGTGGTCTTTAATGAGAAAGTCATGTATAAGCAACAGTTGCAGGAAAACAGGGAAGAATCCAAGAAAGAATATGCAGTGGTAGAGGATCTTCCGGATGGGAAAGTGACCCATGAATCAATTCAGGAACCTACTCAACATGAACCCCAAACTCCTACAGTGAGGAGGTCTTCTAGGGTAAGAAAAGAACCTGAACGTTTTTCTCCTTCTCTTTATTATTTATTACTCACTGATAGTGGAGAGCCAGAGAGCTTTGATGAAGCAATACAGGTAGATGTCAGTAAGAAGTGGGAGCAAGCCATGGATGAGGAGCATCAGGCTCTCATGGAGAACCAGACATGGGATTTGGTAAAGCTACCCGAAGGAAAAAGAGCATTACAGAACAAGTGGGTGTTCAGAGTCAAAGAGGAAGAAGGAGGCAAGAAAAGATACAAGGCCCGGTTGGTGGTCAAGGGGTTTGCAAAAAAAAGGTATAGATTTTGATGATATTTTTTCTCCTGTAATAAAAATGACTTCTATTAGAACTGTTCTAGGAATAGTTGCGAAGAAGACTTGCACTTAGAACAACTTGATGTAAAGACTGCATTTCTCCATGGTGATTTGGAGGAGGAACTATATATGCAACAACTCAGAGGGCTATGAGGTCAAAGGTAAAGAGGATATGGTGTGAAAATTGAAGAAGAGCTTGTATGGCTTGAAACAAGCTCCACGTCAATGGTATAAGAAATTTGATAGCTTCATGATGGAGCAAGGTTATATTAGATGTCATTCTGACCATTGCGTGTATACAAAGAAATTTGAGGATGGAAGTTATATTATCCTTTGTTTGTATGTGGATGACATGTTGGTTGCAGGTAAAAACATGCAAGAAATAAAAGTACTCAAGAAGCAACTAAGTGAATCCTTTTCTATGAAGGATTTGGGTGCAGCCAAACAAATCCTTGGTATGAGGATATCTTGGGATAGGAAGGAACGAAAGCTGAATTTATCTCAGGAAGAGTACATTAAGAAGGTCTTAGAGAGGTTTAATATGCAGGATGCTAAACCGGTTGGGACTCCTTTGGTAGGCCACTTCAAGTTATCAAAGGAGCAGTGTCCCAAGACAGAGCAGGAAAGAAACCAGATGTCAAAGGTACCTTACTCATCAGTAGTTGGCAGTTTGATGTATGCTATGGTGTGCACTAGGCCTGATATTGCCCATGCAGTGGGAGCTGTGAGTAGATTTATGAGTGATCCAGGTAAAGAGCATTGGCAAGCAGTAAAGTGGATCCTTTGGTATTTGAGAGGAACCATGGGGAAAGTTTTTTGCTATAGTGGATCAGACACCACTTTACGTGGTTATGTAGATTCAGACATGGCTGGAGATGTAGACAGCAGGAGGAGCACAACAGGTTATATTTACACTATAGGTGGGACAGCAGTGAGCTGGATTTCATGACTACAGAAGCTGGTGGCTTTGTTAACCACGGAGGTTGAGTATGTTGCTACCACAGAGGCAAGCAAAGAGATGATTTGGCTACAAAAATTTCTTGAGGAGTTGGGGCATAAGCAGGAGGAATGTAAGCTATATAGTGATAGTCAGAGTGTTATACACCTAGCTAAGAACTCTACTTTCCACTCTAGGATGAAGCATATACAGTTGAGATATCACTTCATCAGATGACTTTGGAGGAAGATAAGTTGAAGTTGGAGAAGATTCATACCAGTCAAAATCCTGCAGACATGATGACCAAGGTGGTCACAAGGGATAAACTAAAGCTATGTTCAGCTTTGGTTGGCCTTTGCAGATGATAGTGAAGGGTTGAGAAGCTTGCTCAGTGGAAATCAGTCTCCAAGTGGGAGATTGTTATGTTTGTGGAGCCTATTTGCATGTTAGAATGTGGTACACCTTCTATGTGTTACACTCGGGTATTTTTACGGTGGTCCCACTCACCGGTGAGAGGGTCAGGGGGGTTCGGGGTGAAGCCCCCAAAGAATATTTTCATGGGTGGTTTATTAACCCATGGGTAATGGGTAACCGTTATGGGCTTTTTTTAGGCCCATGGTTTTTTCGGTCTTTTGCCCTTGGTTTTGATACCCAAGGTTTTGTATTAAACTGCTTAAGTAGTTGTCTATTTATATGGTCTTATGCATATGATAGATGTACAAGTAAATGTATTACAGATGTGTTTTGAATTGGGTGTGAATTTCAGAGTTTGTTGAGCATAGCTCCAAACGGATCTGGGTATTGTATTGAGAGAGTGGAGGCTTGTAATAAAATCGAGCAAGTGATTCTTGGTGGACATAGCCCAAATTGGGTGAACCACATTAAATCTTGTCTCTTTGTGTTGTGTTATTCATTTTTCACTTTTATTTGCGATCCGTAATATTTTACGCATATTAGTTTTCTCTTGTTGCGATTCTATAAAGGGATTATTCCGCATATTTTATCTCTTATTTCCTAACAGCTTTTCCTTACTAGTTCTCCTTTTTCTTCCGTTGATTATATTTTGAATGTACCTTATAATATTGTTGATTTTGAGGTCCATAGTTGCTTGATGAACCTTTCTTATAGGTATTGACCCAAACATCTTTTAACTCACGTACTCTCTTACAGATAGGACATTGATTCTTATTATTATTTTGTTTGTCCCCATGTTGATGCTATGTTTGAGAATTTTTGGAGGAATTAGGTTTTCCTTATCCTTTTCCTTTCCATTTTTGATGAGAATAAAGTTCTTACTCCTCTTCGTCATATTTATTGTACATAGCTTCCTCTTGTTGTAATAGGTTCACTAGCTTGTCAAAAAAAAACCTGTCGATCCAACAAGTTAAGTGTTGTCACAAAAATTCGTTATGAAGGAGGGAGTCTCTCTCGAACAATGGCAAAGTGAGATTTGTATCAGTGACCTCCTCGCCTAAGGCAAGAAGTGAAGCCCTTAATTCTACAACTCTTCTTAAGAAATATTTTATTTTCTCATTTTTTTGAACTTCGGTGTGTGTGCACGACTTTAAAAATTTAGTATTACATTCTTGTACTTTGCCTCATACAATGTGCTTAACGTAATGCATGCTTCTTTGGCTGATTTGGCATCAACAATGTGGGGCAAAGACAATGTAGGACACTACAAACAAGATTATCATTTTGGCCTTTTGATTGGATCTATCAAACTGTCTTTGTTGTGTTGTATCGGTCATTGATTTGGTGATAGGGGAAAGGAGCCAGTTATCACAAATAGCCCAATTACTGTGAGTAGTTATGCAAAACAAAGTACCAATAGTTGTTTGAATTAAAGTTAAAAATGAAATAAAAACTAGCCAATAAAGTAAGTCACATCAAGTCACATCAATAAATGAACCAATGAAATGATGACACATAAACAACCCATAAAAGGTGATTTTATTCTCAACTAATGGGTTGCCTTAAATTCCTTTGTATTCAAAAGTACTTATTTTAAATACCTTGAAAATATATTCTCCACATACTGAAATTTTTTGAAAGAAAATATGTATATTAAAAAAATCATGCTCTTTAAAAGGGTTTTTTTTTTTAATTTTTATGATTGTTAAGTGGCTCTGACAACCTCCCACATTATGATTTGCGATAGCTGGCTCCTTTCCCCTAGTAGCATTTACAACTGTCCAAATCTATTCAAACTCAAGTTTTCTCTTGATTTTTGTCTTCCATGTTGCATATTTATTTCCTCTCATAAGTTGTGAATCTGGAAGAAATAATTTGGGGGCATTGGTGTCCATTTTACAAAATCAACTAACACAAGGTAAGGCTCTTATCACTCCAGGTATATGTTCTCACAATCTATATACCATCAATATGATATAGTGAACCTTTCTATATACACACCCTTCCGATATACTCGTCGGTACGTGGAAGAATCTTGCCCTTTCTATATACTCGGTAATACATGAAATAGGTTTTAATGTATGTGAAAGAATTTGATACATTATACGAAAACATTACTAAAGGGGACCTCTGTCATTATTAACATGTCTCAAAGAAATATCCTCAAACCCATGCGTAACTTCGCTATATACTTAGATAATTTCTCGTTCGGATTTAAGTGGTACAATCATTCACAGAGACGGATGGTAGGGCTTAAAGTGTGTACACTTGTGTCCTTATTACTCCCCATCAATTTAAAGGGTTAATTCCCAGACAACATTGTTGCAGCTATATTAGGCATTAAGTGAAGTAGTAGTCACAACAAATTTACCCGTAAGTGCTTCCTAGAGGCACTATTTATACTTAACACTACGAATGAGATCGAAATTCTTGTGAGTGATAAAGAACCAAAAATTTATTATTTTTGAGTACAAATATCTTTTAGTTTTAAAGCAGCTACAATGGTTTACAGTTGAATATGGCCACTTGCAAATTAGTACAATACACTGAAATATACAATTACATACAAAATTATAAAAATTGAATTGAAGGAAAATGTTTTTTTGTTTTGCGAAGCCCTGGTGGCCTTTGAGTCAATACAATTCTCCGAGAAAAACATTGCAAAAAAACTCGGTTTAAAATGCAATTTTTAGGTATCCCTCCTTTTGAAAAAAGTTCTTAGAATAAAAATTAACCCAATTAGGAGAAACAAAAATTGGCCCCGATTAGGTTTTTCTCACTAAATTTAGTGGCTTGTTTAGTAATGACTAGTGAATTAATGGAGGTTTTTGTAATTTCTTCCATTATATTTAGTGGGGTCTGCTATAATTTCACCAATTCAAACCGATATTTAAAAACTTTATGTTTCGGGGTCGAATCGGTGACCACCCGACTTCAAAGCATTTGTGCCACCAACTATCCACAAACTATGGTTAGTATATCAAATGAAGAAATTTCTATTTAAAGATAGCTTGAATGGCATAAATTTTTGAACGTGCCCAATCGATGCTGAATGGGATTACCTCATGACACTTGCGTGGCGGTTAGAAGTTTGGGGACGAAAAATTAGGGATTCCGCTTGAGGTGGATCTTGCTCCTTATCTCCTCCGCCACTATTGTTATTGTTTTGCTTCCACCATTTTTATTGATCCGTCACTTGATTTGATTGCATGTTTGTTGTTGTTTACCTTTGTATGCGCAGTGCAGAGACTAATCGAAAGGCGAGTAACTCGACCCAAATATCAATGGAGAAGGTTCAGCCATTATTTTTCGCTCATTCTTGGTGTGGATGAATACCTTCGCTCGATCAGGTCACAAGAGGATCGACCATGTGAAAACAACTCACCACCTTTGTATGGATTACTTCCTCTTTGCAATGTTTGACCGTGATTTGATTTTGCGAGGTTAAATTTGTACCAAACACGTTGGATAGAAGGTGATAAAGGGCCCTCTTTGTATATTTTTTAATCTATAGGGATGACCAATGGCTCCATCCAATTTGAATCAAGGGACATTGGTAGCTTGCTCATAGGAACCAGCTACACTCGCATGTTAATATAACGGCTTGGTTTGTCTAAAAACAATTTCTCACCTTGTAATGTGAAGAAAGCTTGATCCAACCGTTTTATAGCTTGATTAGGAGTTTTATGAAAAAATCCTTCAAATAACTTGCTTGCTCAATGAAAATAAGATCATTTGGATAGCAATATAGCTTGGATAACAACATGGTGGAGGGGGAGTTAGAGACAAAGAACTCAAGATGATCCCGGTCTAATACAAACAAACTTAGTTCTGCAAATCTACCAATCGACAAAGCAGCTTAGTAGGGGGAGACACCTCTAAATGTAGAGAGACTCGTAATATTTACTGAGAGACTAAATGTTCCTCTAACTTTAGAGGTAAAATCCTGGTTGGGGAAAAAAAATTGGGAATTTGATTAGCTTAGGAAGTTAAATTACTTAGTGCAGAAGGTACTAAGGCAAAAAAAAAAACTTTTCTTTTACCGGAAAATGGTAGGAGGTTGTGGAGATGTAGGGTCTTCGGGAAGTTTTGGAGGTAGCAATGGCTCTCATTTGATGTAATATCTTCTCCTTTATCTTCTACAACCTCTCTCTAACCTTCTATGCTCACATGTCTAGATCAACCAACTCGGTACCAAATGAAAGTAATAAAAAGGGGCGTAAGCCCTGATACTTTTATTAATAGTCAAGAAAATCAGAATTATAATGGAAGGTTGTAATATTTATAGATATTGCACAACCATTTACAACCAGAAAGAGAAGTTACACGGAGTTATTAAAACATAGAAAAATATTTTTATAACTCTACAACAACAATAAACTCATATGAGAATAATGTGGTTATTAAAACATAACCATATAACAATAAATCTAAATAACCTATTTACCTAATTAATAATGCAAAATTACTATTTAACCTAACATAGTAGGTATCTCTATATGAGATAATGAAGATTTTTAAGTTTATCTCGCAACATATAGAAGAATCTAAGTACCAATGAGATTTTCTTACAAGAAATGTGTAATATGTTGTGCCTCATATTCAAGAAGGCCATGAGAGTGATTTCTAGTGTTAGTATTTAAGAATTCATCTTGGACATGATCATCATTAATAGTAATAAAAACATTGTCAAAGATATCATAAATAGAATAAGACCGAGTTTTCAAAATCCCGATTGTATGATATGAATAACGATGTGTTGTCTCTCGAAAACTACTTTGTGTTTTCACAACCAAATTCAAAATTTTTGTGCTCATGCCCTTTGTAAGTGCCCAAGCTAAGTTTTTGGATCTGGGAGATAGAAAATCCGTGCCCTGGAGCTATTTTTTATCTTTGTTTTGCTCTTTTTTTCTAAATGCTCCATCTCCTGGCCTATGCACGAAAACTTGTTTTGCGACCTCCATTTTGGATCAAATCAGCTTGTTTTCTCTTTGGCATGGGTCAAGTTATTATTCTACCTATTTTCTTCTGGTTCGTGAAGAAAAATAAAAAACAGACTCAAAACATGGAAGTTCTCCTTCTCTGTATTTTTGTATTCAGATGACTGACATCCTTCCCATCAAATTTCAGGCCCAAATGAAGACAAATACATGGACGGATCTCATTGGATGGGGAAGAATGGGCTTTGTGGCGAACTTAGCATTTTTTCATTTTTGGCAAAAAGGGTGACTTTCCCCCGTGGACCCGCGAGCCTGAAGCAGAGCGGTGTAAAGAATGAGGTCTAAGGCCCGCAACCGATTAGACGTGGGCACATGGTAACAATTGAAGAGTTAGAGTGGAAGCGTGGCTTGGCAGGGGACTTTGAGACTTTAAGTATTTTAGTCTAAAAATCTTAAGGTGATGAACCGACCCATGTCCCCGCAGCCAATGAATGGGTGGCACGTGGTCATGGTTGAAAAGTCAAAGAGGGAGGCGGACCTTTGGCGGGACTTCAAGTTTTTAGTTCTCGAGGTCAAAAAAGGTTTAAGGGTTAGCTATTTCCTTGAGGCCCATAACAAATCAGAGAGTTCCATTTGTCTAAAGCTAGATAAGAGCAACGGGCTAGCAAAGGAAAGTGAGATTTTGAACCATTTTCCAAATTTGGTTAAAATGATCAGGATGGAGCTACGATCCCATTTCCAATGAGAACGTGTCATGTGTCCAAGCCTAAAATTCAAGGTGGGGCTATAGACCATTTTGTTCCAAATTGCCAAATCTTGCAAAAATCTAAAAATGTGAAGGTCTTTTCCCCGTGCCCACTCCAATTCCCTCCTGCCACATGGACGGCCCAAGATCCAAATGCATGGAGCAAATCAAACGGCTTATATTCAAACTGGAAAATCGGGTGTAACATTTGCTCACAGGATCTGGTTTTTGACATGACATGGGCATTTTTCTTCGCTAGGATGGAATTATAAAAGGCATGGATGATTTATAGGTTTGTAACCATTTGAATTTGGGGAATATAGTAACCCTTCAATGTCATTAGTGGGGTTGGAAATCAAATTTGGAAACTGGAAGCACATTTTTGCGAGACATGAGAGGAAGAAAATGATTGTTAGTCTTCTTCCATTCTCCTCCTCTCCATTATTTCTTCTATTCCCACTCATTGTACAAATTTAAACTCTGAGATCAATAAAAAAGGAAGGAATTTTTTGTCCCATCGATGAGAAAATTGATTGGTGATTTGTGACCAGCATGTTTTATTCTATCTTGTGCTTAAAAATTACAAATTTGTCTTTCTTCTATTAATTAATGCATGTAATGAAACTTCCAGTTGATGTGTGTGGGAATATGACACTCTACCCACAACATTTATTTCCCCCTCCTTCATTCTCACTCCCTCCCCTTTCTCAGATCGATTTCTGCTATAGCAAGGAGTTGTTATTATTGCCATAGGGACAATGGAGTGTTCTTGTGGATCTCTGGTTGAAAAACCACCATAAATCCACTTAGGTTTTACATGCTAAATAATGGTAGCTGCACCATTCAAATGTAGAGGGACTTAGATTCCCATAGCGTTGGCCTAAAATCCATAAATTTTTCCACAAGACAAATTTTCTCGCCAACAGTTTTTGGTGCCCACCGTGGGGCGAGTTTGTAGCATCTGCACCCTAAAATGACCACAAGGTTTTAAAGTATTTTTAAGTTTTTGAAGTCTGAAGTTCCTTGTGATCCACATGAATATGAGTATGACTATTCTTGCAAATCCTCCTAGAGACCTTATTCATTATTTCATATCAAATAAGATATCATTTCAAACTGAAGGATGTTATTTGGCATAGTAGGCAGAGTGTAAAACATTACTTTGTTGCTAAAAATATTTTAGAAAAAGAAGAAGAACCTGCTTTTGAGTTGGAAGAGGAAAATAAAATTCGAGTTCCAAGAAGACAACTCAGAATTACCAGATGATGTAGACCAAGAGGAAGAGGAGATGTTTCTTGACGATTTTCATGAAGAAAAATCAGCTCGTATGTTTATCAAAGATGAAGAATTATTCTCATTCCCATTTGGGGATGAAGATGATCTCAGTCAAGCCATCTATGGAGAATCAAAATCAGTTTCTGATGAACCCATGAAAGGTTTGAAAGAAATATCCATACAAGAACTACTGAGAGAGGCAGAAGAAACTGAAGACCCTGAGATCAGTCTTGAGCTCCTGATGCGAGCCACAAATCTGTAAGACAAGTGTGAAGCTGATTTGGAAGCCTTAACCAATGTGAAGGTTGGCCACATTGACAATTATGATGCCACTTGCGAGCTAATGGTTGATGGATGCAATAACAAAGTTGAGGTATTTTATTTCTCATTCGGAGAGGAAGAATCTGTCCATGGTGAAAAAATTGAAGCAATGAGATTTGAGACCTCTGAAGGTAAGGATCCTTTTGAGGAAGGATCGGTAGAGTGCAATGATTCTCAAGACATTGAGGAAACAATGAAGCATAACTCCATGCAAGAAATCTTGGAAACAATAGAAATTGTGGAAGAGCCTGAGCTAATTCTTGACCTCTTCACTCGTGTCATGGACATACAAGGCAAGAGTGATCCTACTTCTGATCCTGCCACCAGTACTCAAACAACTCACTATGGAGAGTCAACTATATGGATAAACATGGAAGGAAACTGGTATGATGAAACTAATTCTAAAGAGCATAAAGGTAGTGGAAGTTTCAAGAAAAGACATGAACATCAAGAAACTCACATGGACTCAATCTTGCAAACTAAAATGGCAATCATGGGAACACCTGGCTTCCATAAGCAACTGAGGAGGGGAGGGTATTTTCTTGAACTAGTCAATGGCTTCACAGAACAACATCACTCAGTGTTTCCTACTCACGGGTAACTTTTGAAAAATGGAAAGTGCTTCAGTGAAAGTGAGTTGTCCCTCACCTTGTACCATAGTTTTTTTGTTTCCCCTTTTCTATTGTGTGTTCCAGTTTTCCCCTTTCTGTCTTGGTGTGGTTTTGGTTGGTGTGTTTCCTTCCTTCTTTCTTTCCTTAGAATTGTACAATGACTCTGCAAGGGCCAATGGATAAGGCACTGGTCAACATTATATGCTTTGAAACCTGTGATTATGGATCCTCATGCCATGTATTCACCTTGCTCAATCCATGCCATGTCCCCGAGCTAGAGCCAACTATTGTCTCCCAAAAATTCCTCTACATTTTCATAACCAAATTCAAATTTTTTTGCTCATGCCCTTTATAAGTGCTCAAGCCAAGTTTTGGATCATGGAGATAGAAAAATCTGTGGCCTAGAGCTGTTTTTTATCCTTGTTTTTGCTCATTTTTTGGAAATGCTCCATGTCTCGGCCTGTGCATAAAAACTTGTTTTGTAACTCCATTTTGGATCAAATCATCTTTTTTTCTTTTGGCCGGGTCTTCAAGTTCTTATTCTACCTATTTTCTTTTGTTTCACAAAGAAAAAAAAAAAAACTCAAAACATGGCAGTTCTCCTCCTTTGTATTTTTGTAGTCGGGATGACTGGCATCCTTCACATCAAATTTCAGCCCAAATGAGGATAGATGCATGGATGGATCTCATTGGACAGGGAAGAATGGGCTTTTTGGTGAACTTAGCATTTTTGTCATTTTTGGAAAAAAGGGACACTTTCCTCGTGGACCCATGAGCTCTGAAGAGAATGGTGTAAAGAATGAGGTCTAAGGCCCACAACCAATTAGGCATGGGCACATGGTCACAGTTGAAGGTTCAGAGCAGAAGTGTGGGTGGCGGGGATATTTGAGACTTTAAGTCTTTTAGTCTAAGAAGTTTAAGGTGATGAACTGACCCATTTCCCATAGCCAATGAATGGGTGACACGTGGTCACGGTTGAAAATTCAAAGTGGGAGGCAGACCTTCAGTGGGACTTCAAGTTTTTAGCTCTCGAGGTCAAAAAAGGTTTAAGGGTTAGCTATTTCCTCGAGGCCCGCAACAAATCAGAGAGTGCCACGTGTCTAAAGCTAGATCGGAGCAATGGGCCGGTGGAGGAAAGTGAGATTTTGAGCCATTTTCCAAATTTGGTCAAAATGATCAGGAAGGAGCCATGATCCCATTTCCAATGAGAACATGCCACGTGTCTAAGCCAAAAAGTAAAGGTGGGGCTGTAAACCATTTTGTTCCAAATTGCCAAATCTCGCAAAAATCTAAAAATGCGAAGGTATTTTCCCTATACCCGCTCCAATTCCCTCCTACCACGTGGATGGCCCAAGATCCAAATACATGGAGCAAATCGAATGGCTTATATTCAAACTGGAAAATCGAGTGTAATGTTTGCTCACAGGATCTAGTTTTTGACACAACATGGGTAGTTTTCTTTGCAAGGATGGAATTTGAAGAGGCATGGATAATTTATAGGTTTGTAACCATTTGAATTTGGGAATGTAATGACCCTTCAATGTCATTTACCGGGGTTGCAATCAAATTTGGAAACTGGAAGCACATTTTTGTGAATAGAGGACAAAAATGATTGTTAGTCTTCTTCTATTCTCCTCCTCTACATTATTTATTCTATTCCCACTCGTTGTACAAGTTTCAACTCTGAGATCAATAAAAAGGAAGGAATTTTATGTCCCCTTGATGGAAAAATCGATTGGTGCTTTGTGACCAAAGCATGTTTTATTCTGTCTTGTGCTCAAAAATTAAAAATTTGTCTTTCTTCTATTAATTAATGCATGTAATGAAACTTCTAGTTGATGTGTGTGGGCATCTGACACTCTACCCACAACATTGATTTCCCCCTCCTTCATTCTCAGTCCGTCCGCTTTCTCAGATCGATTTCTGCTATAGCAAGGTGTTGCTTATTATTGCCATAGGGACAGTGGAGTGTTCTTGTGGATCTCTCGGTTGAAAAACCACCATAAATCTAGTTCGGTTTTACATGCTAAATAATGGTAACTGCACCATTCAAATGCATAGGGACTTAGATTCCCATAGTGTTGGCACTGAAATCCACAAATTTGTCCACAAGACAAATTTTCTCGCCAACACAATGCAAAAAGGGTTTACCTTTCTAAAACCAAGTATTTTCATGGCGTTCTTTTGAATTGATTTGAATATAATAGAACATTAGATGTAGTGACATGATGATATAAGATAAAAGTATGAATAAAACACCAATAATATAGATAAGTATAATAAACAAGTCATAATGAAACTAGGGTTTTTAGAACAATGTTTACTTTGAGATTCAATATCACCAAATGTTTACACCTTTATTTAAAATATCAGATTAGTGAGTTAATTACACTAAAAGGATGTAAGGGGAGATACATAAGGTTATTCTTATTAATTAACTTCCAGTTTGTCAATTATGTAATATCACAATAACGTATAAATTCTTAATACTAGTCTATAGAATATGATATGAGCTCAAAAGGACAAGAAAATGAGTACACTTAGTTAATTACATATGAATCGGGAAGTTCTCAATGTGCATACTATTATAAATGGGATATTTGAACTTGTAAATGTTTCATCTCTTGAACTATAGCTAGAAATTGATCTAGTCTAAAATCATACAAATATGTGAGAATTGTCCATGTGATTTTATACGTCATATAGTTTGACCTCGCTCTGGATCCTTTTCAATAAATTTATGATATTTTCACCTTCCTAAAAAAATTTTCACAATAAAACCCTATTTATTAGTCACACTACACAACCTTCGAATATTCTAAGCAAGATGTCAAACCCTAACATTCGGTAGAAGATCTAAAAATAGTTGTGTCAAAGTGCAATCCTTACACTTGATTGCAGCACTATCCCAAAGAGGCCTCAAACCACATGTCATTCACAACTTATAATGTGTTATCTAAATTAAAGAAACTAGTTTTAGTAATTTCAACCTCTTAGAAAATTATTGGATTAAATTTTACTCTTCCTAGAACTTAAAGTGAGGATGTTTGAATGCTTGTAAATGAGATAAGTTTGAATCCTTAATGTGATAGATTTCTTAAAATGTACATATTACTACCCTAATGATTGTGTATAACATTTTGTGATATTTAGGAGCCTTGGGTGCCTTTATTTCTAGTGTTTGCAGTAGGATTTTTATTTACACCCTAATTATATTTATGTGAAATACAATGATTTTAGTGAAATAAGTTCACTAAATGATTTAAGGTTTAACCACAAATGATTACTCTAATTACTTAACTTCAAACATCAATTATCAATATCGAGTAAGACATCAATACTTAAAAATGATATTCTAAATAATATACAAACTTGAAAATAAAAATAAATGAGTAAAATTAGCTGATTATAGATGATTCTAAGAAGTTCTTAAAGGATGAACAACTAAAAAATAATCTTTACACCTGATGAAGCTTCATTTTGGAGACTATACTTGAAACAAAAACCTCAATTTGAAACTATACAAATATACTAGGTTTGTACCATAAGGTCTTGGGCCTACTTTGATTTGGGCCATGCAACTTCTTGAGATGGTCATCGTTTTTACTATTTTTCATTTTCAAGCCTTAATTTTTGATCACGTTGTGAAACTCTCTAAATACATTGATTGTGGTCTCAAAATAACCATGGATGGGAAGTCCTATAAAACAAACATTAGTTGGGTTACACACACCCTCATCTACCGTTGACATTGACACTAGTCTGAAGAGGCCTCAAACCACATGTTGTTATCCACGTAACATGTGATATCTAAACTAATGCAACTAAACCTAATAACAATTTTTAATAATTCTTGAGTTGAGTTGGATATTTATAAACTCCCTGGGAATGAATTTTTGAGTTCTTGTATATGAGAGAGACCGATATCTCAACTGGTAAAAGGTTCACACCTATGGAGAATACTTCCATAATTACTGTAGGTTTTCTATTATGATATTAAGGGATCCTTTTATGCCTTTTATAACTGTTGGAAGTGAGTGTATCAATGTAGTGCCACAATATTTCTAGGTTATAAAATGAGTTAGTGTTTACTTTCTAATGTAGGGCTTCTTAGGTGATATGTTTAATAAGGGAAGACCCAAGTGACCTATTATAAGACCCAAAAAAGAATATAAAATTGAAATCAAATTTTGTGAACATGTCATTCCAAGAATTAAAATTTATACAGACTGGATATAATATCTTAACCAAATTGTATGTCCTTGACCAAGGGTGAAGAACATACAATCAAGCTTGTACCTAGTTTCTTGATGTATTTCTATGGATTTTAAACACCGTGTTCTAAAATTTGATGAAATGTTAATTTTCAAGGATAAAAACCTAAAAATTAGACATCAAAATGTGCTATTTGGGAATGGGATGGTTGTATTTATCTTAACAAGAGTTCTCTTTCAAAAGTAGTAGTGCTAAAGAGTGAATTTCCAAATTTAAGTGTCTAAATCTTTCCCCTTTAAATGTGAAATAAAATTACATGATTAAAGGAAAAGAAACATGAGTATGTAGACACACTTTTTCTTCTTGCATATTTTGTTTTACAGAGTCCTCTTTTGCTTGGGTATGGCATGTTTCCATGCTGAAACTTGAACCATAGAGTGTAGTCTATGTCCATGATAAAGAATTGAAATATAACTCAAATGTAAAGTGTTATATGAAATATTTGTATTTGCATAGGAAATAAATGAATGAGATATAAGAGAGGAAGGAATACAACTATTTATAAGAGAGAAAATCTCATGATTTTCTTGTGTTTTAGGAATTTTATTATTGAATTTTCTAAAGGATTGGGGAAATCAATCCCTAATTGTTCCAAGGAGAAACTAGAGTATTAGGTAGACGTAATCGAACATGTTATTCCAAGGAGATAATAATAATAATGAAGTATCAAAACACCTCACTAAGGAATAATATCATGTATCAAATTCATCCAAAGCAAATTTAGATCTTTCACTTTGAGTGCAAGAGGAAAGGAAAGTCTACATATAAATAACTTAGCCACTTTGATATTGTACATAACCAAATAGACCACATCGATGCACATTAATCTAGGCTCGATTATTTAACTAAGGAAAAAATCATAAAAGACAATTATTTTCCCAATACCATTCCCATGTGCTACACAAGTGAGTAGAATTTGTAATTTACTAATATTTTCATGGAGGAAGGAGGCTTATGCCCCCAAGATTCTTGAAATTGTAGTAGAAACTGAATGTCATGGTGAATGAGTGTAGTACTCCATGGTCCTTGTAGTGGCTTAAACTAAGTGAATTGTGTCTAAAAATGAGCTAAAAACTTATAACTGTAGCTTAAAATATGAAACTACTGAGAAATTTGATGTAACTGTCCCATGGGCCAAAATGTGTTGTTGGGTTAGGACCTTACATAAGGTCTTGACCAATCTGTATTTTTTTAACATGTGCATATTTCCCTAAATTTATGTGTTTTAATAGATTATTCAAGTACATATACCTTATTTATACCTATATTATACCCTATAATTATAATTGTGTCTAATGTAAGTGTATAATATACCTTTTGGGGTTCAAACTTGCACCTATCCTAGATCAGGTTAAACTGGATCATTGAGGAAACAATGGGACTGTCTCCAAGTTGTGGGACCTTGCGTGCTTGAGACAGATCTCCAGAGAAGGCTGATTCCTCTACCTATTTCTACTGTTACTACTACTCCTTATGAAAAAATTAAAATCCTAAGTTAAACATACCAAGGAGCAAGGATAGAAAGAGAATGTGAATATGGGAAAACTAAACTAAGGGAAGTGATAACACCAGAAATAATGGGGATGAACATGATCAACTTTGAGTAAAAATGGAGGAAAATGTACAAAGTAAGGATATAAACGTGTAGAACATACCAGAATAGAACTAAAATATCATTTTCAATGAACACAATCAGAAAAGGATATGCAATGGACATGAGAAGACATAAGAATGACACAACATAAAGGAAAGGTAACAAAGAAGAATAAAAATAGGTTAAGGGAAGGTATTGTTATTCAATTTTTCCCTTGGGGAAAAATTGGACAAACAAGAACTTGCACGCAGAGAAAATGGAGGAGTTGATCCATCAAGAGATATTGCATTTTGGGTTGGTCTAAAAGGTTCAAGATGGCCTGCGTAAGTTGTAGAGATCTCCGAAAGGAAGAAGTTTGAAATTTGACTTTTGGACCTTAGAGGTAGAGCTTTTCAGAGGTGGGCTAAGGCAGATTATGGGGACTCATCAAAGAATAAAGGTTTCCAAAACCGAAACTCTGAAATTCTAAAATTTTGTACTTTCGGGATTCGGGGTTTCGGAGTTCTTGGTGGCCAAAGTTGGAAAGATTTTTCCAAAATCTGAAAGTCCGAAAGTCTGAAATTTTAGACTTTTAGGTTTCAGGGTTTCAGAATTCTCAGGTACAAAACATAAAAAAAAAAGATTCAATGTCTAAAATACAGAAGTCTAAAAGTCTGAAATTTCAAACTTTCAGACTTTTAGGTTTTGTACTTTTAGAACTCTCATGCCATTTTGAGCGATGAACAGTGTTTCAATCTCCAAAATGGAAATTTCTAAAATCCTAAATTTTAGGATTTCAGAGGTTACATGCATTTCAGACTCTGAAAGGAAGGTCATCAGTTCATAATTTCTAGGGTGTCCCAGGTTCCTCACCTACCACAATATTGAATATATGGGCTTCCTTTCTTGCCCAACAAGGAATAGTACATGGAGGTATGGGTTTTGTAGTAGAACCCGTCATTGTTTCAGGAAAATTCAATGCATTTTGGGGTGGTTGGAGTAGGATTTTGAATTCTTCTATCTCCTTTCTCTCATTCTTCCTATATATTGTAAGGAGTGGCATTTTTCTAAAGGTTGGAAAATTTGGATTTGCACCCTCCCTTCTTCTCTTTTCTATAAGTGAAATTTTGGAGTTCAAACCTCCCATCTAAACTGTAAAATGCAATCTTGCCTCTTGGCCATTGTAATGCACTATATCAAATTTGTGGAGCAATAAAATAAGTATGTGGATGATTTAAACACTCTTTTGTGTCCATTACCTTCATCGATATCTCATTTTAGTTTTAGTTATCTCGTGCATGGTGGTTGTATTAAATTTTAATGGTTTGTGTTTAAATGCAAAGCAAGTGTTCAACATTCCTTTGGTGCATCACCTTTATTAGTTTAGGTTTATTTTCTTGCATCTTCTCAACCCTGTCTCCTTGGCAAGTTAGAGTAGGTCTTAGAAAAGATCCTCTACAATTTTAATGTGTGCATCTAAATAGAGGAATAGGAATCGACCTTCATCCAGAGAGCTTTACCGATCGTAAAGTCCCACACTTTGGGGAAAACTCCATGTTATGCAATCGCAATGAGATCTTTAACTTATCGAGTTGCAGAGACATTTATGAGTGTTATGATTACACATCAACAATTTTGGCATGCTTGGTGAGAGCAAAAGGTCATTCCACAAGATTCAAAGGCATTTTCATCATTTTCAAACCTATAAATTGCAAGTCCTCTAATTTCAGATTTTTCAACCCTCGGCTTGAACTCCAAAATGAATTTTTGGTGCTTAACTTGCTCAAAACAAGTCCAAATTTCATCACTTGATAGATCTAGGGATAATCTTCAAAAGGGTATTTTTAGTTTTTTGAAATTTTGATATTTGAAACTTTGGAGTTTTTTTGAATTTTAGGTTTTGATATTTTGGGATTTTAGGATTTTAGGTTTTGGGATTTTAGAATTTCAAGTTTTGAGATTTTAAAGTTCTCCAAATTTTAGGTTTCGAGGTTTCAGACATTCAGAGGTATTGCATTTTTGGGTTTTTGGGACTATCATTCCAAATCAAATTTTAACCTCTAGAATATCAATTATACAAGTCATTCAATGTTTAAATTTTTATTTTTTCAAGTTTGGTGTGTAACTTGGAAAAATCCAACATTTGAGGCTCATTTCCCCAACACATCTGGTGACTCCAAAGGGATAGAACTTGGTGGTGTAGCAAAGATAGGTTTCGAAGTACATGAGAATAATTCAAACTAGGTCTAATACTCGAGAAGAGGGGCTATTTGTTTACTTAAAATTATCAATCGACAGAGGAAGGAGAGGAAGAAGACCACATAGATCACTGTCTTCACCTAATAGGACTTCGTCTACTCCTCCACTTGGTAGACCTTTCTCTAATCGACTGAGTTCTTAGGCCAATCATAATGGCACATCTACATCCCAATCCGTATGTCATCTTCACGGCAAGTAGCCCACTTGCCAGAATCTTGCTCAAAATTAGGTCCCGGTTGCATGAAGACTAAAGAATATTTCCTATTTCATAGGAGAAAATCATACGAATCCTATTAAACACATCCATGACATTACCAATGTCTATGTAATTCATGAAATCAATGAAATAGATATTGCGGTCAAGTTGTTAGCTTCATCTTTCAAAGGAAAAGCTTTGCAATGGTCTAGGATCCTAACAACAGGGTTTATTGAGAATTAGGACCATTTTTGTAGAGCCGTCCACAATCAATTTGGGGAAAAGGGAGGTAATCTATCTTTATGGGAACAATTAACAACAATGAAGAGGGATCTTAATGAGCGAATAACGGATTGTAATTTCCGCTTCCAACGAACATGGGATAGGATTATGATAACTATTAGACCAACTACCAAAGGAGCATTCCTCTATTTCTTGAAGGCTATAAATTTAGATATAGCCATGATGATCTAATCCATGGGAGGTATAACTTTACCCACAACCTATAACGTTGATATTAGAGCTGGCTGCTTGATTCAAGCTGGTAAACTAGCACAAAGGCCACCAATGCCTCTCTATCCAGACATGGGAGCTCCTGCAACTAGTTAAACACCATAATTGAATTTCATTCCAGCCCCTAGGAATCAAAGTAATAGTGAGGCTTCTACTTCTTCAAGTACTTCAAAAGAGCTACAAGAGGTTATGAAACAACTATAGAACCTAGGAAATGAGCTAGTGACTATCAAGAGATAGTAAGCTCAAAGTTCTAGGTTGTATTAGCCTAAAATTAAGTATCAAGCTAGACCCCCATACCAGCAAAATAGACTACTAGCTTAGGATTCAAATCAAAACAAGAAGAAGGGACAACCTCAAGTTGCCTAGCCATTCTGACCATATGATCCAAATGCAGCTTCAACATCAAGATCCCTGGTTCCGACACAAAACAACATGGCACATGAGTACAAATGGTGTTACCCATGCAATCTACCTCACAATCAATCAATGTGTTTCAACGGTGCACTAAACCAGGACTTGATGGTGTAGACCATTGGTGTGTCCCAAGAACCAAGTCAAGAGGGAAATCAGTAGCAAGAAACTCAGTTAGAGGCACCTCAAATGGAAACTACGATGGTTAATTGGAAAACATAATTCTTCTATGTAATTAACCAACCACATTTTCAAGGCATGGCTTCCAACACACGGTCAAAGAAGAGGAACATAGAGGAAGGATAGTCGTCTAATCCAGTTGTTTCTCAGCCCACTCCTACACAACAAGGGATTAGTAGACCAAGTGAAGCCCCAAACATGTAAAATCATCCTAAGGCACCTATTGTAGCAACACATGTGCCTGTTTAGATTCCAGAAAAGGTTATGCCAAGTAAGGGGAAACAAAATGATAATTCATCCCCTTTCAAAATCATCAATCAAATGAAGAAAAAAAATGTGAACATTTCCATGTGGGATTCACTGGAAATCCTAGAACAATAAGATTTCTTTGCATGCAATGGCCAATTGGTTTGTCCCAAATGGATCAAAAGAAGGACGAGGAGAAAGTTCTCACTAATGCGGTCTGCAACATGGTGGTTACCAACCAAGCAACAATTTGAAGCCTCCACCGTTCTATGTTTTATTGATTGTCAGAACCACTTGGTGTATAAGTACATGATCGATTCAAGGGAAAGTAGCTCAAGTAATACCAAAGTAATCAATATATCAATTGGGTCTGAAGTATGATCCAATGCTAAAAGGAGTAGTGCAACAAGATAGAACAATAGTAGTTAAAGTTGGGATCATCAAAGGGTTAAGCCTTACATTGCATGCATGTCCAAAAGTCACAGTCTTACAGGATGTGCCCGTAATTGACCTTCTACCACTCTTCACACTATGCCTATCGAAATACTTCACCACCAAAATTGGTGGATATCTATTTGTAGATTGGTCACACATGCTTTTAGGACAAGGTATGGGGCCAAAGCAACAATAAAATCAGAACCAATTGCAAAATTTCACATTGAGCCTCATGTGTGAAGTCCTATCAATGCAAATTGCATAGCCTTTAATCAAGAAGAATGTTCAAATGATCTGGAAATAAGTACCAAAGTCAAGGGTATTCTAGATTTAACTCTGGATGAATGGGAAAACAAAAGACATGCATTTGACCCATGCAAGGAAATTGAAGAATCTGAATTGGGTTATAGTTTGTACACGAAGAAAATTCTACTATCCCTAGCCTCACCAAGACGGGAAATAAGGATGAAATTGAAGTTTGGAAACTATTTTTGATGGCTCAAAAATAAAATAAGGTGTTGGAGGAGGTGCAATGTTGATTACACCTCATAACATCAAGTATTATTCAACTTTTTATTTCCAGTTTACTTATTCAAACAACACATCCGAATATGAGGATTTGGTTCATGGAATTCATTGGGAAAGAAAGAGAGGAATGAAGAATTTGCAAGTATTTGGGGATAGTGAGCTAATCGTGAACCAAGTTAGAGGACAAAATGCAGCAAAATGACCTACTCAAGAACTACAAAAATAGGGTATGGGACCTAATGGAGGACTTCAAAGTTTTCAACATTGTGTCCATACCCAAGAAGAAGAATGAAGATGTAGATAGACTTATAGAAGTTGGAGAAACTTTTGATGTGGTTGACAGTATCAAAAGAGACAAAACTCAGCCACATATCCATATTATTGTAAGGCCAAGTACTTCCGTGTAATAACACAAGTAGGGAGTGTGTTTGAGAATGATCAATAGATCATTAATTTCTTGTAAGAAGAGGTTGAATTCTCAGCTAGGAATCAAGATAAATTAGAGCAGCAATATGGGGATCAAGTAGTGAAGCTACATAAAAACAATCTTTTCAAGGTTTAGTAACATTAGAATCAATATTCAATCCTAATGACCAGTTTCATAAAGAGAAAACAAACACTAGGGTCTAAGGAGAGGATCGAGAATGTATTCCCGGTTTGGGAAGGAAAAATACTTCAAATTAGCAAAGTGTCCACTAAGCAAGAAAGATATGAGTTCATAAAAATTTTCCAAGAGTTTCAGATGTCTTCATCTGGAGCTATAAGAACTTGCGAGGATTTAATCAAGTCGGCACAATATACCATAGAATTGGATCCAGATGCTAAGCCCATCAGGTAGAAGCAAAGAATAGTCAACCCTCACATTGATCCTCTAATGAAGAAAGAGCTAAACAAGCTAATAGAGGCAAGTATTATATTTCCAATCAAGAACTCAAGATGGGTTGCCAAATTGGTACCGGTTAGGAAGAAGAATAGAGAGATGAGGTTGTGCGTGGAATTTTGAGACTTGAATAAGGCATCTCTCAAAGACCATTACCCACTTCCTTCAATGGAACAAATCTTACTAGTAGTAGCCGGATTAGAAATATTCTCTCTTAGATGGCTACTCGGGGTATAATCAGATAATGGTGAAAGAAGATGATCAGTTAAAAATGGATTTCACCACTAAGTGAGGCACTTATACCTACGGGAAGATGCCATTTGGATTTTCTAATGCCACACCACCTTCTAAAGAGTGATGGACATGAAATCTAAGGGGTTAGTCAATAAAATAGTACTGATATATCTTGACAATATCACCGTGTTCTCCAAAAACACAGTAGATTGCCTCTTTCATCCGAGACGAGGTCTTTTAGAGGTATATGAGATTTGGGGTATCACTAAACCCAAAAATGCATATTCCTGGCTCATGAGGGAAAGCTTCTAGGCCAAATTATGTCAAAGGAAGGATTAGCAATTGACCTAGAAAGAGATGAATAAATTCAAGCATTGCCCTTGCCAAGTCATAATAATTCTCTTGAGCTTTCTAGGAAGAATCAAATTTTTCTAGAGTTTGTACTCAAACTTTTCCTCTCTTTTCAAACCAATAACGTTGATGTTGAAGAAGAGCATAGCATTTAGGTGGACAGCTGAGGGTAAGGCAAGTTTTGAAGCAATAAAAGAGGCTATATCTGAATCTCCAACTCTCAATCCAAAATTCTCTAAGGACTTTGGATTTATGCCTTTGGTGGTGGGGACACGATTTTTGCAATCCTAGTACAACAAAATAAAGAGGGATCTAAACATTCGGTTACCTTTTTTAGTCAAAGTTTGGAGGACTATGAAGTGAGATACTCCATCAAAAATTATGTTCTCGTAGTAATCAGGGGTTTGAAGAAGTTTAAACACCTAGTTTCAAACAATAAAATTTAGTTGTTTGTGTCTCATGCGGGATTCAAAGAATTCCTTCTAAATAAATATCTGAATGAGAAACATGCAAGATGGATCACTTGTGTCATCCAATATGAAATTGAAATTAAATTCAATAAGCTGGTCTATGGAAAAGGATTATGTGAACAACTAGCCTTGAGTCCACAAAGTTGAAACAAGTGATGGAAAAGAGGCGTCCTGGTACTACAGGATATTCAAGGGCAAGTGAATGATGATGTGCCCACTCCTTGTTGGACTTAGAACATGATACATTTTCTAAAAATAGGACTATGCCCTATAGAAATGAGAAAATCAAAGAGGATATACTTCATATTACAAGTCATTCCATATGTGCTTGTTGACAGTGTTTTATTCAAGAAATACATTAATGGTGTTCTACTAAGATGAATTGGAATAGGTCGAATCGATAAGGTATTACAAGATTTTTATGATGGAGAAGTGAAGGTCAAATTTTCCCATGGGTAACAACTCTCAAGATAATTAAGGTAGGTTATTATTGGACCACGGGGTTTAGTGACTGCTATACATGGATCAAAAAGTGTAAGAAATGTGCATTCTTCAAAGGAAAAGAAATGTTAGCAGCACTTCCATTACACCCAATTTCAGTTGACAAACCATTCATGCAATGGGGATTAGAATTTATTGGGGTCATCAATCCAAACTCAAGCCAAGGCCACAAGTGGATTCTCACGACAACGAACTATTTCACCAAGTGGACCGAGGTGGCACTCAAAGAAGCAAATGAGTCTATCATACTAGATTTTTAGAGGGGATAGTGACTAGGTTTGGAGTACTAACCACTATCATATTAGATAATTTATTGTCATTCCTAGGTTCCGTGATCACAACATGGGCTGTCAAGAATGGAATATATTTGAGCACCTCTTCAAACTATTACCCTCAAGGTAATGGATAGGAAGAGTCGAAGAACAAGAATTTTCTAAGAATCATCAGAAGGACTCTAGATGATAATCAAAGGACATGGTATACCAAGATCAAATCAGCATTATGGGATGACATGATCACACCAAAGAGGTCTATAGGTAATTCCCCTTACAAGCTGGTCTATGGGAAAGAGGCAGTGTTTCCTATATCCTTAGAGCTACCCACATTGGAGTTTATGAAGTAGTTGGAGTTATCGAGTTTCAATCAATGGAGGAGGCTAGGTTTGCAAAGTTGATAGAATTGGAAGAAATCAGATAACATGTATTCCAAATGATGGAGAAATATCAGGCCTTACTCACAAGATGGTTTGATAAGAAATCAATAGCAAAGACATTTCAAGAAGGGGACTTGGTTCAAGTGGGATGCGAGATCGGGAAAACCGGGAAGGCATTCCAAGTTTGATACCATTTGGAGTGGTCCCTACATGGTCACTTGATGTAAAAGAAGCAATGCCTTCCAATTGTCTACATTGGTTGGACATGGGAGATTTCGATTCTCGGTTAATAAAATCTATCTTAAACATTGATACTGAAAAGAAAAATTTCACCCTTGTAAATATTAGCCTAGGATTTTAATTCCTCTAAGTGCGTATGCACATTTTTCTTGTTGTATGCACATTGGGCTATCAACCATGGAATTTATCTAAGTTCTTCATCTAATTATTACCCACAAGGTAATGGCTTAGCTAAAAGTACTAACAAGAATATTTTAAGGATCATCGAAGAACACTCAACTATAATCAAAGAGTTTGGAATATAATGTTGAATTCGACACTTTCAGCTAATAGAGTGACTCCTAAAAGATCAGTTGGCAATTCACCATACAAGTTTATTTATGGAAAAGAAGAAAGAATGCCTATTTCAATTGAGTTACACACATTAGATCTGCTGCACCAAATGGAGCTGCATGAAAATGAACCATTACAGGTTCGTTATGTATAATTAATGGAGTTACAAGAGCTAAAATATCAAGCTCATGTAAACATGGAAAAGAATAAGAAACAAATGAAGAAGACTTTTGATAAGAAAGCCAAATTTAGAGTCTTCAATGAAGGAGATATTGTGTTAAAACTTGGGATGTTGATAGTGTAAATCTAGCAAAACACATGAAGTTTGATATAATCTGGAGTGGTCCTTACATGATTTCATCTTGCAAAGAACACAATTCTTTTCAGCTTTCAAGGCTAAATGGAGAGGAACTTCCCATTCCAGTGAATGGTATGTTTCTCAAAATTGTTATTGACAATCCTACAGGTGTCTATTTAGAGTAGGATTTCCCTTCAATAAGTACATTTCGCACGTGATCCGCTTACTAGATCCTTTCCCAGTTTTAGTTTGTTTTAGAAGGGTTGGACCTTCAAGAAGGCAGATTTTGGTTACATGCTTTAGACTCCATGCCCAGTGGAAAAGAGAAAGGCACTGGTTTATAAGCTAGCAGGAAGCTTTCCCTGTAGGATTGCCAGAAATGTTGATAATTTTTGCACTTTTCCAAAAATGGGTAATTCAAAACTTTGTTATTATGGATAGCATTGGTGAAGTATACCTAAGATAGGGGAGTTTCTTTCAGACAATATTGTTACTGATGAATTAATTAATGATTACATGAAATCTGCAGCTATGTGTGCTGTTACAAAACATAATAGATCACATAGCCTGCAATTTCATGCTATCTTAAGCAAAAGAACACAAGGCCCTGAAGGATAGCTGTGTTGTCTTGATGAAGACATTGAATTTTAGAATAGATGAAGTGTTAGGTTTTGAAACAACAATCAAGACTCCAGATTACATAAATTAGAGTGCATTCTTTGGATGTTACAAGAATTTCAAATGTTCCCACACAATCCATGGGATGTAATTGGAAAGTAAAGTACATTTACTAAAATAAGAGGCACACATGCATGAAAGAGAAAATACATGATTATGAGTGAAAATATCATTTCCTCAAGGTTTTTCCTTCGGTTGATGCATCCTCTTCTTTAGATTTTGTTCCCTTTTTATCTTCATTGCTGAGAGCATTACACCTAAAAATAGAAAAGAGGAAACTATCACTTTATGAGCTCAGAGGTACAATCCATATTCCTATACTATCCTAATTCATGCACATGGATCTCTAACATCAGGAGATATTGTTTAATTAAAGATCAAACTGCATACATGTTTTACTCACTCAGAAAGAAGGAGGGAGAAGAAATGAGAAACCATGGACATAAGAGAGGCCAAAAATCCTAAATATTTTCTAACTATTTTCTTAAGTGTGCAAGTATAGGTTAAGCCAAGAAGAAATAAATAAATTCTTTCAACAAATATTGTAGAGTTCAATGACTTCTATCCTATGGCATAAAGCAGTTAAGTCATTAAGTACATGCTGGAATGAAGGAAGAATACAACTCAAGTTTCAGTAATTGTCATACAAATAGAAGAAGTTACAGTACAAAAGAGAGACTGACAAATAGAAGTACGTGTTTTGGATTGCAACTAAAGAAGAAGAATTAGATTTCAAGAAGCTGAAGTTAACCGAAATGAGATAAAATTGAAACAGAATGGATAAGGAAATCTGAGAAAATTTTGATAGGGCTTCACCATGTAAAATCGATTTTTAATTTTTTTAACATACATACTAAAGTTGTAATGAAGCTCAAATATAGTATTGAAGCAAAAAAGAAATGGAACTACAACATTTCAACAAAACTTCAATGTTCAAAGCGCAGAATTTGTGAACAGAAATTTCTAGAAATAATATGTCCTTTCCAGGTTCTCAAATAAAAGTAAATGATTAACTTCTACAGTTTTCAATTTTCAGAATCAAAATTTCAAAACCATTTTACAACTAAAAATGAGGAAGGATGTCCAGTACAAAGTTACAATTCACAATGCAACCAGTTCAGTATTCAGTTACAGAATCAACTTCAGAATCAAAGAGTGCAAATGCAACTACAGGTTACAAGAGATCAATCCAAAAGGTGAACTGAAGAGAGAGATATATAAAAGAATGCAGAGTTTTAGGAAAGCCATTTTAGTTACAGACTTTATCAAAGTCAGGCTAACTAATTTCAAGGAACATAATGTCTCTTAGAAAGCATACAACTGTAACACTATGAACTCAGTGAGCATAATTCATATTCAAATGGTTAGTCTTTACACGGAAACAAGACCACTTACAGCCTAAAGATAAATGCACATCATGCTATGCTACAGATTGAAGTACAACCTAGTGAACAAAAGAGGAAAAATTCTACAACATAGGTACAAATTCATATCAAAGCATAATCCATTTTGACAAAGTAAGGATCAAAGTAAGCTATATCCCATATGCAAAGATGGTGCTCATCAAGAAGGGTTTCAATGAACATATTGATGAGATTTTGAAGAAAACACACAGCTCGAGCCCCAAAAGAATATAACAGTTTACGTTCTCAAACCCAGATTGGTTAAATGGGTGTAACTTTTAGGAAAATATAGACCCAAGTTAGCAAATGAAGTAACGAAACCTTTAAAAGGTACAATTGTGTTATTTGAAGCTCACAAATAAGGAAGCATGAATCTTACTAGAAGGCAGTGGGTTTCATTCACAAAATAAAGAGTACATCATTATAAAATATACAACTTTTCATCAGGTTATCATTGTTGTTAAAGTGGGGCTATTAGCCAGTACAAAAGGTACACTTATATTGGTACAAGTTGAAGAGTTATCACAATAAAGTTATAGATCTATGAGTACCCATGTCTTGGAAAGCCAGATCCTAGCCAATGAACAATGAATTCAAATCTAGATCTGAAATCCTTTATTATGAGAAAATAATAGAGGTTTCAAAGAAGAGTTTACCCGTGACATATGAAACAATAATGGTGAACCAACTGAGCAAAATAGAAATCGAAACCCACAATGAAGAATCATATATCGATGCAAAATCTCCAAGAAAAACACGAAACTAGAGCTTGAAATGCTCGGTAAGAAATAGCCCAAAGGACTTCCACAAAAAGCTCTAATAGGGAGATTACAGAAAAGAAAGAATTCAAACACAGAACCCCTCCATAGAGATTCTTCATGAGTTTCAGAATGATAACCCAACAGATGGTCAAAGCTCCAAATTATTCATGGATCAAATTCATGGCCCAAATCTAAGGAAATAGAGAGTGCAAGATCAAAATATCAGGTCATTGGTCAAGTTGTTCGAAGTCTTTCAAGCAAGTACAAAGAATATGGAATGTAAAGAATAATCAAGAATATCAGGGTTTCAAAAAGGCTCAAGGATTGACCAAGAACAAACTTTGAATCAGAGACACATGTAACCCCATGAAGATATAACGGTTATGAATAGAAGGGCACTCCTCAAACAGAAAATATGAAACCCATTTTTCAGCTAGTTATTGCAAACAAAACCAAATACTCATGACAGGCTAGAGTTTTATTAGGTGAACCTAAAAAAAAACAAAACAATAACGATAGAGACTCAAATGTCCTTCCAACTAAGGACACAGAATGTGATTTAAGGCTGAGCTACAAGATAGAAATAATATCTTGAATCACATTATAAAATGCATAGATCCTGGCCAATGGACGAAGACCCATTAATGGGTAGTGAGGAATCAAAGTAATAACAGAACTTACCAATTAACATGGAGCTGTCAAGTCCTCAAAAAAATGATGAAGCTTCAGATCTCAGGAAATGCAGAGGCTAAAGGATGACATAGTTTCCATGCTTGAAATATCAATTTCTCACCATGGCGGAAAACATCCACAAACCACCTTGCTTAGAGAGCTCGAACAGAGAAGAACAAGAAAGATGCAGATCCAATCGAGCTCAGAGAACCATTTATGTAGAGGGGTCAGGTTTCAAAAGTACCCACAATGGAAAAGTACAGTGATTCAAAAGGCCACAAGAAACCGAAGCTCGAACATACAACCATTGACCATCCCACTTAGAAAGCTCAAGAGAAGATCATAGACAGAGAAAAAAGAACCAAATGTAGATGTTTCAGTGTTCAAAAGACCGAAAAGGGAACTGAATCAAGCTCAACAATTTTTCCATGGCTTCGATGCTTTCTATGATCATAAGAATGACCAAAGGATAGAGCTTGGGTACCTTTCAACTCACCTAATAACCATGGCTTAACCTAACTCACCCAGAGTTAGTGATCAAACGATCCAAGATCGACAATACATAGATCAAGGGATGAAGATCGATCTACAATATTCAATGCAAACCATCATGGTCAGTTGCCACCAGCCATATTAAATGCGAGTTTAAAACCCTAACCATAGGTTCTAGATCGATGGTTTGTAATCAAATAGTATAGAGATTGATGACCCAAGATCATCACCAATTTTCAATGCAAACCACTAGGGTTACAACAAAATCTACGAGTTAGCCATGTCACCAACCAACTATTGAAGGGGTGAGTCATCATGCAAAGGGGGCTAGCCCCATGATTAAAACAAAATCATTGCATTTGAAATGTCAAAAGGATCAACTATAGTCCAACTTCAAATAATATAAAGTGTCGACCGAATCATGTTCACCAATGATCACCCAAAAGGTAAGGGTTATAAAACTATAATCAAGTGTTACCCAAATGCAAAAGCCGACAAGTATTACATGGTCATGTTTAATCAAAGGTGGTCGAATATGACATGGTGGTATTTTACAAAAGTTCCCCCATATACATCTAAAACTCAATAATGTGCTAAGTCCACAAAGGTGGCCAAACTAAATGGAGATTAGTGATCAAGTGCAAGGGTGGCCCCACAGACTATAGAGGAAAAGTTGAGCATGTGCACATGGAGGTGGTCCCCATCAAGTGGATGAGTGGATGGATTATTTTGCAAATTTTGCAAGTGTTGTAATTATTTTTCTCACAAATAGGGAGTTAATTTTTGCATGCTTTCACTAGGGGACAAAACAGACAAGAAGACAAATTCACATGCACAAGGAAAGAGACTTTCCCAGCAAGAAGAAGCTTATTATTAGCAAATTATTCACCTTTATTTTCTTAAAAATAGAACAATCAACTTCAGTTTGACTGAGATGTAATCAAAGGCTATTAATGCCTATTTGTAATTGCATGTTCTATTTTTATTCCTTTATTTATTAATAGATGAAGGATAAAAATAGGATGCATGGGTGAGTACAAGCCTTAGTCTATTTTTAGGAAGGGGGAAATCAAATTTGCTATATATTGTGTGCCTTAGCAAAGCAGAAGAGGAATTTTTAGATACAAGAGTGTTGAAGAAATTTTTGCTAGTTTTGCCCTTTGAATGTGAAGTATTTTCTACCTTCCCAATTATTTGCAGTCTTGTGTATTTTCTATTAATCTTGTGAATGTAAGTTCCCTGATTGATCATCTTACCCTATTATAAATTCAGTAATTTCTTGTGATATTAATGTGCATGTTTAACTTAGCAGTATTGTTGTGATACTTTCCCTCAATACATCAAAGTGTTTGCCCTTAATATTCTGCAGAAAACTATTGGCTCGTGCATTAAGAATTCTTCCCATATCAATTGTGCATATACTCAGTCAAAGACCTCATACAAATTTGGTGTATCACCTCAATCATTATTATTTTACAGTCATCTTTTACCCTTAAACCCCATAAATCATTTTAAGATACATCAATAAGGAACCGACCTTGATACCGGAGACTCACCTCAAAATAGGTATACCCACATACCTGAGGTGTTTCCATTGTATCTACGAAAGAGAGAGATCCATTTTTGCAAGCTTAGAACACCTACAGCCATCTCTCTATAAAGTGCACTTTTGAGAGATAACAGTCGCCCTCATCGATAGATGGGACCCGATGACCAACACATTCCACCTACCTACTGGGGAGATGACTATCACCTTGGAGGACGTCTACAGGATTTTAAGGCTACCTATTGTTGGGGAGCCGCTATATCAGATATCTTTAGATGATTCATTCAATCCTATATTTATAGTTTTTGAGAGGCCATGGGAGATTTGTCTTATCATAGTGCGAGCATTAGCTATGGTGATATGTATGCCACACATCCTCAGGAGACCCAAATTGTAGTGTTGATGATGGTGGGGATTGGTTGTTTTTATTCCCAAACTCGAGGATTGGATGTTTCCATGAGAACTGGTGGGATTATTGGAGGACATGATTGAGGATAGGGTCTATTTTTCATGGCTATCAGCTTACCTAGTGTAGTTATACATGGAGCTCTGGGAATATAGGATGATTTGATGGGTTGGTTTGTGTTATACCCATCTTCTTCATTGTTGGTCCAATGAGCATATAGTATGTATGCATCCACCAGGCCTTCCATGATAGGATTGGTACAGAGGAGTGTATAGAGAAGGCTTCAAATGATGGGTTGAGATAAGGGCACATGCAAGTGTGGATGCAACACCAGAAAATGTGACATATTATAGGCATGTGTTGGATGGCACATCAACAGTTGATATTTTGTGGAGGTCATATCTGGGTTACCTTCATTTGGAGTTATGGTAGAGGAGTTGGCAGGTTTATAGCTAGAATGATGGATATAGGGCGTAGACCCAGAGAGCATGGTGACACCGATTGACCATGTCGAGATGATATTCAGGAAATGCAAGATGTTCCTCTTCCTGATTGTAGTACCACAAGGATGATGTGGAGAGACTATTATCTCCACCACATCCGGTAGATTTGGTTAGAAAAGAGGATCAAGTTGTAGACATGATGGTTGATGATGTCGGCCATACGAGATGGATATAGGTAGTGGTGGATAACCCATCTACACACAACACCTCCAAAGCCGGGACAACCAGATTTGGCTATTTTTACTATTGAGAGGGAAACATTATAGGGATAGGTGACTACATTAAAGGTCTAGGTCCACGACATTATAGTAAAAAATAGTTGTAACTCGAGGCATAGGTGATGACTATACGAGGATAGTTATGGGATGCACAACAATACGCTTGAGATGGGGGCCAAGTTGCAGCATTACGAGCCCGGAGTTACTTGCATTATAGGAATTTTTCCACCCTACGGATGCGGTTGGTAGGGGAACTAGCCCAGATCGATCGGCAGTGAGGACATGTGGTTGCTACTCCACCTCCTAGGACACATGATGAAGCACTAGTAATTGGACAAGGTCCACGAGGATAGGTACAAGCACAGTACGAGGACCAATACCACGGGAAAAGGGTTATGTAACCTCGGGGATGGGAAGATAACAATGCCACCACCTATGGTGATGTCCATGGACTTATAAAGAGATGTTGTGGTGGAGGCCGGGTATTATGAGGATCAGCTGATAGAGATTGGTATCCCTTATGTAAGTTATGCCACTTACAGAGTCCAAGTAGGAAGCCGGTGAGAGGTCCATTTCACAAACTTATAGTTCCGAGTAGTTGGAGCCACCGGTCTCATGGGAGGGGCAATAAAGAGGTGAGGCATTCACAGAGACCAGTATAGGAGAGAGAATTAGAGGTGTTATTCCCTCATATAGATGATTAGATGATGAAGATACTAGTTATTATTTATTTTTATTTATATATACCGGCTGCATGCCGAAGAGGAGAGATTTACATGAGAGTTTTTGAGATAATTTATTTATATTTGCATATACATTGTATTGACATAAAAAATTCTAGTATATATATGGATGATGGTATTTATATATGTTGTGTTTTGTTTTCATTTCCATTATATTGTTTTTATGGGAACTAGATGTGTAGGAATGTTTTTGGTGATGTATGTTGTGAATGATTGATTTTATTTCCATTATATTGATGTCATGGAAATTAGATGTAGGCATGGTTTGGTTATGGTTGTATGATTTGATTTCATTTCCATTATATTGATGTCATGGAAACTAGATGATTTAAGCATGGGTGTAATGTATGAGTTGATTGAATGGTTTAATTTCTAATGTATTGATATTATGGAAACTAGATGATTAGGCATGGTTTGGTTGGTGTTGTTGTGATATGAGATGATGTTGTTTTGATTTCCAAGGTATTGTTTTTATGGAAACTAGCTATATAGGCATAATTGAGTTTGATTTTCATTTTCAATGTGTTGATGTTATGGAAATTAGATGTAGGAATAGTTTGGTTGATGTTTTTTTGATTAAATTTCCAATTTATTAGTATTATGCAAAGTAAATGATGATTTGTATGGGTGTCGTATGGTTTGTTTTGGGTTAATTTCAAGTTACTATTTTTTTATGGAAACTAACTAACTAGGTTTGATTATAGGGAGAATAATGTTGGGGAAAAAGAGTGGGTGAGATAACCTCCCAAGGCCCAATTCCCTCGAGTGTTGCCTATATAGCCCTAGAAAAAAAGGGGCCTTAGACTGATTTAGTTCTCCGTTAAACTAGGAAGAAACGAGATTGGGTTAGGTAATTTTTGTAGGTAGGGTAATAGGTAAGTTGGTTAGATAAGGTATGTTTGAAAATATTTAATATCGAATGTGGAATAGGTAATAGGAAAGGTGAATTAGGCATATGCATAAATGAAGGTGTTATGGTTGATTCAATTTCAATGGTCTTGTTCCATTGAAGAAACAACAAGTAACAGCTTAAGAAAGCAGAAAGTAGTTGCATGCTCATATTTGATAAAGACCACAATTTTCATACCACTATAATTAATCAATATAACTCCCTAGATGCACTTCATAAGCGATTGGTCTAGTGTTGAAAGAAGTTACATGATCACAATATGTAGGATACACGCCACATCCCTTGAGTTGATAGGAGTAAATAAATGAAGGCAGGGTGGAGGATTTTGTTAAGCGTAACCTTGTTGTGGGACAACATGCCCCTTATGCAAGATACCCAAAACCAGAATAGGCAAGTCCATGACCAAAAGTTTCTATTTTTTGAATTTTTATTTTGTTTTTTCTTTTTTCATGTATATATTGATTGATGCGGGAAGTATATATTGGGATAAATAGGTTCTCCTTGAGGTCTTCATGAAGCTGATTGATGCGGGAAGCTCCAGAATTATTTTATTTGAGAGATACATATTAGTCTTCTTTTGGGGATAGACTAAGTGCAATAAGTGGCTAAATTTTTATAGCTATCCTTTGAGGGAGCAGTCTACTTATAATAAAAAGAGAGAAAATAGATGTAATTTTGAGGGAATCATCTATTTTCAAGAATTTTGACTCAAGGAGTAAATTGTTTTACTATCCCATATATTTTTTTTTTTTTTGTAATTGAAGTCATGGAAAGACAACAATAGAGTATATGCCTCTTTTATGAAGGAAACAACATAGCACAAAAAGGTTAGCTATGAAAGAGGGGTTTCAAGTAATGAACAACCATGGGATTCCATCCGAAAAGGATGAAAAGAATTCATGAGAATCATTCCTTGAGTAGTTTTTCACCATTTTCTTTACATTTTTGAATGTGATGAAACAAATAGTGTTATGGGATGAGGAGGAATACCTATTCTGTTGGTTTGGAGGTTGATGCGCACATTATAACTTCTTGATCTGATGTCGACCTGTGAGAGATTCCTTTTGGCTAGGAGGAACTACCTAAAATAGAAATCAAAACCACCCAAGAAGAGTTAAACAATATATGATGTGGGTGCGTAGTGTGTGCTAAATGCGGGAAGTGTGATACTTCTTTAAGGTCAATCCACTATTTTATAAAACAAAGTATGAAGTAACTTAAATGTGTACATAAAGGAATCTAGTGCTAGTATTATGATTTGGGTACTTGTAATCACTATCAACGTAGATCTAATTAAATACTAAAAATATGTGGGTCAAGGTCTTCAGTCAGGTTATAGGTTGTTGGTGGTCTACAGTCACAAAAAGATCTTAGCAAGGTTGGGTAAGGTGCTTGGCTTGTTTTGGTAGGTGGGTTGGTAGTTGGTTTACAAAGTGTTGGTAGACACAAATTGGCATCGATTGAGGTATGAAAAATCATGCTTAGGCCAAACCGACGATGGTTATGGGTAACCGGCATCGGTGGAGGTGGGTTGATAAGATTCAATAAGATTTGTTAGTGGGGTTTGAACTAAGGTTAGGCAGAGATGACAAAGGGAATAACAAGGTATATGGGGATCTTAGGAACACTCAGAAATATGTAGAGGTCGGGTATGGGTGGTTTTATGGTGTGGGTGGAGGAATGGTTGGGTTTACAAGCAAGTAAATGGTAAGGGAAAAGGGAATGCAAGTAGGAAACTGATAACAGTAATAGAAGAACCCAATAGAATGAAGTAGAAATAGATGATGCCGATAAAAGTGTACTTACTGGTGTTGCATGTCAAATGGCTACGTGGTGGTGATGATTGGTTGGTGGGATGGAGCTTGGTGCCATAGTGTTGCTTTGTGGAATGTCACCATGAGTGCAATACCTCTGGATCTATCTTAGGTACTGGCTATGGATGTCTATAGGTATGAAAAGTATTTGGTTCTTTGTGCATGTAGTTCTCTTCTCATCTCCTTGATCTCATAATATTACAACCCACAAAAAAGGTTGCAAAGGTGAATAAATGGTAACCGACAATGGTTTTGGTTGACTAGCATCGGTTTAGGGATGACCGGCATCGGTTAAGGTGGGATTCCCTAGGTTTACTAAAAATGAAAAATCTCCCATCATTTGGGTCAGGTTCATTCATTTATTCATGGATCATAATGGATGTTATGTTTTTATGAGTGGGAAGGTGGCTAGAGGAATAATAGGCTTTTAATTTTTAGGGTTGAACTAAGTCTTATTTATTTATGGAATAATGTTATGAATAGGTCTATGGTGAGGTGTCTAGGTGAGGTGTGCATCCATTTAATTAAAGTAATTAAATTAATAATGGGGTGAGGATGGGTATTAATTTTATTAATGTGGGGTATAAGGGTCATGGTTAGGTGAATGTGTTTTTGTTGGTTCTTTGATAAGGGACCAAGGGAGTGTGACCCAATTTTGGTGTCTACAAGTAAAGTCATAGTACTCATATTGAAGACAAAGTTGAATGGTGATGAATAATTAGACAATTCTAGTTTAGTCATTGGTCCTTAAAAGAGGTAGGTGGAAGGAGAGGTTTTCTCAAGGGATGAGCATATAAGTGACATAAAGTGATGTAGTAGTTTATTCAATAGTAGAAGAGTCAAAGATGCAAGGCATTAAGTTGTTCATGTTTGGTTTAGCTTCAAAAGAAGATAAATGATAAGTTGATGATCCATAGGTATGGGTGATGATCTAAGGTTGAAACCAATTAGGCGTAAATTTTACTTGTTTACTTTTATCCTCTTTGGTCACATGTTGGTTTTCCTTCAGGAAAAGGTTGTTGATATTGAAAGTTCACTCATGAACACATTTGTCATAGGCATGCTTGATGCATTTTTAGTAGATTTGGAGACATTCTAGAGTGTGTAGACGATATTTGTCCAATAGCTCAAGTTGTTCCAAATGTTCTTGGAAAAAAAAATTCTCAGAGAACATATCTTTGAGTTATATACGAAGTGATAGAATTTGGAATTCAAGAGGCGGGACAACCACTATACCCTAGACCAAAGAGTAAGGTGTTTCATCGGTAAAAGTTTGAATGATGGTATGATAAGCCCATAAAGTGAACGGAATGTGAATGTGCCAATCCTTACCAGTGTCATCAATGACCTTCATAAGAATTTTTTGAGGGTTTTTCTAGAAGATTCAACTTTGCCATTTTATTGTGGGTAATAGGGTGAAGAGAAACTGAGTTAAATGCAAAATTTGTCACACGTTTTTGGAGGTTTTTTTAATTGTTTTTCATTTTCAACGATGAGGCGATGAGGAACACAAAAGTTAAAAATTATATGGTGGTTGATGAAGTCAACTATAGTATTAGATTTGGTATAAATGAGAGGGATGGATTCCACCCATTTCATGTAATAATTAGTTGTTGTGATGGTCTAGCTATGACATTGAGAAGAATGAGGGTTAATCTGTCCGATGAGATCCAAACCCCATTGAGAGAAGGGCCAACAGATCTCTAGAAAATTTTAAGGTGTGACTAGGGGTATGACGAAGGTGTACATGGTACTTCCACTTCACACAATGTTTAATGTAGTCACAACAATCTTGGTTAAGGGTTAGCCAGTAATAGCCAAGGCAAAGGATACATTTTGTAAAAATGAGGCCACAAAATTGTCTGCCACAAATCTCATCATGAATTTATTTTATGGTATATGGGATTTTAGAATTGGTGAGGCACCACAAGAGGATACAATCAAATCCATGTTTATAGAGAATACCCCCCATGATGATGTAATGAGAGACACTTTTGAGGAAGGATCATTGTCTATTATGAGTGAGATCAGGAGGTAGAATTAAAAGGGAGAGATAGTCATCGAACTGCTTATACCAAGTGTCTCGTGGGTCAGTTTCAATTCTTCCCATAAAATTTACACCATCGATAATATAAGAGGGTGACTACAACCATTCTACTATGACAAATATTTTGGAGTCCGAAGTTAAGGAAGGTATTTCAAAAGCAAGACAATCCATGTAATCCATGAAGTTTTCAGTGGATCGCGGAGTAATTTGAATGAGGAAGTGGTCAAACGTGGTCAAAATTATATCGACATGATGTTTATACTTTTGAAGCACCTCATTATGACACTAGTAAAAACCATTGACTTGGTTCACAACTAGTTGAGAGTCACCAAAGATATTAATGGATTTAACATCTAGGGCTATGATAGTTTGAAAACCCAAGATAATTTCTTCATACTCAGAAATGTTGTCGGTGCAGTCAAAGTCAAGTTTGAAGAATAGAGGAATTGGCTCAAAATCAAGAGGATCGAGGATTACCCCTAAACCACCACCGCATTAACATTTGGAGATGTCAAAGAATAAGGTCATTTAATAGACAATATCATAAAAGGAGAGGGTAACGATAGATTCATTAGGAAAATTTAAGTTAGAAGATTGATTTTTAGGAAGAGGAGCATCGCAAGAAGATCTGCAAGGGTTTGTACCTTGAAATACTTTTGATGAATGAATTCCAGGTAGAGGTCTACAAGGAGCATGAGCCAATGTGTGGTGTGTTGGTATTGGTAAGGTTTAGCATACATGTAATGCAGAGGTTCAATGTTTGTGAAGACGAAGGCTTTTTGGTTAAGTAGGTAGTGGCGAAGTTTGGTGGCAACAAAGACCAAGGATAGGAGAATATTTTCAACATGAGTATACCTAGTCTCATAGTCTAAAATCTTACATCTTATGTGATAAATTACATGCTCCTTGTGTTTCTCGTCGTGATGAGTGATCATGGCACCCAAAGAATGGTGGTGGCGAAATCTAGAGGTAAAAAGGTTTGTGATATTTAAGTGGGATGAGAACAAGGTGGCTGAAGAAGGTAGGCTTTGTGGCACTCATTTTTCTAATTGAAGGAGAAATCCTTTTTAAGGAGATGATGAAAAGGGTGACATCAATCAGAAAGTTTGGGAAATAAAGTGTGGAATGGATTACAATTTTCCTTGCAAACTATGAATTTGTTGAGGTTAGTAGGTGGAGACATCTTGAGAATAGCCTTGATTTTGGGGGGATCAACTTCAATGGCCTGCGCAAAGAGATGATGAAACTAAGGAGTTTTCCAGAGAGAATACAAAAGATGCGCTTCTTTGGTTGAAGGCGAATGCAATATTGGATGAGACGATCAAAGATAATGTTAAGAATTATGAGGTATTCGACATGAATTTTGGACTTATCGAGGAGGTCATAGACATAATCTTCCAATATGTCATATGTGATATCGTGGATGATATAGGTCATAACGCGTTGATACGTGGCACTAGAATTTTTCAATCCAAAGGGAGTGATGTCATAACAAAAGGTTCCACAAGGGGTGATGAAAGTATTTTTGTGTTGATCTTCTGGAGCGAGTAAAATTTGATTATAACTTGAGAATCCATCCATAAGAGATATCATCTCATGGCCAGCTATAAGATCAATGAGTTGGTCGATGTTAGGTAGAGGAAATTCATCTTTAGGGTAGGCCAAGTTAAGTTCATGGAAGTCCGTGCAAATGTGAAGTCCCCTGTTGCTTTTGTGACATGAACAATGTTAGAAATCCATTATGGATAGTCAATGGGTAGAATGAAGGAAATAAAAAGAATACACTAGAGTTATTCTTTCACAAGAATGGAAATGCGTGGATGAATTTTTTGCAGCTTCTATTTCACGGGTTTAGCATTGGGGATAGTCACGATATTGTGGACCATGATACTAGGGTCAATACCGAGCATATCGACATAAGACCAAGAAAACTCGTTGCTATGATCTCAAAGGAAAGAGCTGAAGGCTTCTTGTTCAATAGAATCCAAAGATTGGCTTATCTTTAGAATTCACGGGTCTTCCTGAGTGTGAATGTTGATCTCTATGGTTGATTCATTCAGAATGGTTTGTGTCTCAGAAGGTAACAACCGATGAATGTAAGAATCATAATTTTGAGATTGAATGACATTTTAGAAGGCGTGTCATCATCCAAAATGTTGAGATAAAGAAGACAAAGGGAAGAGGGTGTCTCTCCATCATGATTATAGGTCAAAGGTCCTAAAGAAATGGTGTTCACGAAAAAAAAGTTATGAAGGATGGATTTTGGATCCATGGACTCCATGGGATAAGGAAGTGTCGTAAGTGAGTTAGGTGGGGAAGTCTTAGCTTCCTTGAAAAGGGTGATGCGAGCCTTCTTAGGATGATGCTACAAAGAAAATATAAGACAACAAAAGACTGTGATTTTGGGTGCTACAAGGTATGACTATGTGATGACCTTGCTCATAAAAATGAAATCCTAAGCCCTTCCAAGCACATCGATGAAGAAAAGTGTGGGTGAAGTGGCAATTGGTGAGGTATTAGAAGTTAGATGAGAAAATATGGGTTTGGGTAGGTGGTTAAAGTGAATAAGAAGAAGTATATAATCCCCCATATGTCGAGTTAGTGCGAAGATGGGGAGGACCGTATGGAAAACATTATCATACATGATGGTTGTAATGTGGGTTTTGGTGAACATTTCCATACCCTTGACGGATAAGGAAAGTGTTTATGTTGTATAAGAGGTACTCCCCCAAGGAAAGGCATTGAAAAACACCTACCAAGGGGTTAGAGGTCAGTACTTGGGTAGCGGGGATGGATGACCTACTCAAAGCCTATGAAGGTGGGGAATTATTTTTCAGTGAAATATGTGGGTTGGTAGATGGGATAGCTTTGGAAGGTGCAGAAACAATGAGGATAGATTGGTTGGTTGTGGAAGGTGTAATGGAAGAAGTGGTAAATGAGGCAAAAGCACAAGAAGATGAAATGGTAGAAGTGGTAGATGAGGCGGTGATAGAAGCTAAAGCAAAAGTAGGGGTGATAGATACCTTGACTGGGACAATGACATCATTTGGTTGGTAAATCATGTTTCAAGTTTTAAAAGGTGAAGGATCCACCTGAATGGTGTAGGGGTGTTCTTCATATTCAAATTTTAGACAATGGTGAAGGGTTTAAGGTACACACAACATGACATAAAACCAAGGTCGGCCAAGTAGCACGTTATATTAAAATTCCCCCTCAAGAACATAGAATTGTTTGGGGCTAGTGTCGGGACCCATCATTGAAATAATGTAGCATAACGGGGTTTTTATGCATCCACCTAGCGGGTATGCACAATTGTTCATATGCATGGGAAGAAATGATATTAATGCTAGCACCTCCATCAATAATAATGTATCAAACACGAGTATCATTGATGTAGGAAGTGATAAAAAGGAAAGATCAAGATCATCCAATTATAGAGAGGAAATCTATGAATCATAAAAAATGATGGCAGAAACCTTAGGAAAGGTAATGGGGGAAGAGGTTTGAGGTGAAGTGGTGAGGGCAGCCACATGATGAGGGGTAAATATGGCAGCCATAGGTGTAGGATCATTTGGTGGAACCTCAATAGATTGCAAGACCTCAATGAGGGCCTAATGATGAGACTCAGAGGTTTGAATTAGGTCATACAAAGACATCTTTAGAGGAGATTGATGAAGTTGTTTAATCATAGAGCTATGTGTGATTCCATCAGAAATAGGATAAGATGGCCCACAGATGGTTACCTTGGGTGAAGGTGCACTAGATGGGCTACTAGTTTTCTATTTTCCTTTTTCTTTTTGCAATCGATTAGCTACCATGGACTAAATTTATTTCAAATATTTGAGGAGGAAAAGAGGGCTGTAGAGATGCGGGTAAAGTCCTTGAACAAATATAGGGCTAGATTGTGGGGCGGTGGATGAAGTGGGAATGAGATTTTCTTCCAACAGGTCATCTTCATCGAAGAGACTATTCGAAGTACAAATTTTAAGGAACTTGTTTTGTAGAGCCTTACAACCTTCAACATCATGCCACAGTGAGAAATGATATACATTGATTTTGGTGTCATCAAAGCCTACCAGTTTGGGTTTGAGTGGGTCATACATCTTAATATGTAGTAATGAGATAGTGGAGGTTTTAATAACCTAGCAAGGATGTTAGAATATGATCCTCCAATGGATAAAAATGAGAATTCAAAGTTGGCTTAGATGAAGGTGCAGGTGATTTTCATGAGAGAGGTGTTGCTAGAGGTTGTGTTGGTGTTACTACCTTTCTAGTAGGAAGTGAACGTTTTTGTTTTGGTTTAGATTTCACCTTCTTAGGTAAAGGTTCATGAGGGTGTGTGAGGTATAAGGAGATGTAGAAGGTGGGGATACCCTAAAAAGACAAAATGAGAGTGGTGGTGTTGGCAATAGTGGGGTTGTAGGTAATGGAGAAGATGTAGGTAGAAGAGGTGATGAAGGTGAAGGTGTGGTCAAAAGAGAAGGAAAAGGTGCATTTGAGGATTGTCGCACCTTGAATTTTCCTTGGTGAAGAGGTAACTTGACCAAGTTGAAAGGGGGTGGGCCTAAAATCAAACGTAGATGGGAAGATGAAAGAAAAGGCATGGAAGAGACTAGGGTGTGAAGCTTAGGAAGTTGGTTCTTCCTCCTAGGTGGAGGAATCAATTTTGTGACAGGTGGTGGTTGAGTATGAAATTCTAGTTTCCTTATGGGGTGTAGTAGGCTAGGTGTTGGTAGAACCCCTAAGGAAGTGGTAGGTTTATATGTTGATTGGGGTTTGGGTAAGGGTGAGGTTGAAGACCACATGACTTATATGATCAGATCTAGTGACATAGTTTTATTTCCCTTGAATACCTTAGGATAGATAGTTTAGGCATTTGGGGAAAACATCGTATTTGGGTGGAAACTAGGTTTCATAGGTGCCCCCAAAGTGTGGACTAATCAACATAATCCAATTCATCCACTAAAAATGCGAATAATGTTCGTTTAGAAGATGACAAACCAATGGTGAGACCTGTCCAAAAATATGAGTCATGTTATACAGGAAGGTTTTCAAATTCAAGATGCAGGACTGATGTGAGAAGGTTCATAGGATATTCAAAGGCCCTCAAAGAAGCATCACCTATAGGAAGAGGAGATAAGAGTGGATTCTCTATGGGTCGAAGAGATGGAAAAACAAGATATGTGGAATCCTCATTAGGTGGAGAGGTGGATAGGGTTATCTCCTCCTTGGGTAGAGGAACGGATGACATAGGCTCAGCGGTAGGTAGAGAAATAGGTGGGGTAGGCTCCTCCATGGGTAGAGAAGTAGGTATTATAGGATCCTATGAGGATAGAGGAGTAGGTTTGATAGGCTCCCCAGTGGGTAGAGGAGTCCGTGCAACAATTTTTTCGATAGACATAATGGGAGGAATCTGACTAGATGGTACATGTGCTATGTTAAAAAAAACATGAACCTCATGCACATGGGTGTCACTAGTATAGGTCTATGAAGCTTGGTTTGATGATGAAGTATGATTAGGAAAAGGTTTCTTAAAGAAACCCATATTGGAATTGGTAGATGCGTTAGGGTTTTCCAAGATGAGATCACCATTATCTAGCATTCCTTGGACAATATTCTTGAAAGTTTTGTAATTTCCATCACTATGTCCCCTAACTCAAAGAAAGTTACAAAATTCATTTTCTTTGTACCATGATGGTGTAGGACAGAAAGGATCAAAACCAGTATTTGGTTTGATAAGTGGAAGGGGGATGGCTACAGCTTTTAAAATATTTTCCAACATAGAAGAATAAGGCTCCCTGATAGGAGTGTAAGCCCTTTTTTGTACGTAAAGTTTTGAACAAGAGAAAGGTTGGTAGACAGTTTAAGTTGATTAGATAGATGAGAGGGGCCAAATTTTTGAATCACTGCATTGGTAGATCCTTTGGCCTTGGAATGGTTATTAGAGTGGTTGTTTGGCAATTTAGAAGAAGAGTCATTCAATTCGAAGTTAGCATTCTTGTTACACAACTTAAGTTTCTCTTCTTCAAGGGAAAGGATCTCCAGTTTCTGGGCCATGGTGAAGGATTCATATAATGTGCAAAACATTTGAACTTGGAGAGTCAAGGAAATGTGTATTGCAAATTCTCTTGTGAAAAACTCTATCAGATCTTATTGTGGTAGTTGGAAGGTGATTTTATTGATGAGGCCTAGCCAACATGTGACAAAATCTGTGATAGATTCATCCTCGTATTGGTGAATAGAATAGAGATTAGTCATATAGACCTTATTAGTGATGTTGATTGAGAAATGGTCAAGGAAGGTTTGTGCCACTTGGTTGAAGGAGAAGATCGAGTGCCTAGGAAAATCACTATACCAATCTATGGTGGGTCCCGACAAGTGACATGGGAAATGTTCAAAGAAGCAAGGCATTGTTATGGGTGATCAAATAACACATGTGTTTGAATGATTGTAAATGTTGTTGAGGGTCTTCCTTGGGATTGAAATAGTTTAACTTTGATAACACCCATTGCATGCATAGGGGTGAATAGGGATTGATGGGTGGATGCGCTTGTTACAAATTTAATCATAAGTGAGGACATTACAAGATCTAGAAGAGGCCTTGATTTTTTCTATCTTATTCATCATCATCTTGATAAGATCCATGGTAGGATTAGGTTAAGGATTACCCCTTGAGGTATAAGGATTTGGATGAGATGAATAGGTCATTAATGATATTCCAGTGTATGGTGGTGCCAAATATGTGAAATGAGAAGTGGGTACATAGGCATTAATAGATGATGAGGGCATGTACCCTGAATACGAAGTGGATTCTATTGGTTGTGACTGAGGTAGGGTGTAGGTGGGAGGAGTTTTTGTGAACATCCTTATAGTAATAGGTGGAAGAGTAGGAGGAATCGAGACCACCAAATTCATATATAGCATATAGGTTGTTGACACAACTAGCGGTTACAAAGTAATCGAAACCGATGATGAAGGGAATCATGTACTAGGAGCCGTGGATGAGGATATGGTAGTTGTTGAGGTGTTAGCGAGAGGTTGGGGGAGTGAAAGACATCGAAGGTGCCACAGACACTGAAGGTGTGGTGGATGTTAAGGGTGCAGTAAGTGGTGTTGATGCGGGAGTAGGTAACATTGAAGTAACATTCATGGATAAGGTAGGGGGCATGGAGGTAGGTATAACAAATAACGGCTAACTTGATGAGTCATGGGTAAAAGAGTTGGTAAGGTAATGTTGTGAGGTGTGACATTATGATCAAGGAATTTAACAAATTCCTCATCATCCATTTGTATAGTTACAGGAATGTTGGGGTCAAATTGTGCGAGAAAATGATGGCGATCAAGATGAAGTAGGTAACGGTATGTAAGTAGTAAGAAAGGAAAGTGCTCACGCCTATTAGTTAGTTTACACCATAAGAAAGTTGGAAAATAGGTATTCTAGGCTCTACAGAACTAACAAAAATTAGAAACAAATTTTTTGTGAAGTCGTAAAGATATAAATAGGTGGTTTTCTCTTATAAAAATAAAAAACACAAAGACCAATCTTGGTCAATAAACCGATCTTTGGTTAGGTAGAAAGACCGATGTTGGTCACTGGGTGATGCCAATAGGAAGGTAACCAATGTTGGTTATTGTGAAAATGAAGAAATTGGAAAATCTGGGGAAGAAAAGTGAAATACGGGTATTCTAAGTTTTGTTAGGGAGTCTTTAGAGACTCAGAAAATGGTTAATTTGAAAGAATTAGAAACACGGAAAGACAATATGTAAGAATAGATTTGTATTTTGAGAAAAAATCATGATCAAAGAGATACCAATACCAGTCAAAGTTACGGTTTTAGTATGATGAAATAACCAATGTTGGTCGCTAGACCGATCTTGATCTCGATAAAAACTGGGAAGTGAAGAAATTAAGATTGTTTGAGTTAAATTTGATGAAAAGAAGCCTCGAAAGAGGTTGTGTATGACAAAGATGATTTAACACACTTAGGAAAAACTAGAATTAACCAGTTGTGATGGTTGAGTGTGAAAAAGGAAGAAAAAGTGGTGAATACATCCTCACAACTCAAAATGTAGAAGAAAAGAAAGACGAAAATTGAACAAGTAAAAATAAATAAACATGTTATCCTAGGATAGATTTTAGTGTTGTTTGGCTTATTCCTTAGAACTGAATGTGAATGAAATATAATTTTGGATAACGAAGGTACCTAGAAAGAAATCTATGGATGGTTTCAGGTTTTGTTTTGGTGAAGGAGTCCTCAATATACCTTGCGGTGCATGAGGTCTGACCTCTGATATGATAAATGAGGCAGAACATTGGGTAAGGCCCACCATCAATGAGTTTTAAATCCTTGATGGATTCTTCCTAGAAGGGAATGTTTAAGAAGTTTGTAAATTGTGTTAAGTGATTTGGAAAATGGAGTGTGTGTAAAAATGTGAACTACGCTTTATTAATCAATCACAAAACGATCATGACCTCCGTCATATGATTGTTACTTAACTATGTGAGCTAAATATGTAGACATACATGGATGAAATGCAAGTGTTTTAAACCCAAATCGAAATATGATATTTGATGTAAACAAGAGTGAATAGGAAGAGGGATGAATTTCACTAATGTAATAATAGAATAAAGAAGAAGGATTATTTTTAAATGCACCAAAATAAGTGTTTCATTTAGAGAAATTAGAAAGAAGGAGTAGATTACCAGAGAAGAAGATTTAGTGAATAACGATTTAGAAAGAAAACACACAAGATGCAACCTATATGAATAGAAAGGAACCCACAAATGAGGGTCCCACTGGGCATGCCAAAATGTTTCACCACAATGTTGCGTATAAAATAGATAAGGTAAGGTGAGGTGAGGAGGAATACCTATGAAGTCAAAGAAGGTTGCATGCGTTATAGAAGATGAATTTGATCATGAAGAGCTCCTTTTTGGATAGGAAGGACTACCTACAATACAAAACAATACCACCAAATAGAGTCAATAATATAGGTTAGTGGACTGCCTAGTGCAAGCTAGATCCGGGGAAGTTGAGTGCTTCCTTGAAAGGTTGTCAATCCACTTTCAATATATAATTTAATGCAAATAAATGACAAGAAGTGAAAGGTCCTATTGTAGTAACATGATTTAGGTATCTCATATACTAACAATAAACTAGATTTAAGCTAAATATTGAATATGTATTTAAATATAGAAAATTTTGGGGGTGGTCAAGGAAGACAGGTGTGGCAGAGGCTGTTAAAGAGGTTTGGGTGAGATTGGGTAAGGTTTTGGGTGATTTTGAGTGAGTTATGGGCTTTTTGGGATGGGGAACTTACAAGACACGGTGACCAATATGGGTTAGGCGATGATCGATGCCGGTACACAGTAATAGCGATGTCGGTTGGGTGATAGATCTTGGTAAGGAAACTAGATAAAAAGGTTCAAATGGGCTGGTTGAGAGCTCTCTATGATTACACAAAGATTTGGGAAGGCTTAGGCTAGGTGCTAGGATTTATGTGAAGACTTAGAGATGGTAAAATAGGTGGTTAGGGGGATAGAGAGGTTCAAACGGGAAGGTTTTCGGGTAGGTGGGTGTAGGAGGTATCTGGGAGGGAAGCAATCTATAAAATAAATGATTTAATACTAGAATCTAATGAAACTTAACCACCAAATTAAAGTTCTTACCTGGATATTGGAGGTTGATAGACGATGGTTGTTGGTAGGTGCTTAGAGAAGAAATAGGTTCAGATCTAGTGTTTCCGCAATGAAGGATCAAAGTGCTTCCCTATGTCAATGATCTGAAACTATGGAGCAATAAGATGATTACTAATGAAGAATGTGAGTGTTTGGGTACTATGTTGATCATCAGAATCTTGTTTTGAACACCTCAATGCAATAGCTAAGAATTCCAAAACTTCAAAATCCCAAATGGAGGAACCAAGGTAAAGGATTGTAATTCCTTATTTAAGGGAAACTAATAACAGTTAGGTGAACGGCACCGGTATGAGGAATAACCAGCGTCGGTTAGGGAGAAAAGGTCATATTTGCCAAAAATAGCATTTTCTCCATTTTTGGCATTGGTCAAGGTTTTTTATGGACTAGGAGTGTGGGTTGTCACTAAATGAAGTAGTAAATAGGTGGGAGAAGTGTAGAATAAGTCATAGTTAGGTTTAGAAGAGGTCATAGTTAGTTAGGGAAGTAAATGACTTAGTCTAGGTTAATAAATAGGATTGGAAAGGGTTCATGGTGAGGTAGAGAAATGAGGGAATTATAAACTTAATATGGGTAGTTAAATTAATAATAATGTAGAGGGGTCATGGTAGGGGTATGAATCTAATTTATTAATTAGAAGGGGCTTAGAGGGTTGTGACCTAATTTTGGTGTCTACGAAAGTACTAATTAATACCACCTTTTGGCCATCCTATTTTTATATTTTATTACTCAATTCCCACATATTTTCCTACACGTATCCACCTATTTCCCAACTACGATATCATTTTATCCTAAACTAGGCGTCGAGACATGTATCTTGGGGCACGTCAGAGACTCTAGTTGTACTTGCCAGGGCGCTTGCCAATCCATGTTTCACTTTCCTACTTATTTTTGGGGTATTTCTAGTGGATTTTCATCCTTATCTTTTCCCTAGTTGGTCATGTTGGGGTTAATTATGAAATTAGAGTAAGAGAACCCTATAAATAAAAATTTATAAGACCATAATGAGGGCCTTAGCATCACATACTACTATCACTCCATCTAGAGTTGCATCCATTGCATCACTTGCATCCACATGGTTCCATGCACCACGGCTAGGAGATCGAATCAACACACAACATAGGGGGAGGATTCTATTCAATTTCATGCACACATGCTATTATATTTTCTATAGTTATTATTTCTCTCTACTTCACAGAGTGTGAATTATACAAGAGCACCTAGGGCATGATATGCACATACACACACACACACACACACACACACACACACACACCAGAACTACATCCAGGTCTGAAATGTAGTGCAACGCTCAAAGTGATAAGATAACTAATTTTGTGGATGAGGTCAATCGACCCATTAATTTGCATATTTAATTTTTCGAGGGTTTTGATACTTCCTTATTTATTTCAGGTCATTGCTTCATTATTCAACACATTCGGTGCAACCCAAAAATTCAAAGTGTAATAGATAGGAAGTGTTTTAGATCATCTTACAATCTGTGAAAATCAGTTTCGAGCATTTTTCAGAAACTAGGGCACTTATTCTCTGAGACAAGGCACCCCGAGGCATTACAATACCTTCCCGGGAACCTCGGTCTATTCGAGATCCCCCATATTTGGCCTTTTCGGGACTTCTCATTTATCATTTGGGCACTTGGAATTTACATTCGAGACCCACAACAACCTGTGACAATCTTCTTTAATCAGCTAAGTCATTCTTCCTGACGTCCTTTCATATTTAGGGTTTATTTCACTTAGTATAATTATTCCATACTATTTTAGTGTATTCATACAACATTTTAGTCCTCCTCTATTAGATTAACTAGTGGCTATAATTCCATAGTATTAGATCTATTTTTCATTAATCATTTTTGTGAACCTAGCCGATTTCACACTTAGGATCCTTATTCTTCTTCTATCATGGGTCAAGTCTCTTTATCTGATTTACTTAAGATACATCCCACTTGTCAGTTTTTTTCCAAAATCTCTAGACATCATGTATTTTGATGACAATACGCCACCACATGAATTAAGTTATGTAGTTCATAGTTTCTTTGTCGATCCTAGTCTTGATGAACCCGTATCTAATCAACCACTGTTAGACTCGATTCAAGCCTTACATACATTATTTCAAGATAAATTTCAAGCCTTACATACATTATTTTAAGATAACATTTCCACCACTGAATCTACATTACATCCATTAGATCTAAAATCCAACAGCTTAAGGATGGTTCACACTCGCATGTTTTTTCTCTTTCACCATCTCCTATTCAATCAATGTCCACTACATGTCATTTAGTTGAAACTCACGTCGTCCCATTGTCCAAACATCTCATATTTGAGAATAATACTAAGCAACATGACATTCTTATAGAGCTTCTTAGTCATCAACTTCTCACCTTACTACCTACTCATTGCTATCCTCCTTATCAACTAAAAGAGTATCAAGATCGTCCATATTACAATTATCATCAAATCAATGGATTCAATGACCATGATTGATACTTTTACAAGGTCAAATAAAGCATCTCAAGTGTCAAGGATTTATTTCATTCACTAGAAAACATCCTATTGCACACCCACCTATAAATACTACACCCACATGGGATCCTAAGTCTCTTTCTCCTTCGGTTAGTCAAGATCCATCTAAACAAGCTCTTGCGGCTACTAGTGACCCTTCTCATATTTCTAAGGAATTTCTTGATGATTCTCTTATTTTTACATAAGTGATATTGAAAATCCCTCCCATGTGCATAGTGATGCTTCTCCTAGTCAAACAAACACTTCACTCATTCCTAATGTTACTTCTTCTCTATCTACTGAGCATGAGGTTAGCATCGGTTTATAAACTCCTACGAAACTTGCCTATTTGTTAGTTTACAAACCCTTATTGCTAAGTCATCTCCTACATTACAAAATAAACCTAAACAGTCTCCCCTGAGACTCCATGCAGTTGGGCCTCCTCTAAAATCTAAGCTCCAACTAATTAAGTTTGTCAAAGAAACTAATCCTCCTAGTGTTTACAATACATTTTCACTTTCACCACCACCACCTAGTTCTACTACAAAATTTGTCCAACAAGGTCCCACCACGCGTAAACTTGGCCTTTGGTAGGTGAATCTTGTTAATCTACCCTCCTGATGACACACTCATATTCTTGGGGTTCTTATATGACTGTTGAGGGGTCTTTTACCATAAAGAACCTCATTTCATCTTACATTCCTCCATTACATCCCCACCTATACATACACACATCTATAATACTTTAACACTCCTTACACATCATCAATTAAATGAAATACCTCATGTTTCATCACCCCTATACATCATTTATTACATAGTACACACATTATCATACACTTGGGGGCATAACACTCACACCCCCTTCCTTCGCATAGTTCCCTAGTCTAACATTTCATACTTTTTATTCATTGTTCTATCGGTGTAGCATTTTATGCATCATATCACCATCATTACCCAATGATGTAGTCATGTTCTTTGGTTCACACTAAACTATTGAGGATTACCATTAAACATAACCCCACACACAACAATTAGGCATTACACATTTACGTATGATAGAAAAGTGACAGGAGAACATGAGAATCAACAAGTAGCCTTTCTTTTTACCCACCTACCGAGGTCATACCAAGACATTTAGTGGAAATGGAATATATGTGGATGTGGAAAAACTAGTTTGGAAATCTTATATCCTCAACACGTAATAATGGGATATATGAGTCCGAGGAAAAGAAATCTCTCCTACCTTGAATTGGTGTAATGGATCATTTAGATATAATAGCTTCTCGGAGGCTCCAATCAATGTCGAGCTCTGTCAAGATCCTATCTATTGGCTGTTGGATGCATGGAAAGTGACTTGTAGGTGCTTCGTGTATATTTCTAGACAAGGTCATGAAAGTGGTAGTGAGAGGTGTAGTGGATTTATAGGAAACTATGGGTGGTTTCTGGTCTAACCTTCAGAAAATATTAGCTTGATTGGATTCTATGTTCAATATGGAAAATTGTGTTATGATATCTGGCGGGAGTGGTGAGGATCTAAATACCAGCGTACGTAAACTGGTGTCAATGTTTAACTGATTAGTAGGCCCATTGGGTTGTGGACTGGGATCACAACCATGAGTTTGGGGTTGTTGTGGACATTTTATGGTCATGTGAAGAATCAATCTATTCTTCCAACTATCCAGTATTCATAAGCTTTTTCAGCTTCTGTGTTTAATACCAGGAGTTGTGTGATCTTCTCAAAATACCTTATGGGTGTTCTACCAACTTGTATACATAAGCTGTGTTTATTTCAATGAGAATTTCTCCTTCGTTTAGATGTAGAACTAATGAACCACAACAAAATGTTTTCTCTCTTTCGGGTTCTTGTATGGTCATGTGGATATCCTATCAAAGAAATCTATAGTTGGGTTGATTTGACCAGAATTTGTATGCTTTTTTGTCTTCAATATTTAATTTTCTCTAATGCTCACTAACTACTTGTGGGTTTGTTGTTGTTTGGAAGACGTGAATTCTAAGACCTTGATCTATATTTGCTAACGTTGTGAAGAGATTTGGTTGAGGTATTACTGGTTTGGATACATAATCCCTGGGCTCTCTGGATCCCATAATTGTCATGCAAGAGATAACCAAACTTAACTGAATGAAGTGAACTATTTATGAAAATAAATATACACTATGCTTATCTTGTTCTGTATTTTCAAAGATGTTAATTTGAACGAAATCAAAGAATGAATATTCTAATAAATTCAAATAACGAACAATTAATCTAATAACGGGATTAAAACAAGAAAGGTAGCTAGATGTAGCTATTTTCTGTGCATTTGTGAATTGATCCTGAATATAAATAACTAACTAATTTAATTGAAATACCTTCAGTATTACCTTAGAAGTGAGGAATAAATCATAGCTTCTTAGAAGCTATCATTCCCCACAACTTCCCTAGTAATGTTGAAAGTAAGATTAATTGAAATAAAATGATTTTCTATTCTATTTGATATATTATAACTACAACTTTGACAATTCAAACACGGAGTTTCTGAACAAATGAGAAAATCTAGTTGTATTGTAACTTGTCCCCTCAAGTGTGATCAATTTTTTCTGCGTGTTCTTGTGAATCCAGAAAAGTGGGAATGTGACAGCGGCAAGTAGGAGAAGATGTTCGAATAGTGGCAGCTTGGATGTAAGCCAAACAGAATGCAAGTAGGAGAGGGATAGTGCAAGAGAATAGAGCTTGACTATGTGATTCCTAGCAGGATTGTTACAGGGATACAACACAAACACACTAAAATATCTAGGACCTATACTTCCTGTGATGAAACAACAACCTATAACTCTAAGAAGAATCAATATTCAAATGAACTTAATCTAGAATCGTAAATATTAAGCCAGTTGTTTAGAGAACAATAATGGAACAAGATGAAACTAGATAGATCCAGTGATCTCTAAACTAGAACTGTGGAGCCTTGAACTGAGAGGCTAAGAGCTTTACAAAATCTAAACCTATTGAGACTTATTGAAGAACTTTCAAAACACATTGAATAATAAATCATAGAGGGAGAGGGGCCATTTGCTTGTAAACAAGCTTGGTATTTATAGCACTTTGATTTACTAGAGGGTAAGATTGAATTGAACTCTTCTATTATTAAAAAAGGAATTACTATTTACCATGTGACTAAAACTTTAATGTAAGCAAGAGTGGTTGAGAATTACAAGCGTAACTTGATTTTTTACGTTGAAAAAAGTGTTGGAAAGTTCTAGAAAATGTGCAGGACTACCGCCCAAAGACACGGGAAATGGTTACAGAACCACCGCCCTATCTTGGGTGGAGGTCATGGGATAACTACCCAGGTAGGGAAGTGGTCCTGTAGCTAAAGACCAAAATGCAAGGAAAATAGAGGAAAGGGGTTAGAACAAAGCATGCGAAGGCTGGATAAGGAATTTTAGGATGTAAATGTGTACTCAGTGAGCTTTCTAGATTCCGAACACCTTGCGAAGAGATTTGAATCATCATTACAGTTTCCATAATATCTTTTTGGTAGTACAATACATACAATTTTGGGTACGTACTGATTACATTTCATCCTAATTTTTGTTTCATCTACGATCCATTATACATTTATTATACACTATAATAGTCCTCAGCCATGCATACCCTTAATTCTAATACCCACACACTTTGTCGCATTAAATGTTGTTCTTTTTTCATATCATACATTTTCTATATTACACTAGTCATCATTTCCTATGAGTCTAGTTTTAGACTTCATACCTACATTCTACATTTACGCTAGGTTACATTATCTATGGGTCTATCTTTACATTTTATCACTACACAATATATATCCTACCTACACATCCTGAATCTTACATATTACATATCAAATGGATGTTGCACATCCTACATTACATTACCCACACCTCACATTTACATACTTTATTCATCACTTAGTCGTTTATACTACATTGACTTCTACTAGTTGTCATCACTACCCTATGATGCACTTTAGCTCCTCGGTCCATACTTGACTACCGAGGGTTTGAAATTCAAATGGACCTTACACTCACCATGTGACATTACCTCATACAACATTTCCAACATTTGTGACATACACCTTAGGTTAAATCATCACCCATTCTATCATCTTGTAGTGGTCTACACCTTAGGTTACATCACCACTCCCTTAATATTCCTCCCGTAGTGACATACACCTTAGGTTGAATCATCACCCATTCTATCATTTTGTAGTGGTATACACCTTAGGTTACATCACCACTCCCTCCATTCATCATGTAGTGACATACGCTTTAGATGAAATCGTCACCCATCTCCATCATTTCATCATATAGTGATATACACTTAGGGATAAATCATCACTCATCCATTCAAAAAGTTGTGATATACGCTTCATCTATAGGGTTCATGAAAATATCTCCACATGTCACATTTCATCACCATTACATATACATACTCATTACAACATGCTAGAAACAACCAACACTACTCAACCATTTCTTGATCACACACTCTCGTTTATAGTTCATTTTGACTCTTTGAGGGAAAAAAATGAACCTCATTACATACATTTCCATCCACTGGGGGAACCTTTCTCCTATCATTCCATCTTGTATTCCATTCCATCAATCCACAACATACTGCATTATCTTGGGGGCATTTACTCTTGTTTGCTAGTGTTTTTCCTGTTCACTTTACTACACATGTTAGAATATTTTCTTAGCTATCATTATCAATCACACATACATGTTCACGACTTTTTTAGTGTGATCGCAGATACAAGACTCTACACACAAAGCATGGATTCTTACCTTCTTTCCTTCCTATACTAGTCATTAGGGGCATCCACATTCATCTTATCCAGGTGTTATTGTTTCATTTTGTACTTAGCATATTATATTACTTGATCATGCACACTTTGACATATTGGTTATCTCTCTAAAATTCTAATGGGTATTCCATGTGTAACACTTGTTTTGTAGGATTACATGTTTCCATGACTACTTTTTTTAAAATTGTCTTCTTTGTTTGCCATTGTATGCGGTCTTTTTACTTTGAATGTGTGCACACTTGTTTTCTGTTTATGGCAATGATGGAATTTTGTGTCTTGTGACATTGAGTGATGTCCCATGTTTACAACGCACTTTTTCAGCCTACTTGTTATCTTGTGTGTTTACACTACTTTTTTGTAGTTACTACATTGTCTATGTACTTTACACTTGTCTTATTGCATGCATGTGTTTTCTTACTAACACTTGTTTTGCCTAGCCATCCCCTTTTGTGTGCACCTTGGTATCTACCAAGAATTTTCCATTCCCCCATGTAGGGAAGGATTCTATAGGTCAGAGTGCGGTAGCTCCTCTTTTGGGGCCACATTCTCCTTTCAAAGACATCGCATGAACGCCCAAAGAGCGGGGGCATCATTGAGGTTTTTACATACTAACACAATGTATTTACATCGGTTTAGTATAGTTCACTTTCCACCCTTGGCATTGTGGGTTTACATATAGCAAGTGAGTTCAAACTAGTATATGAACTTCATACACAGCTACCTCTACAAGATATGGTGTCCTTCAACATTTCGTGAATAAATTACAAGCTTGGAGGTTACAATGGGTGTGCCTCTCTACACTACTTCACCCAGTGGCATTGGATTTCCCAAAAATAAGGATAGTATGATATCTCTTCACACATTTCAGCCGAATAATTAAAATATTGGAGGACACAGAGCAATTCCTCCTTATACTTATTTAGTAGAAGGGTGGCGTGAGATTTCCTAAAAACTCACGAAAGTACATGATATCCTTTTACACCCTTTTTCTCGACATGGATTAGGTGCACATGTTCCATTTACACTTTCCATTTTGTGTATTTTACACATTTATTTTACAAAACATTTTTACATACATTTATATTTGACTACTTGATCATTTTATCCTTGTAGTTCCCCTTTTAGTGTCGTATGAGAAATAAGCAATCAAATTGGGGACAATGATGATGAAAACGATAAAGAAAATGACAACATACCATGACGACACTTTCATTTATTAACCATGCAGTAAACAACACACTATAACAACTACACACGTGTTCCACCTTAGGTTCACTCTCATCACTTTTTATGCTCATTTTTCATCTTTAAAATCCACGCTCCTCAACATTTTTTATTTTTTCATTCCACGCTTGAGTCTATTCCATATTCACATCTTCTTCTACACTCTACATGGATATCGGTACATATCTCTATTTACTTTATGTTACACATGACATTCTACTCACCAACATAAAGTGGGGGAAAAATGTAGACACAAAATCATTCACTTTAGACATTATTTATTCCGGTATCATACTACTATTTAGAGGGTTCTCAAGTGAAGAAAGTTCTAATTAATCCCACCTTTTGGCCATCTTATTTTTATATTGTATTTCTTCATTCCCACATATTTTCCTACACCTATCCACCTAATTCTCAATTTTCCTATCATTTTATCCTAAACAATGGCACCCACGCTTGTATTAGGTTAGCTCGAGGTGCCCTAGTCACACGGGGTTCCCGATCCATGTTCCACTTTCCCGCTTCTTTTTGGGGCCTTTCTAGCCATTTTTCATCCTTATCTTTTTCTTAGTCGGCCATGTCGAGGTTAATTACAAAATTAGAGCAAGATAACTCTATAAATACAAAGTTATGAGACCATAATGAGGGTCCTAGTGTCACATAATACTATGACTCCATCTAGAGTTGCATCCATTCCATCACTTGCATCCACATAGTGTCATGCATTAAGGCTAGCTGATTTGCATCAACACACACAACATAGGGGAGGATTCTTTTATATTTCTTGCACACATGATATTACATTTTCTATAGTTATTATTGCTCGCTACTTTATAAAGTGTGACTTTCAAAAGAGAACCTATAACACAACATGCACACACACACACAACATAACTACATCCGGGTTGGAAATTTAGTGCAATGCTAAGTGATAAGACCCCTAGTTTTGTGGTGAGGTCAATCGACCCATTCATTTTCTATTTTTTCTTAGGTTTTGATACTTCCTTCTTTCTTGCATATCATCACTTCATTATTAACCACATTCATTGCAACCTAGAGAATCCAGTGTGATAGATAGGCGGTGTCTTAAATTATCTTATAACATTGCAGAAATAAGTTTCTAAGCATTTGCAGAAAACCAGGGTGCCTATTTTGCGCAGACTAGGGCTCCACGGGGCATTCTAGGACCTTCCCAACTACTCCAGTCTTCTCTCATATCCGCCGATTTGGCCTTTTCAAGACTTGTGAGTGATCATTCCTATACTTGGAATTTACAGTTAGACCTACAACAACCTACGATAGTCTTGTTTAATCAGCTAAGTCATTCTTCCTTACATCCTTACATTATTAGGTTTTATTTCACTTAGTATAATTATTTACAATTATTGCATTTTTTTAGTGCATTCATAGAATGTTTTAGTCCTCTTATATTATATTAACTAATGGTCATACTTCCATAGTATTAGATCTATTTTTAATTAATCAAAGACATATGTGTAACTCTTGTTATCTCAAAAGATAATATGTACACAATTTATATAAATAAAAAATAATGAGGAAGTAGAAAAGAATTATAATAGAATAACAACACTAAAATGTAATTTAAAATAGATACCCCATATATATAAGAATGATGGGTAAAGAGTCACCAACACTTATCATCATGTACAATTTCGCATATGTCCTACAACAAGCTTGTTATACCTCATGAACACGTGTGTAAATATTAAATAATCATGTTATCTATCAAACCAAATCGACAAACAACACACATAATGTAAAGTTATAATAACTCAAGTGAAGTGTACAGGTTATTGATTTTTCAATTTTACAAATATATGAATGTTTTTGTATTTTGATGTTATGTTCATGTTTTTGTGTTTTTCTATTTCTTAGATATGTATATAAAAGAGGGTATCATTGGGCTACCTCGGGAGCAACTCTAGAGGAGGTCGAATAGTGGTTGAAGAAGATTCAATGGGCCCATCCCACTCAATTGCATTTGTGTCAATAATATATTCTATAATATCTTGAAGTTCATCACATTGATCAATGAGGTACCAAATTTATCCTTGATATTCATAATAATAATTAGTATCTAAATTCATACTTTGAGTTGTGATCACATCAACCTCAAATATTGGAGGGAGACACACACGATTACACTCAATCAATTGTTGAATTATAATATGTGGAACACAACGTAGACATGTAAAGTGATTCTCTATATGTTATAGAAAATTAGATATATTTATTAAAAGATCACTTAAAGTATTAAGTTGTTCATCATCACTAGAATAAAAATCAGATTAAAATCCCTAATGGGATTGAAATCCAATATGTGTAAATTTAAATCTAGCATATCAAATTATTCATAGTAGTCGTGCTCATTTATATGTGTTGTGTACCTAACATAATTGTTGATATCATTATATAAATAATAATCTCTCAAATTCTTTTGTGGAATATGAGAGATATGTGTATAATCTATTATTTTGTTTCCACAAATTATACTTGTCATAAGGACGATATATATATATATATATATATATATATATAGAATTCATTGTTTTACTTCCCCCCGATTGGGCTTGTCATGGGTCCAAGTGTTGTGAAGTGGCATGAAATTGTCCATGCTCATTTTTATTTATTCCATTTTTTTTAGAATATAATTATGTAATTCATGCACTGAGGGTGGTTCTACCAAAGGGGTATTTCATTATTAACCTCTTTGCTATTAGATGAATCATGTTGTATATTTAAATGTGTATCATTCGGTATATTATGATACACATTAGATAGAGTTGTTATAAGTATTTTGGTTTCCATTTATATTACGTAACTTGAAATGATTACATGGAATGATTTCATGTATCAAAGGAAATAAATACCTTAAACTCAAGCTGTTGGATTCATCGTTGTAGAGCCTAAAACAATTATCATGACATCCATTAATTCCATAATAATTGAAAAATGGTTACCCTTTGATTTGTGTCAACCGATAGTGGGGTGGTAATGACTAGGAAGAAAGTGAGTAGGTGATTATCATATAGTTTAGATAGAATATCATGCTTTCTAGAATTATTTTCAAAACAAATATATGTTATTTATTGAGTGACTTTCACTTTTCTTATAAAATTTAATGTGTGTATTGTATTGCTTCTCATTAGGATTAGAAATAGATTGATCATGATGTGTAGAGATAGGATGAATATGTGCATTTTGAGAATAATTTAGATGTGTTATCTCATGCTTGAGAGATGTGATATCAATAAACATATCTTGAAATGATCTTGAAAATCATGATGTAAATCTTGAAGACATTATAATATAAGATTATGGAAGGTTTCATAATTACCAATATAAGGATCTAAATATGACTCAAAATTGAATTGACATGAGAAGGTGTCATATTATTAGTGAGCATTATTTCATGAACTAGTTTTTTGAAAATAGATCTACATCTTTGGTGACATTGAAGTAAATTATACAAGGATACTTGAGAAATTGTAGTATGGGCCACGATGATAGAAAAAATAATACTGAGAAAACTCTAAGGAGGTAATAAATAAAAACATGAAGGGACAATAATGAAGAGATCATAAAACCCAAAAGTGACATGGAAATAAAGTGACCATCATCAAATTACAAAAACAACCATATATGAAAATAGAAATAGAATTTAATGAAACAAAAAAAGGTTTATTTTTTAATGTGATTATATAGAATAAAATATGTTGGCATGTGTGAGTATAGTTGTTATCATTAGTGTAAAATCTCATTAACGATAAAGAGGATGATGGAGGGAGTGCTATAAGGGGATTGACATGATTATGATATGTATATTTACATTTATTTATGATGGCGCGATTGGACAAGGTGAGAATGGCTTAGTCTAGCAAGGCTAATCAAGTGACCTAGCTAGCCTAGGTGATGGAGCATGGTGAATAGAGTTGCATGTTGACTTAAGGAGCATGATAGAGGAATGGTGAGCATGAAAAGAGTGTATTGAGTAACTCACATGATCTTAAAATTTTAGGTACATGTGGAAGACCCAGTTACATGTGCTCATCTAGACCTAGTCTATGTGTTTGGAGGCCAAATAAGGCATGAGATTCAGTTTGAGAGCCATATGAGCTCATGAAGGCATGCATAGGTGTGAGAAATGTTGTCTCAAGTTTTTTATGTCCTTGTTATCTCAAAGAAAACACCATCTTATTTTTCATGAATGGATGAATGAGCAATCAATATTTTTGGGTAACATGGGATTGTCTCTCAAGTTGTGGGACTTGCTACTTGAGACAAACCTCCTGAAAACGCTACTTCCTATACCTAATCCTTGTGCTAAGTTAATCCTAAATAAGGAAATGTAACTATATAATGTTATTCTAACAATCCAAGGGACCAGGAGAGAGAAAAACTCCAAAAATGGAAATCTTAATCTAAAGCAGAGGTGACATCACCAAGAAAAGGGTGGAGAGAGGAAAAGGTAGAAATAAGTGACAAATTCCATAATGTATTCACAAAATCATGCACTTTAGGAATTATTTAGCCTGATCTCATACTACTATTTAGAAGGTTCTTAAGTGAATAAAGTACTAATTAATCCCACCTTTTGGCCATATTTTTTATCTTTTGTTTCATCATTCCCACACATTTTTATATACATCTCTAGATATTTCAAAACTTCCCCATCATTTTAGCCTAAACCGGGGCACCTAAACTTGTATTGGAGAGCCCCTTGGCACCCCGATCCTTATTTTACTTTTCTACCTCTTTTTGGGCTCTTTCTAGCCATTTTTCATCCTTATATTTTTCATAGTTGACCATGTCGAGATTAATTACAAAATTAGAGCAAGAGAACCCTATAAATATAAATTTATGAGACCATAATGAGGGTCATAGTGTCACTTACTACTATCACTCCATATAGAGTTGCATCCATTACATCACTTGCATCCACATAGTTCCATGCATCAAGGCTAGGAGATCTACATCAACACACACTTCATGGGGGATTCTATTCTATTCCATGCACGCATATTGTTACATTTTCTACATTTAGTTAATTCTCACTACTTCAAAAAGGGCAACCGACACAAGAGCACCTAGGGAACGACATGCACACACACTAGAAATACATTTAGGTTTGAAATGTAGTGTAGCTCTCGGTTTAGTAAGGCCATTTTTGTGGTAGATGAGGTCATTATAACCCATTCACTTACATATTTAACTTTTTAGGGCTTTGATACTCCTTTTGTCTCTTGCAGGTTTTCAAATTTATCTTTCTATATTCAACACATTTGGTGTAGTTCAATGAATCCGGTCTGCAACATAAAGTGAAGGTTATAAATCATCTTTTGACCCGAAAGATCCATGTTTCAAGCTTTTTTAGAGACTATGGCACCTATTATGCCATACCATGGCACCCTAGGGTAGCATAGTACCCTTCTAGGCACTCCAGTTCTCTTAGATCTTCCAGATCCACTCTTTTTGAGACCTATGTGTAGCCAATCCAACTTTTGTATTTCCCTTTCAGATTCGTGACTCCTACGACAATCATCCATAATCATCTCGAGTTCATTCCTTACCTTCCTCTTGTATATCAAGGTTTTATTTCTACTAGTTCAATAATTTTAATTATTTTAGTCACTTCATATTACTTTAGTGCATTTATTTACAACATTTATGTCCTCCTAGATTAGATTAACTATTATTACATTTCCCCATTTTAGTTAATTTTAGTTAATCATTTTGGTGAACCCCACTTCTTATCATGGCTAAGCATAATCCTTCTGAATCTCTACCCATTCTCCAATTTGATATCTTTCGTCATGTCTTTTTGATCCTCCTACTAATCCTCCTGGGTATAGACCTTTTCCTTTGTTTATTCAACTACCATCTTCTAATATGGACCCTAAAGCTATAGATGACATTGTTGTTTCTTATCTATGTACTATTGACCCTGCCATCTTAGCAAAAATCATTGAAGAGGCTCAAACCCCTCTCCCTGATCCAATCATTGCAAATTCTCCTATAAGTGAACCACACAATGATTCACCTTCACCTATTTACTCTCCTATAGTTGATTCTCCTAATGCAATAATTGTCCTTACCTCTCCATCTTTTTTTTTGGACAAAAAAATATTGAAGCTCCACATGACTTAGCCCCTACTATTTATATGGTTGAAAATGTCCCCCATGATTTGTCAATAAATATTTTTGTCACCAACACCATGATACTCTATACAGTCTCCATAATATTCTCTTGCTTTACCTATTCCTTCACCACCTTCGCTTATAAATGAGAAATTGATTGAAGATGACATTCACATGATAGATACAGTTCCTTCCCGTTGCACTGTTACTAATATTGTTATCATTCCATATCAAGGGCCTCTCCAGCCCATAGACATCACTCTCTAATGACCTTCAGTATGCCCACCATTCACTTGTACTCTCTTCTTGAATAATTCTTATTGGGATCATATACCTCTTGATATCTCTTGTAAGGCCACTGTATGTTCACACAATGGTCTCCTTTGACTGGGTTTTTCATTTGTGGACCTCCATTTTCCTTTATATGATACACATTTATATAATGGATATGTTATTATCATCATTACATATGGGCTTCATGTTTTCCATCTCATTTTCCACCTTTCATGTTACCTTACTCTCTTTCTACTTACTCTTGACAATTATTGATTAGATTATATTGGAGGAATACCTTATTTGATTCACATTGATACAGAATTTCCCATGCCCTTTGGTACTATGCAGATTTGTAACAGTTCCTTTCTTTGCTATTCACTAAATATCACTATGTGGTATTCTCATGGATGTCCATTACCTCCCTTTACTGACAAACAATACACTATGACAATGTATGTATTACGCATTCATGGTTATTTGGATGACCAACCTCACACCTTTTCTTATTAGGTCTCCTGCCGTTGTTTAATATGAATTTGAAAACAATACAGATGATCTTGTAGACATTTTAGTTTATCCATTGCATTTCTTCATTGATGAAACTCCGCCACTACACCAAATAGGTCCAATATTCACCCATTTAGTTGAAAGATCTGGACCTCATAATCACCCAACTAATGCATCTCCATCAAACTCAATTATTGTTGTACATACCCTAATCCAAGAACAATTTCACACTATGGAATCTACAATTTCCTCTCTTATCGCTGAAATTCAACAACTTAAGGATGCTTTTCAATCGCATGTTTGTTCTAGTTCTACATCTCATATGTGCTCTATGATCGATACTTTCCACTTAACCAAAACTCAAGGAATACCATCACTTGATCCTTTCATATTTGAACAAAATACTACAACCTATGAAATTATTTTTCATATTCTTAAGCATCATTTAATCAATTTAATTCTCCTTATCATCCTTCCCGACTAGCACAATACCACAGTCATCCATATTTCCACTATCATCAAATATATGGACATCATGATAAGGATTGCTACACTTTGTCACGAATAATTAAAGATCTTGAACATATGGGTCTTCTTTAATTTTCTATACAACCCTCTAATACTAGTAATAACATGTATTAGGATCGTATCTCTCATGCATATCCAGCTATTTTTTCTCAACCACCTCCTAAGAAATGCTCTTCTACAAAAAAAAAATCATCTCTTCACCCCTCTTTGGCATCATCACAATGATTGTTTTCCAAATCATCAAAAATATCATCGCAACCACCCCCAACCACCTCATCACCACCGGATGCCGCTACACCACATTCTTTATCTTACGGTCATCCCTCACATACATACTGAGACTTCATTCACCAACACAAGATTTATTTCACATGCCACCACTTTTAGATCATGGCTCTGCACTTTCTCCATCGCAACCATCAATCAAGGACCTTCAACCTTCACTCTAATTGTGTAGTTTTCCTATTTATATGTGCTTAGGGTGAAAAAAACCTATACCCCCAACTCACTTTCACATCTATATTCTTTACATAGGCATACCATATCAAGCGTCATATCACCATCATTACCCAATGAAGCACTCTTGTGCTTCGATTCACACTTGAATTTTGAGGGATTACCATTATGATGAACCCCACACACCACACTTAGGCATTACACATTGCATTTAATCATACAGTGTGTGTCATACATCATTCATTCTACACTTATTCTACATTATACTAGTCCTCATCTATGCAACACACATTATTAGGCTATCCATGCATAACCTATACATAGTTACATCATACACTACACATTTATACACATATTCTACATACTATGCTAGGTTACATTACATATGGGTCTAGCTTTATATTTTATCACTACATATTCTATTTCTATCTACACCTATCATTGTATCTTACATATCACATAGTCTACATCCTACACATCTTACATTCCATTACCCACACAACATATTTGCAAATCCTACTCACCACATAGTCATATAGTTTCATCATACATGCTATATTATCTTCTACATGTTTCACTCACCACTCTATGATGCACTTTAGTTTCTTGGTTCATACTGACCGCGAAGGTTTACCAATCAAATGGACCTTACACTCATAATGCGACATTTCCTCATGTGACATTTCCAACCTAATGACATACGCTTTGGAATAAATCATCACCTATTGTATCATATTATAGTGATATACACCTTAGGTTACATCACCACTCCCTCATTTCATCTTGTAGTGACATATGCTTTAGGATAAATCATCACCTATCTTTATCCTCAAGTAGTGGTATGCACTTAGTGCTAAATCATCACTCATCCTTATCCATTCATCATATAGTGATATACACTTAGGGATAAATCATCACTCATCCTTTCATCTTATAGTGATATACACTTAGGGCTAGATGATCACTTAACCATTTAACAAGTTGTGATCTATGCTTTAGATATAGGGTTTAAACACATCTTTGCACATGTCGCATTTCATCACCATTACATATAGACATTCTTTGTAATACGCCTAACACGAAAAACACTACTCAAACATTTATCGATGAGGCGTTATCATTTATGGTTCATTCTTGAATGCTAAGGGGGAAAACAAAATGAACCTCATTGCATATACTTCCATCCACTCAGGGGGCACAAGGCTCTTATCATTCCATCTTACATTCCATTCCATCCATCCATAACATGCTACATTGTCTCGGGGGCATTTACTCTTGCTTGCTACTATTTTGCATGATCGCTTTACTACACATGTTAGATTCATTTCTTATATGTCATTATCTATATCACATGTTAGGAAATTAATGTTTACATTATATATTTTAGTAATATTGTATTACGATTTATAGTTGTTGAGATATATTATTATAACAATATATCTTGTATTATTAGCAGATAGTTTATTGGTATGAGTTATATCAACTCATTATATTTAGCGATTTGTTTGAGAAACATCCTCATATGTAGGATTTATATTTTCCTATATATTTGTATATATGTCTATTGATATCGGTATCCGGAATGAATTAATAAGAAGATTATTATTTCATGAATAATAGTGTGCATTATTCATCGTAAAACTGATCCAAATTTATTATTTGGTATCGGAGAAATATGAGATCCCGAGTATTATGTGAGGTAGAATCAATTATTCATGCGTAAAGAACATGTTGTTTTGCTAAGAATTCAGATCCTAACATGTGGATAAATTTATTTCTCCAAACTATTCACTACGTCCTTAGCCTGGGAGGTATTCTCTCATATTTTCCTCCATCAAGAAGTGTCTACATCAAGATTTTCTACCAACGTGTAACTCGATCTACCTCATGCCAACTAGCGCATATATTAAAGGAAACTCAGTGCTTTGATAAGTTAGCGTATGTCCAGCTCTCCAAATTTGAATGTCACTAGAGATCTTGTCAAGCCAAGTTAAATAGTTTCGATATAAGAGGAGGATTGAAGAAATTAGTCAAACAACATAAAATATATCGGCACTTGGGTCACATTTGTTATATCATTTGAATCAGACTTGATCTTCTCACATAGTCAATAGCCCATAGTGCATTTCTTCATCTTTTAGCATTGGAATATATTCATAAACCAAATTTAGCCTAAATTTCATTTGAAGAGATACTGGGCATGCCAACAAATATCTCCACACAGCATTCCAAGGCATTAAACTAAATTTTTCCTCTTGTTACGTTTGCTATTAGCATTTTATGTTAATTTTCAGAACATTCATGTCATTCTATCAAAAATTATAGAGTCAATAGTTTGTATTTGTTGTAATTGTATAAAAATTAATCATTAATTAATTTTTATCATTCATGTATATTGTTTAGAATTAATGGATTTTTAATTGTCCATTACAAATCGATTTTATAGTCATTAGTGTCTATTTGTTTGTAAAAGGTGCATTTTCAGTTGTAGCCGACACCCATTTTTTTGTCAAATTTGTGAAGAGTCATAATGGATAAGTTGAGTCACATTGAAAAATTTGAAGGTAAATATTTTCATACCTGGAAAGTACGAACCCAGTTGTTCCTAATCAACAAAGACTTGTGGGATATTGTTGATGGAAAAAAGAAGAAATCAAAAATGCAAATGAAGAAGAAAAATGGGAAAGTAGAGATTGAAAGGGTATAATGATTATTGGATTGGGTCTATCAGATGCTTATTTAAATCATATAGACTTAAAAAAGTCCTCTCACACAATTTGGGAGACATTGAACAAATTGTTTGCATCACAAGATGGAAGTGCAAAAATATATTTGAAGCGAGAGATTTTTCGGCCTCAAGATGAAGAAGGAAACAACATAGTGGATAATATTAGTAGGTTTCATTCTATTTTGCAATCAACTACATGGAATAAATGTAGATTTTCCGATGACGATGCTAAAGTAGTATTACTTAATAGCATGCCTCTATGCTATTCTAACATGGTCTTTACATTGAGTAAAATAAATCCAAGTTTAGAAGAACTTATTTCTTCTTTGCTAGATGAAGAAAAGAGAATCATGATTGTGGAACCAGAGGAAAAAGCAATGTATGGTAAGAAACAAGATAAAAGAAGATCTAAATCTTCTTTCAAACCTGGGTCATCTTCTAAATATTCAAAGAAGTGGCTCACTGTTACCACCGCAGACAATGGGAACTTGTCTTCAAATTGCAAGAAAAGGGTACGACACTTACTTGATGGTAAACTGCAAGATAATGCCGTGGATGCTTGATGAAGAGGAAGGAAATACTTTGCTCATATATAAAATCAAAGTGATGAATATTATCTCGATTAGATAATGTTCTATAAGAGGATGGAGGCATCGGAGGCTAGAGGTCAAACAATGACCTCTTGTTAGTCATTAATGATGGGGCTTCTTCAATGATTTGGTGACACGTGTGTGAGTGGTATGACTTGTTTTAGCATGCAGTGTGTTTGATTTCAACATTTTAGTTTGGTGTGATTTTCAGTGTGGTGTGAAAAATAAGAACAAATGAGTATGTTCCTATTCACTTGTATATGCATGGGTATTCCTACATAATTCCCCTATGCAAAAACATAGTGAAGAGAAAATAACATAGTGAAATGCAACATCATGATTCTTGATGAGGTTGAATAGTCAGATGTGTTCTGTTCATACCTAGGTTTGTGGTTAGCCTCTGGAAAACCATTGAAGGTTGCTCAGATGTGTTCCTGCTTGAGTTCCCACACTGTTAGGTCAGATGTGTTCCCTAGAGTGACTGGTTGATAAGAAGATGATTCTTGAGTGTGTTCCCATCCTTGTTAGTCAGATGTGTTCCCAACAATGCATGGTTGATAAGAAGTTGATGTGTTCCTTCTTCTACCTTCAGTTCAAGTGTTGTACTAAGATCATGAGCAAGCACGAGCGGCAGGTTGCAGAGGAAGTGTGAAAGTTCTTTTACTACCATGTAAACATTAAGGGAGGGAATGTTAGTAAATTAATGTTTATATTATAGATGTTAGTAATATTGTTATAACAACATATCTCATATTGTTAGCAGATAGTTTATTGATATGAGTTGTTAGATCAACTCATTATATTTAGCGAGTTGTTTGAGCAACCTCCTCATATGTAGGAGTTGTATTTTCCTATATATTTGTATATTTGTCTATTGTATCTGGTATCCAAAATGAATTAATAAGAATATTATTATTCCATGAATAATATTGTGTGTTATTCATCTCGTAAAACTGATCCAAAATTAGTATCATACACACATGTGCATTCACACCTTTGTTTAGTGTGATCGTAAATACATTATTCTTACATTCGACATGGATGCTTGCCTTCTACCCTTCCTATACTAGTTGCTGGTGTGTTCAATGAAAGATTTTACAAAGAGCTATGGATATGGGGCAAGACCCCAAAGCTTTGTGAAAAATACCCTCAATGGACCATATGATAAGAAATGAGCAAGGAATCCTATTTTTATGTATTAAAACTTGAAGTAAGAAAGAAATCTAACAAATAGCATTAACCTCTATTCTTGAAAGCTTAATAAAATATGCCTACTAAACACTTAAGCAATCAGTTTTATTGTTTACTCCATGAGGGTGAATGAATCTCACTAAATGGCTACATGGCCAAGTTTAGTTATTCCATTACTAACCTGATATGGGTGCAAGATAAAGCTATTTTAATGGTCGATGACCCAAGATCAAATGCCTTATTAGCTTGGCTAATGCAAATGATCTCTTAAGATTTCTAAGGCTTGTTTTGGCTTTAGCTTATGTAAAGTTGTGTATTTGAATGGGTAGGCTTAGCATTGTATTTATAGTTTTCCAAAAGAAAGAGTTTGGAATTTGGGTGCATGTGGGACTAAATCTCAAAAAGCACTTTAGGATTAGATTAGGATAAACATGCTTTAGGCTTAGTGAAGCTTAGTTTAGGCTAGTTAAACTTGATTAGCAAGTGATTAGAGACTCATTGAGAGTTGGGAGGGGTCTGGATAACCAATTGTGACTAATAGATAGCCTAAAAAGCCAATAGAAGTGGTCTAGAGAGAACTAGGGAGGTTATGAATGGTTGAAAGGAGGAATGTTTAGCTAATAAGATAGATATTATCCAAACAAGTTGAATATGGGAAGAATACGACCGAAAGAATGTTGTGCATGGGCATCCGAGAATGGAGTGAGGAAGGGTTGATTAATGAAGTGTCGTCAATTGGTTGGATTGGAGGAAATGCTAGGTGTAAGTATATTTAAGGTGTCTACATTTTCCCCTCTTTGAGGTGGCGTAAGAGATGTCACTTCAAATAAAGTAGAAAAACATAAACAAGTAGAAAATTTTGAAGGGATAGAAGAAAAATGAGTAGAATGGAGGATGCCCCCTCGATTGTCGATGGGGTGATGAAAGAGGTTCATTGACGATCGAAAAGATGATAGAAAGAGAACATAAGAAAGAATAGTCAGAAGAAGAAGAAAGGGAATATAAAAGAAAAGGAGTGTGATGAAGGGGGAATGATCTTCGAGACTAAGGATCATATTGCTAAGGATCTTCATCATCGGTCCTTATTAAAAATAATGAACAAAAGTGTAGTATGAAATGAAAATTCATATATGAACAAATGTCCATTGCTAAAAACACAAACTCCATGCAACATAAAAATGTAATGCAATACGAGAAAGTAAAATATATCTAACTCCATCCAACATACAAAATGCAATGCAATATGAGAAAATAAACAAGAAAACCAATAGAGAAACATAATGTAATGTTTTTGTTATCAAGCTTCAGATTTCGACCAAAGTGTGAGTTAATGACAAGGGTTGATGATGGTGCCCCAAGAAAGGATACATAAAAGGGGAATAATGGAGGACACTTGGTCCGATGAAAAACAATGTGCACTACGAAACAATACCAGGTAACTCATTGTGTCTAGAGTACAAAAAAGTAAGGAGCCTAACTTTTACTGATGGAGGTAGATCAAGATGATCCGCGAGTCGTGCACATGAATAGGTGAGAACCAAAGAGTGATGTTTTGTAGGATGATTTATATTATTTTGATGTTTTCTAAAACATATTTGAATGTTTTGATTTTTCTAACATATTTGAATCTTTTGATTTTTTCCCAACATATTTGAATGTTTTTTTATTTTTCTAACTTATTTGAATGTTTTTATTTTTTTCCAACATATTTAAATTTTTTTGTGATATTTCCCAACATATTTGAATGTTTTTGATTTTTCTAACATATTTGAATGTTTTTTATTTTTCGAAAGTTTTCTGAAACTATGTATAGGAAGATGAGGAAGCGTGGATGCCCCTAGCAATAAATGGGATGTACAGGGGCATAAGGCCACATGTGTACGAGAAAGGTGAAGATGTAAAAATGTCCCAGTGATTAGGTGGGAGTATTCAAAGGCAAACCCTTCATAGGTAGAAGTTGGACCCAAGGCCATTATGGATAGGTTGAACATGATGATGAACGTAAACTAATGAAGTCTTTGGGAAGAAGCAAGGATGCCCCGGTGTACGTTGGCCTAAAAGCATATGATATAAATGAAGGAGAAGATTATTTTCGTGAAAGTGGACAAAGGTGTCCAAAAACATGGAAAAGAAGAAATCTTATAAACATGGATGTTTTGAATGAAGTAGAAGAACAATGTGAATGATATGAATGTATCTTAGAAGCCTCTCGATGAAGAACCGATTAGCCAAGGGAAAAAAATCGTGAAAAAGATATGTACTAAAGCAAGATTCTCGAACAAGGTCCAAAAAAAGACACTTGGTAACATACTAATCCTGCCTACTCATAGAGATCTAGTGTGTGGAAGTTGAAATTAATTACCTCTTGAAGTGAATATTTAATAGACAACAAGTGAAGACACCTAGCCAATGTGTAGGAATGATTTATTTTGATAGGTGATAGGTGATTTGTGAATGAAAGGTGGAAGGATAGCCATACATTGCTCCATTACCAGCTAGGTGTCCATAGCCCTGATGGAGATGTATTTGATTCTAATCACAACATTGCTCTACTACTAGTCAGGCATCCATAGCCCTGGTAGATATTATTGGAAATACCCCAAGAGAGAGTTATATATCAATTTTCTTTTGCTTTTAGATTTTAGCTTTTGATTTTTGATTGATTTTGATTTTTTCTTTTTGAAAACTTATTTCAGCTCTCTTGTTTGACAAGGGGTTAAGAACCACTGATGGCTTGATGGAAGGAGGTGGAAGTGATTATGATGATGACATTGGCTAGTGTTAAAAAATATGTCTAAAAGTTCTTCGCAACAAGTTTATTAGATGTTGATTATGATAGGATCTCTAAGAGGTCAGTCATTCTTTAATTTACCAAGGTGATAAAATACCAAGGTCAAATAGATACCATAGAGATAAATGTCACAAAATGTGTGTGAAAAGGCTAACCAAAATATCACCGAAGGGATGAAAATGGTAGGAAGACTTGCAAAATAATGATAAGAAAGGGAAGAAAGAAACATCCATGTGTACGCAATACCTGATTGCAATGTTTGATCTTTGTACCTTTGATTTTTCTTGTGTTTTCTCAATGTTTTTTTGTATTTTTACATTGTTTTTAATTTTTATATTTTGATAGTTTTAAGAGGTTGGGACTAACAAAGTCACTCTGTGTGGTAATATCCAACAACAATGTTTGTGACTTCCTTGATAAGGGAGACTAGGCACGTTTGTTTATCAAGAGTTATGTTATCTCGATCTCGATGATCAAGGTGAGCTCGTACTCAACAAATGAATATGATTTATTTTTAAACAAGGATTTTGTATGCGGGATCTTGAGTTCCCTATCCAGAAGTTTATGCACTTTGCACCATACTTGGTGGGTACGTTGATGTGCATTCTTGAATCATGCTTGATTTACAATTTTGATATCGTTTGATTTTTTGGGAGATTTAGAGCTCTTGGAAGTTTTAATCTAAGCTTGATAATGAACCTATTTTGGTTTCTTATAAGCTAACGTGTGACTTGTCTGATCCCGAGAAGGAGAAGAAAGAGAACGTTGACATTTAGAATTGATGTGAGAAATTACCATGGGCTTGCCACAACCATTGATAGAACAAATATGTGATGGATGAATAGGATATTGTCCAAGAATTGAAGACGATGGGATACGAAAAGGTGAGCCACTAATAGAACATGACGAAGGGATGCTAGAATATGGCTCTAAGATGGAAGAAATTGGGCTACAAGGACATGGCCCAAGAATAGATGAAGATGATGAAGGGTTGTTAGGGTGTGGCCCAAGTATAGATGAGGAGGGGCTACTCAGGGGCATCCCATAGATAGAATATGAAGAAGGGCTACTAGGACGTGGCCCAAGAATAGAAGGTAATAGGCTACCAAGAGGTGACCCATAAGTAGAGAATGGAGGACTACTTTGGGGTGGCCCAAGTATAGAAGAAGATGATGGGATACTCATGCAACTCAAGGCAATATTTTGATTGAGGAATGATGATAGATATTGAATGATTTGGTAATGAGAAGATAGGTTTGTGGATCAATGCTAGACCCTAACATCTCATCATGCTTAGAAGAAGGTGAAGATGTAATAAAATAAGAATCAAGTTCCATTACCTTAGGATTTTCCTCTATGTTTTGATAAAAGGAATCAACTTCTTTTCCCCAATAAGAAAGCGTATCGAGTTCCAAAAAGAATCCTTCTTTACAATCCTTTAAAGGGATATCATCTTGTAGTTTGATTGTTCCTTCATTCCGAGAGAAATCAATTAGTAGAATTTGTTTTTCTTTAATCATAAAAGGTTGAATAGAAGAAACAGGTATGATAAGGATGGAAGATTGATTGACAGACAAAGATGACTCAAGAGAGGAAGTAGGATTGGTGGTAGGTGTCTCTTGAATGGATGATTTGGATTTGGACCTATGTCATTTTTCTAGAAGACGACGTGATATAGGTTGGAAAGTAGGATTGCATAGCCATTTGTTAATTTGTGACATAGAAGTCAATTTAGGTGATTGACTAGAGGGAATCCTAGTTGTGGAACTCTTCGACGGAGGAAGAGGTCGTTGAGATGATTTATGAAGGTTATCCTACAAAGAAGGGGAGGACTGTGACTCAAGAACCAAATTAGATGCTCGATCAATGAAACTTGGAGTCACACAAGTCTTCAAAGGAGGAAGACATCCTTCAATTGATTTGAAATAAAGGTCCTACGTAGGAAGGGAGGACCACAATTCAAGATTTGATCTAGGGGTATCCAAACAATAGTTGGGATCCGAGTCTTGAAGAAGAGTGGGAATCTAAATGGTATTTTGCATCTAAATAAAAAGAAGAAGAGTGGGGGAACCTAAATAATAATTTGGATCAGAAGCATCCAAACCATACCACCGACTATGGGTGAAGATGGGGAGCAGGGTACCCGTATGGGTCCTCTAGCATGAAGAACCAAATGAGGTTTAGTTATAATGGGAATCTCTTGATGGGAATTTCTAAACCTAGGTTTTGTATTGTCGTAAGTGTGAGAAACCATGTGATAGTCAGTCATTGTTAGCATCATTTTAAGCACAAATGTTTAGATGTAGATAGTTTGATGGAAATCCTTCAAAGGGAAGGAAGTGACATATTGATTTGGGTAACATAAGGGCAACCAACTAGACATTTTTTAAGTATTGATATGTGTGTGTGATTTTCCAAAGAAGGTCTAAGGAAAATAGACATTTTGATGATGTAATCTCGATGAGATCGAAAAGGATTTTCCTAGAAAATAAGTTTTCCAGATGAATGGCCACAAGGAACAATCATGCAAGGTATGAAACACAAAGCCAATCAACAAGGAAATACACCCTATGCAAATGCATGTGCAAAGTGAGTTCGATGCAAAGATGATCAACACAATGTCAATATTTACGTCAAGCTTGAAATGATCAAGGTGTAAATATTAACAAAGGGTAGATGTGAATCCCAATCAAAGGATACAATGACACGTTCAACAACCAACAAGGCCAAAATGTTAAAGGGTGAGGTTTACAAATGTAAGCCACGTAACCACACCAATTTGGACACGTCTATCCAGATTCACAGAGAAGTGATATATTAGTGTCAAAGAGGTATTGAAATGATGCAAACACAATCGAAAAATTCTACAAATCCAATTTTTGCACTTTTTAACAGTTTTTAGTAATTTGCATTTTTGGAGGTCTCCGGAGCACTTTGGGAGTTTTTTGATAGAATTTGGTATACTAAATGTATCTAACTTTTGGAAGTTCCCTCACAAATTACGCTTCGTTATCTTTCGATGCCTATTCAAACTCTGAAAACAAGTTAATGAGTCAAAAGATATGGTCAAAACAAAGAGCACTAAAAATAAAATGGATAAATTTGGACTACACAGAGACACCTGCACGACCCAGAATGACACATACACACCCCAGCCAATGGATACATGCCCAAGTAGATAGGTACATGGGAAAGGTAAAAAATGCAAAGTAAGTAGTGGAACAAGACACTGTGTGCCCAAAGTGATGCATACACGCTCTAGCAAAAAAATAGACAATTTCAAATTTTTACAGTCAAACCTTTTACACATATGTGGCCAGAGAGGTGGATACATGTCCTAGATGATGGAGATGTGTGCGTATCCTTGTAGAGGTGAAATTTACAATTTTTTAACATAGTCTAGTGCTTGACGCATACGCGAAGAAAGAGGTGGATATACGACACATATGACGGAGACACATGCTCGTCCTTGTAGAGGTAAAATTTGTAAATGATGAGGATTGCTAGATAGGTATGCACCTATTCGATGGAGACGCTAGGGTTTCAACGTGTATGTGCCCCTTGTAAACACCTATGCACACCCTATGAAAAACCTGCAAAACTCACATATTTTCAAATTTTCAAGAGCAAACAAGTTAGTTGTTAGTCAAAGTGTCCTATTTCTATATCAAACCCACAAAATACATGTAAATGAAGGTCATTTATCTAGTGTTAGAAACAGAAATGAGGAAATAACAAGTGATTTGACCCAAAAACTTGAAAATGAACTTTGAAAAACCTAAAAGACCTCCATTAATGGAGGATGGACATAAGTGTCCCACCAGGCATGCCAAATGTGTTCAATGAAAGATTTTGCAAAGAGCTATGGATATGGGGCAAGACCCCAAAGCTTTGTGCAAAAGACCCTCAATGGACCATATGATAAGAAATGAGCAAGGAATCCTATTTATATGTATTAAAACTTGAAATAAGTAAGAAATCTAACAAATAGCATTAACCTCTATTCTTGAAAGCTTAATAAAATATGCCTACTAAAGAATTAAGAAATCAATTTTGTTGTTTACTCAATGAGGGTGAATAAATCTCACTAAATGGCTACATGACCAAGTTTATCTATTCTATTACCAACCTAACATGGGTGCAAGATGAAGCTATTTTAGTGGTGGATAACCCAATATCAAATGCCTTATTAGCTTGGCTAATGTAAATGAGATCTTAAGCTTTCTTAGGCTTGTTTTGGCTTTAGCTTATGTAAAGTTGTGTGTTTGAATGGGTAGGCTTAACCTTGTATTTATAGTTTTCCAAATGGAAGAGTTTGGAATTTGGGTGCATGTGGGACTAAATCACAAAAATCAATTTAGGATTAGATTAGGATAAACATGCTTTAGGCTTAGTTAAACTTTGTTTAGGCTAGTTAACTAGGGTTTAGGCTAGTTAAACTTGATTAGCAAGTGATTAGAGACTCATTGAGAGTTGGGGGTCCGGATAACCAATTGTGGTGATAGATATCCTACGAAGCCAATATAAATAGTTTAGAGAGAACTAGGGAGGTTCGAATGGTTGAAAGGAGGAATGTTTATCTAATAAGAGAGATATTAGCCAAAGAAGTTGAATATGGAAGAATACGACCGAAAGAGTGTCATCCATGGGCATCCGAGAATGGAGCGAAGAAGGGTTGATTAAGGAAGTGTTGTCAATTGGTTGGATTGGAGGAAATGCTAGGTGTAAGTATATTTTTGGTGTCTACAAAGTGGGATCATCCACATTCGTCTCATCCAATCTGTTATTGTTTTATTTTATACTTAGTATATTATATTACTTGATAATACATTCTTTAACATATTAGTTATTTCTCTAACATGCTAATGGGTGTTCCATGTGAAACACTTCTCTTGCAGGATTATATGTCTCTAAGAATCCTTCCTTCTTTATTTTTACTTGTCTTCCATTATTTTCCATTGCATGCAGGTTTTGCTTGATGTTTGTGTGCTTTTTTATGGATATGATAGCCTTACGTGTCTTGCAACATTGTGAGTGATGTCCCATTTTTACAACCTACTTTGTGTGGCTTACTCGTTGATTGTGTGTCTACATTATTTTGCTAGGTAGTTTCTACATTGTCTACATATTTTACTGATTGTCTTATTACATGCATGTGTTATAAAAATAACACTTTTTTTTTTTTACTAGCCATATTTTTTTATACATGCCTTGGTTTCTACCAAGCGCACCCCTTTCCCCTTACAGGATAGACTTATAGAGTTCAAAGTGTGATGGGTACTCTCTTAGGGTCATATTCTCCTATCGGTGTAAATCGCATGCACCCCCAAAGAGGGGGAATCATTGAGAGTTTACATAATAACACAATGTATTTACACTAGTTTAGTAAAATGCACTTTCCGTCCTTTGCATTGTGGGTTTACATGCAACAAGTGGGTTCAAACCATTCTACGAACCCCATAAAAAATAGATTTTATAGGAAATGATGTCTTTAACATTTCCAGAAGTAGTTATAGGCTTGGAGGTTACAGTGAGTGTGCCTCTCTACACTACTTCAGCCAAAGTGTTGTCAGGATCGCCCAAAATACTAGGACAATATAGAGATATATTCACACACATTTAAGCAAAAATGGTCAAAGGTTGAAGGATACAACGCATTTCCTCTGCATACATCTTTAGCTAGGGTGGTGTGAGATCTCCCAAAAATCTCGTAGTATTATAGGATATCCTTCTACACCATTTTTCTTGACATGGATCAGGTGCACATGTTCCATTTACACTTTCTTTTCATGTATTTTACATTTACGTATTTTACACATTTCTATACACATACGTATTTTACATAGAATTTTTACACACATACATATTTGACTACTTGATCATTTTCTCCTTACATGTCCAACCGTATGAGAAACAAGTAGTAAAATTGGGGGCAACAACAACAACGGCAGACGATAATGATGATAGCAATAACATTCCATGACAACACATGCCTTACTAACCATGCAAGTACATTACACACCACAATAACTACACACACATTTCACCCTAGGTTCACTCTCATCACTTTTTCTATGTGAATTTTTCATCTATAGTTTCCATGCTCCTCCATATTTTTATCATTCCACGATTTTGTCTAGTCCTTCGACACATTTTCTACTACACTCTACATGGATATCAGGTATGCATCTCTATCTACTTTATGTTATCGATATTTCTTCTCACCAACATAAAGTGGGGGAAAATGTAGTCACAAAATCATGCACTTTAGGCATTATTTAGCCCAGTCTCATACTACTATTTAGAAGGTTCTTAAGTGAAGAAAGTACTAATTAATCCCATCTTTTAGCCATCTTGTTTTATCTTTTGTTTCATCATTCCTACACATTTTTATATACATGCCCAACTATTTTAGCACTTCCCCATCATTTTAGCCTAAATGGGCCGCCTAGACCTATACTAGTGTGCCCCGGTCCCACTGGATGCCTTAATCCTTGTTTTACATTCTTGCCAATTTTTCGGATCTTTCTAGCCATTTTCATCCTTATCTTTTTCCTAGTCGGTCATGTCAAGATTAATTACAAAATTAGAGCAAGAGAACCCTATAAATATAAATTTATGAGACCATAATGAGGTTTCTAGCATCACTTACTACTATCAATCCATCTAGAGTTGTATCCATTGCATTAATTACATCCACATAGTTCCATGCATCAAGGCTAGGAGATCTACATCAACACACACTTCATAAGGGGAGGGATTATATTCTATTCCATGCACATATACTATTACATTTTCTACATTTAGTTATTGCTCGCTACTTCACAAAGTGTGATTGACACAAGATCACCTAGGGCATGACATGAACACACACACCAGAACTACATTTGGGTCTGAAATGTAGTGTAGTGCTCAGTTTAGTAAGTGACTATTGTGGCGGTGAGTTTAGTCTGACCCATTCATTTGCATATTTTATTTTTAGGGTTTTGATACTCCTTTTGTCTCTTGTAGGTCTTTAACTTCATCTTGCTATATTTTACACATTTGGCGTAGTTCAATGAATCGAGTGCAAAAGGTAGGGAAGGTTACAGAGCATATTCCGACCCAAAAAGAACCAGGTTCGAGATTTTGAGAGACCACAGAGCCTATTCTTCCATACAAAGGCATCACGAGGTGCCCCCAAGTATCATCACGGGTTCTCCAAGTATACTCGAGATATTCTAGATCCACTCTTTTTGGGGCCTATGTACAGCCGTTCTAGATTCTATATTTTCTGTGAGACCTACGACAACCTCGACAATCATCCATAATTAGTTGAGTTTATTCCTTACCTTCCTCTTGCATATTAGGGTTTTATTTCTACTAGTTCAATAATTTTAATAATTTTAGTCACTTCATATTACTTTAGTGCATTTATTTACAACATTTATGTCCTCCTAGATTATATTAACTATTATCATACTCCCCCATTTGAGTTAATTTTAATTAATCACATAACAACCTTCAAACCTCATTGATCCTATAAGAAGAACAAAAGATGCACAAAATACCTAAAATTTCAATGAAAGGCAATAATTTCCAATAAAACACAAGCTAGGACAAATTAATAGCCACAAAACAAGTATTTTATTTCTTTAGAAGGATATACACTACATTATAATGAAGAACAGAGGAAATATTCACCATGGAGAAACCCAAATATGAGGCTTGCAGCTCATACACACATGTGTAACACTAGAAAGAGAATGCACAAAAATTACAAGAAAGTATAACCCTTACAAATGAGCCTCACTTTACATTTTATAGAGAATGGGAAATAGAAAGAAGAGGAACAAAGATGGCAAGTTAAATTCAGGCCATCATCCACCAAAAAGAACCATTTATTCTATGAAAATAATGATGTGCACCTTGCCACACCCACTCCCGATGTCGGTTTCCTTTCTAGAGAATTGTTAGTGAAGAAACACAAAACCCCTAAGTGCCTGCAACTAAATGAGATGAGACTCTCAATGTGATTACACAACATAGAGAATCTCTCAAAGTGTGGGACCTTGCGAGTTGAGAGATCTCTCCAGATTAAGGCCGAGTTCATATTCCTCTGTTTAGGTGCATACAAATAAATTGCAGAGGATCTACTCTAAATCTACTCTATCTTACTAAGGAGATAGGGTTGAGAAGATGCAAGAAAATAAACCTAAGCTAACAAGGTGATGCACCAAAGAAATGTTAGACACCCATCTTAATATAGACCACAAGAATGCAATACAACACCATGCACAGTAACCAAAATGCAATGAAAGATCAGAAAGATAACAATGAACACATGAAAGGGTTGGAAATCACCCATAGACATATATTATTGCTCCAGTCGATACAATACATTACAATAGCCAAGAGGCAAGAAAATTTGTATTATAGCTTGAATGGGAGGTTTGAAAGCTCCAAAAATTCTCTTACAAACAAAAGAAGAAGGGAGGGAAAATTAAATAAATTTCTAACCCTTTACAATGAGCCCCACCCCTTATTTTATAGATTCAAAATAGAGAGAAGGAGAGAGAGGCAAGAAAATGAATTTGAAGCTCAGCTCTACGCCATCAATGCCTCTGTAAATCTTCCACAAATCTATCATGTCCGTTGCTTTGTGTTTGCTCGATGTATTGAAGAAGGGAAGAATGGTGGATCAAAATCAAACCTGATACGGTTGATGGGGACAATCGGATTGCATATTAATGGTGTGAAGATGTTTCCTCATTTTTCACCCAACAAAAGTCTTTGTAATTAAAGTTTTAGGTTTTCATGGCATAGGAAAGGTTGAGACCTTTCCAATGGTGCCAAATTTGTTGAATTTTGGACACTAGGTCCATTTAAATGTTTGAGTCGGGTCCTTACAAAAATGGTGAAAACTAGTGAGTAGAATGGGTTCGCGGGTCTAAAACAATTTACCCCGTAGCTTTGCTTTTCTCTTTTGAAAAAAAAACATTTTTGGGCCTGGTGGTCCACATTTTACATTTGGGCAAAAAGTTACTCCAAGGCCCGCTGTCCCTTATGCAATTGAGTATTGATGTGTGTCTCCTTGGGCATCGGCGGAGGCACGGCTCATTTTTTCAATTTATGCCTTCTCGGGGAAAAAAGTTCAAAGCGCCTCTCGATGACCCGTCGGCCCGGTTTGACTTTTCAACATGGCCACATGTCCTTTTGCGAGCTTTAGGCATTTTTCTTTATTTTGGATTTAAGATCATCATGGGCTTACGGGGCCAAAATTCACTTTGTGCCCTGTTTGCAAAAGAAAAAAGTTTGAAACTCCCCATGAGACCCACCGACCCACTTTTTTTTACTTGGGAAAATTTCCCTCTTCGGGCCCACCAGCCTGAATTGTCCATTTGGGAAAAAGACATAAAATATCCCGCTAGCCCACTTTTGGGAAAAAATACCTTCCAAGGCCTACCAACTCATAGCTTGAAAAATACAAGTTAGGACTCTTGTATATCTTTAGAAATGGGAAGAAATTTCCCACCTGATGAAGATGTTTTCAGGAAACTTTTAAGTTCTTAGAATGTCTAAAAGAATGGATTGAAGCACTTAAAAAGGGAAAATGGGTTCAATTAACCAAAAAAAAGCATGAGCTTATTTTGGATAACAATTTGGTGACTCATAACGGACATCTTCCTACTAGATGAGATGATCAATTTGCCTTTTGAAGCATCCATTGGGCATGGAGTCATAATTGATAGCTTGATCTGATTTGAACTTTGAAAATCCACTCCTTGAGCTGCTTGGACATTGTTGGAACTAGAGATGACCCTGAATCTTTTGGAAATGGGCCCTTCGAGACTCGATTTTAGTTGCTTTATGTATTTGTTCCATTTTAAAATTAGAAACTATCGGAAACTATGGGTCTCCCTGATGCAAATGCTGAAGGGCCTAGTGTATTCACCTGGAGGTACATCAAACTATATAACGATGTAAACCTAGAGCAACAAAAAACTGTGCCACAACACTTAGGAAAACAAAAACTATGCTACAATCAGAACAATTTGCATACGCACTTAGGGAAATTAAAAACCTAGGCTAATATTTTACAAGGGTGAGGAAATTTTCCTTTTAGTAGCAGTGTTTGAGGTAGATCCCATTGACTAGGATCTGCAATTCTTCACCATCCAATCTAGCCATCCGGAAGGCATTGCTACTTGTGCACCTTATGATCATGTAAGGGCCACTCCAAATGGCATCAAACTTGGAATGCTTTCTGGTTTTCCCGATCAACATCCCATTTTAGAACTAAGTCCCCCTCTTGAAAGGTCCTTGTTCTTGCTTTCTTATCAAAGGTCTTCTTGATCGATGCTTGATCTTTCTCCATGACCTGCATTGCATGCTCTCTTTCCTCTCCTACTTCCATCAACTATGCATACCTAATTTCCATAGGTTCAAACTCGACCAGTTCCAACTATTTCATGAGCTCCAATGATATGGGAAATTCTACCTCTTTCCCATATATAAGATTGTATGGGAACTTCCTGTGGACATTTTGGATGTGATCGTATTAGCCCATAGAGCTAATTTGATCTTTTAATTCCAAGTTCTCTAATTTTCATCAAGAGTCCTTATGATAATACTTAGCGAGGTTCTTATTTGTGGACTCTTCTTGGCCATTACCTTGATGGTAATAGTTTATTGAAGTGTTGAGGTACACACCATTCTTGATTTCCCATTCAGTGCTCTTGGTACCAAGGAATGCCAATGAATTATCTTATATAATGGTGGCAGGGACTCCAAACCTTGTGACTATTCCTTCAGAGAAATCCAAAATGTTGGATTCATTTGCTTCTTTTAGTGCCATTGCTTGATCCACTTGGTTAAATAGTCTCATTGCTAAGAAGTATTTGCTTGTGGCCTTGGCTTGAATTTGGGTTAATCACCCCAATGAAGTCTAGTCCCCACTACATGAATGACTGATCCACTGAAATGGGATGAAGGGGAAAGGCTGATAGTTTCTCCTTTCCTGAGAATAATGCACATTTTTACACTTCTCTACCCATGAGTAGCAGTCCCTAAACACTCGTAGACCAATAATAACCAACTTTCATGATCTTGAGAGCTGTTGCTTGAGGAGAAAAGTGGCCTCTTGCTTCTCCATCATGGAACTCATGCAACACTATCTCAATTTGGCCTGACCCAATGCACCTCAATATGACACTATTGATATCCTTTTAAACAAGACACCACCAACAAGCACATATGGAATGGCTTGTAGTCTGAAGTATCTTCTCTTTGCTTTGTTCCTTTCGGGGGCACAAACCTATTTGGAGGTAATGCACCAAGGCTTGGGTCCAACATGTAGTAGGTGCATCATTAGCTGGTTGCTCTTGATCATTTTGTAGAAATAGGATAGCCTCTTTTCCACCCACTGACTTGGCACTGTTGCTTGGAGGCGATCTGTTCACACAAACCCTTGCCTCAAACCAGTTTGGTCACCTTGATCTCAATGTCATATTCCATTACCCAAGTGATCCGGCTGATCTCTTCTTATTCAAGTCCTTGTTCAGGAGAAAATCCTTAACACCAACATGGGATACTAGTAGTTGAATCTTATTGTTTAAGACCAAGTGTCTGAACTTCTTCAAGCTCCTAATAATAGCAAGGACATGTTTTTAAATGAAAGATTATTTTACCTCATAGTCCTCCAAGATCTGATTGAATAAGGCTATTGGTTTTTCTAAAACTTCCTTGTTGGGCTAGATGAAGATGGTTGAGATGGTGTCTGACCCTCTGAAAGCATATAGCATGAAGTCTTTTGAGAATTTTGGGTTAATAAGATTTGGATCTGTGATATTGGAAGCTTGATGGCCTCAAAACTTTATTTTCCTTCTGTTGTCCATTTAAATGAAAGACTCTTCTTTAACATTATTGTTAAAGGCTTCAAAAGAGTGGAAAAATATGGTACAAACCCGTGAAAAAGTTTATTGTCCCCAAGAAGCTTTGGAGAAATTTCTAATGTTGTACCAATGGAAGTGTCCAGATGGCTTCCACCCTTTCAGGATCAATTGCAAACCCTTCTCTCAAGAAAATGTGGCCCAAAAATTTCCCCTCATGAGCCAGGAACACACACTTCTTTGGGTTCAGTGATACTCCAAACCTTCTACACCTCTAAAACACCTACCTGAGTTGAAAGAGATGGTCTACAACATTCTTTGAGAAGACAGTGATATCATCTAGATACACTAGGACATTTTTTTTTATCAAGCCTTTAAATGCCATGTCCATAGTTCACTAAAATGTTTCTCCAGAATTTGATAATCCAAATATTATCTTCTTATAAGCATATGTGTCCCATTTAGTGGTGAATGATGTCTTGAACTAATCTTCCTCTTTCACCATTATCTGGTTATAGCCTGAGTATCCATCTAACAATGAAAACCTCTCAGAACCAGCTATAACCTGTAAGATCTGTTCCATTTATAGAAGTGGATAGTGGTCCTTGAGTGATGCTCTGTTCAGATCACAAAATTCCACACACAGTCTAATTTCTCCATTTTTCTTCCTCATAGGCACCAAGTTTGCAACCCAACTCAAATTCTTGATAGCAAATATGATACTAGACTCAATTAGCTTGTTAAATTCTCTTCTCATGAGAGGCTCTATGTGAGGGTTTCTTGGCCTTTATTTTTTTATGAAAGGCTTAGATCCTGGATCCAGATCGATAGTTTGTTGTGCCAACTTTGGGTTGAAACCACTTAAATCTTTATAATTCTAGGTAAATACATCTAGGAATTCTCAACAAAGTTGAATAAACTCATATTTTTTTATGATGACAGCTTACCTTGACAATCTGCAATGTTTTTCCTTCTTTTATGAAAATGGGCTCGAATCTTCACCTTTTACCTAAATATTATCCTTCTCCTTTCGAAATTGGTCATTTTGGGTTGAATATTGATTCCAAAGTGAAAAGACCCTTTGGTAGTTTGTTGGTCCTCAGCTGCACCACTTGATCGCCATACGTTGATCCAACATGTCTTGGTTCTGGAGGATAACTCCACTTCTTCCTATAGAAATTTCACATTTTGTTGATCATTTTTATGACTTGCCAAGTCGTGTTGTTGTCACAAAAATTTTTCCTCACAACCAACTTGATATGGGGCTAGGATTTATCACTCTTGATACTCTCCACAACATCAAAGGCTGCCCCAATTGTTGTCAATTTCTGCTACTTCATTCTTCTTCCTTGGGATGGAATTGATGCTAAATTCTTTGAAATCCTCAATGAGGTCCCATACCCATTTCTTATAGATCTTTAGAAGATCGTTCTTGGTAGAATTTTGTCCTCGGACCTGATTAACAACTAGTTCACTGTCGCCAAACACTTGCAAGTTCTTGATTCCTCTTTTCCTTTCCCAATGTAGTCCATGGACCAAAGCCTCATATTTTGTTGTATTGTTTGAACAAGAAAATTGGAAATAGAAATTTGAGTAGTATTTCATACCTTGGGTTGACACAATCATAGCTCCTCCTCCGGATCCTTGTCTACTTCTTGAACCATCAAAGAATAATTTCCATACTTCATTATCATCTTTGTGTTCGGCTTGATGATGTTAAGAAGAGGGTGATTCTCCTCATGCAGATAGTAGACTCCTAGCTTATATTCCTCCATCTCTTTATAGGGGTCAAAATCATGCCTCTTGTTCACCCACTCATCAAGGGTCAAGTCTAGGATACACCCCACCTTGGTATCTACTTCACAAGTGCTTGGGAGGTCCTCTTGATCAAAGGCTAAACAATTGGCATTGATCGGGTGGGTACATAAGACTCAATATGGTAATCTACAATGGGCTCATATCGATTGTGGCCTTAGCTCCATAAATTGTTATAAAAAGCATGTATGATCAATCAACAGTTAAATAACATCCAATATTGGTAGTGAAGTCCCTCGAAAAACACAATGCAAAATGTGGTGGCAAGTCTATGACTAATATGTTCTACAACATAGTCACATTCAGGCAGGCATGCAGTGTGAGGCTCAAATCTTTGATGACTCCAACAGTTGTCACTGTTGTCCCATCTAATTACACTAACCCTTGGAGATGAATTTATATTGAAGACCTAGTTGATCAGCTATTTAATTTGGCATTACAGAGCTACTTGCTCCTAAATCAATCATGCAATTATGTACCAGTTTGTCCCCAATGATCAATGAAACATAGAACGGAGGGGGTTTCATATTATTACCTTGTTGTCCTCCATGATTTCCCCCATTCTGAGCTGCATTGGTAAACACTTTCTCTTGTTGGTTAGGGGTCTTATTTGAGCTTGACCAATTGGCCATAGAAGTTTGCAATAGAGCCCTCTATCCTGGAATGGCTAGTTACTCCCACATTGAAATATTTAAATTTGTCTTCTTCATTTGTTTAATGATGTTAAATGATCTATCTTTTTGCTTTCCATTTCTTGGTACATTTTCTCTTGCACATGGGTCGTTACAACCGGTGTCTGAGTGGGTTTGGAAGGTGGCTTGGAATGGCTCTACATATTGGGAGTTGCATTCTGAGTGCCAATACCTTGTGGAGTAATGGAGGGTTGAGGATTACCTGAGTTTGGTGATTTTCCCTCTCCAATATTCCTTTTCTTGGACCATGTATTGGTAACTACACTTTGAGAAGGTGTTTGATTCATCCCACATAAATCCTCAACCTGCTAATTAACAAGCATAGTTTCACTTAGAGATGCTTCTTGTTGAACTCCTTGCTACTGATTTTCTTCTTGGCTAGACTCTTGTGACACACCAATGGTTTGTACCATCAAGGCCTGGTTTAGTGCACCATTAAAACACATTGATTGGTTATGTGGCTGATTGCATGGGAAACACCAATCATATTCTTGGGCCATGTTGTTTTGTGCTGGAACCAAGGCCCTTGATGTTGAAGTTATGTTTGGATCATATGACTGGAAAGGCCTAGCATTTTGAGGTTGTCCTTGGTTTTGGTTCTGATTTGTAGCACAGGAATTGGTGGCCTATTCTGTTGATATGGGGGTCTAGCCTGATACTGAGCTTGAGGCTAATATGGCCTATAAATCTGAGCTTGTTGCCTCTTAATAGTTACTAACTCATTCCCTAGGTTCTGCAGCTATTTCATAACTTCTTGAAGTTATTTTGAGGCATTAGAGGATGAGGTGGAGGCTTCACTGAACTTTGTTTCCTAGGAGAAGGTATAGGAGCTAATGTCGGTGTCTAAGCGATACTTGGATCTCCTAGTTATGGGTATAGGGGAATGGGTGGCCTAGGAGCAAGTTTTCCATCCTAAATTAAACAATTTTCAGCTCTTATGGAAATCATATAGGCTACAGGTAAGGTGGTTTCTCTCATTGATTGAATCATTAAAGCAATATCAGAATTTAGAGCTCTAAGAATGTAAAAGAAAGCACCTTCTTACGTGGGAGTTACAACCAATGCAATCATGTCCGTGTCCTTTGAAATATGAAGTTGAAATCTTTCAACTACTCGTTAGGGCCCCTTTTGATTATTGTTAGTTTATCCAACAGGGAAAGATTATCTCCCTTCTCTCCAAATTGATCATGAAGATCTCTACACAGATGGTCCCAAGTTTGAATAGAGCTTGCTACTAGACTCTTGAACCATTTTGAAGCTTTACCCTTGAGTGAAGAGGCTAAAAACTTGAATGTAATTTCCATCTCAGTGATCTCATGGATTACATATACATTTGCAATGTCTTGAATGTTGTCACTAGGAGAAGTCTGATTCTCCCTAGTGAAATATGGAATGCTCTTTAATGTTGCCACTGGGACTGGATTTTGTGCATTGAGAGCGAGTGGGATGATGTCGGTGTAATTGACATAAGGATTGGGTGGTTATGCCACTTTAATTGGTCTAAGAACCCTTTTTGATTGAATTAATGACCTACCAGGAGGGGGTGTTGAAAAGGTTCTGATTGGTGGAGATGGAGACCTCTAGGATCTTCTCCCCCTTCCCCTTTAGTCTGGGGACAAGTGTAGATAGAAATAGTCCCTCCTCTCTGGTTCTTGACCTTTTTTATATTCTTATCATAAACTTGAGAAGCTTGGACTATTGAAACCAACAGATTTTGATTCTTTTAGATTCTCTAGATGTGTAATTTCTGAGCTTCTTAAAAGTTGAAAAAGTTATAACAAGTGCACATCATTATTGCTACAATAAAGGTAGAGACTTCTTCGTCCCACCAGGCATGCCAAAATTGTTAGTTCATAAACAAAACACCCCTAAGTTCCTGCAACTAGATGAGATGAGAATCTCAGTGTGATTGCACAACATGGAGCATCTTTAAAAGTGTGGGAACTTGTGAGTTGAGAGAGATCTCAGATTAAGGCTGGTTCCTATTCCTCTGTTCAGGTGCATACAAATAAATTGTAGAGGATCTACTCTAAATCTACTCTATCTTACCAAGGAGATAGGGTTAAGAAGATGTAAGAAAATAAACCTAAGCTAACGAGGTGATGCACCAAAGGAATGTTAGACACCCATTTTGTAACTTAACACAGACCACAAGAATGCAATACAACACCATGCATAGGTAACCAAAATGCAATGAAAGATCAAAAAGATAGCAATGAACACATGAAAGGGTTGGAAATCACCCACAGACATATATTATTTCTCTAGAGTTAATACAATACATTATAGTGGCCAAGAGGCAAGAAAATTTGTATTACAGCTCGAATGGGAGGTTTGAAAGCTCCACAAATTCTCTTGCGAACAAAATAAGAAGGGAGGGTGCAAAATAGAAATGTCTAACCCTTTACAATGAGCCCCGCCCCTTCTTTTATAGATTCAGCATAGAGAGAAGAAGGAGAGAGAGGTGGGAAAACTAATTTGAAGCTCAACTACTAGCCATCAATGCCTCTGCAAATCTGCCCCAAATTTGTCATGTCTGCCGCTTTGTGTTTTCTCGGTGTGTTGAAGAAGGGAAGAATGACAGATCAAATCAAATCTGATCTGGTTGTTGGGGACAATTAGATTGCATATTAATGGTGTGAAGACGTTTCCCCATTTTCACCCACTAAACCTCTTTGCAATTAAATTTTCAGGTTTTCATGGCATAAGCGAGGTCGAGACCTTTCCAATAGTGCCAAATTTGTTGAATTTTGGGCACGGGGTCCATTTGAATGTTTGAATCGGGTCCGTATAAAAATGACGAAAACTAGTGAGAAGAAACAGGTTCACGGGTGCGAAACTATTTTCCCTCTAACCGACTTTCCACTTTTGGCAAAAAAATATTTTTAGGCCCCGAGTCCGCATTTTACATTTGGGTGAAAATTCACTCTAAGGCCCACCGACCCGTATGCATTGAGGCTTGAAATGTGGATCCATCAACATCGACGGAGGCGCAGCTCATTTTCACTTTACACCTTCTTGGGGAAAAAATTTCAAACTACCTCCGACGACCCATCAATTTACTTTAACTTTTCAACATGGCCACATGTCCTTTTACAGCCCTAGGAAATTTTCTTTATTTTGGCTTTAAGATCCCTGTGGGCTTGCAGGCCAAAAATTCACTTTGTGCCCTATTTGTAAAATCAAAAAAGCTCCAAAACTCCTCTCAGACCCGCCAACCCACTTTTTTACTTGGGAAAATTTCCCTCTTTGGGCCCGCCGGCCCGAATTGTCCATTTGGGGAAAATGTCACAAAATCTCCCATGGCTCGCTTTTGGGCCAAAATACCTTCCAAGGCTCACCATCTCGTAACTTGCAAAATACGAGGAGTTATAAGGAATTCTTTGTATCTTTGGAAATGGGAATCAATTTCCCACCTAATGAACATGTTTTTAGGAAACTATTAAGTTCTTAGAATGTCTAAACAATGGATTGAAGCACTTACGGAGGAAAATGGGTTTAGTTAACCAAAAATAAGCATGAGCTTATTTTGGATAACAAGAATCCAAGACACCATATTTCATAAATTCTATTTGTTCAACTACATTGAACTACATCCTTTAGTTCTTCATAAATTTATTTCTTTTTCACTAACCTACCCTCACCATTTTAAGTTCGGGGGTTAGGAGTTGAAAGCCCAGTTCCCTACATGACTTCACAATTTGCATGTAATTCATCTTCTCATTTTCCTTTTAGGTGGATTGGGTTTGTAAAGTACTAGAGGAAGCTTGGAACTAGGTCATGTGTTCCCCTAGGACTGCATTATCCGCACTACTATGTGCCCTTTTAACTTGTCACTCCCAATCCTTCATTGATCGGCTTCACCTATGTTGTGAGGAACATGTTCCCCATGACCCAATTCCATCTAATCTCTAACTCTCTACACTACTCACCACCCACTAAATCCTTTCCATTGTGGGTAAACTCACCCTATGCGAAAATTTGGGTTCACGAGAACCTTTCCTTCCCTACACCGATTCTATGCTATGCTTGCCTCCCAACCCGTATTCCATTCAACCCTTCACTTTGTATGTTGATTGCCTTCACAAGGAAATTTCTATCCAATGGAAGTTTTTGAACATTCCACCCACCACCCGCATTTCCACATAACACTTCCTCCGTCCACAAATCCTTTGTTATGCGGCCAAATTGGCAAATCGAGTAACATGAGGAACTAAGGAACTGTTCATCCTAGACTGTAAAACCCCTAATACAATAAAAAGACCAAATTTCTAATTTATCTCAAAATTTTCAAAGTGTTTTAGCCAAGTAGAGAATTGAGGAGTTAGGAAAGGAATAGTAGAGTGCCTCGAAAGCCAATTTTCTCCATTTTCCTTTTTCTTTATTTCTAGCTAAGTATGGATCTTTAGAGCTTTGTAAAGAAAAGGGGAGCCTTAGAAAACCTCAATTTTCCATTCTAATCAGTTATAACCTTATCTATGCCTCAATAATTAGTGAAAATTATCAAAAGACACGAAAGGGGATTTTAGATATGATCCTTTTGGAGTGCTTGGAATTATAGTTATGAGGTGTATCTACTTGTTGTAGCTTTAAACTAGGCCTAATCCTAGTGTTTAGAAGCCTATTGGAGCATGATAATCACTTGTAGGTATGTGATCTCTTGTGGAAATTCATGGAGGTATTTCATCTTTCTCTCATCATTTAGAGGAACCTAGAAGATGTTTTATACTTAGTTATAGTGTTGGTTCAACTTGTTATGGCCTCAAACATAAAAAACCTAAGGCCTAGTCATGTAAATGAGATGGTATATGATTGTGTAGGGATATTTATGACTTGATAATAATTATAAATGATTTTATGGTGTGTCACGGTGGTGTGGGAAACATTTTAGGTTTCCATGATGATAATTTTGTAAGTTATGTTATTTTAAGCAAAACAGGTGCTTAAGAACACAAATCCGGCTCGAATTGTGAACTTCAGATGCTCGTTATGAATTGTATAATTTTCATGGGACCTAAAGGTTTTAAGGGATTTTTTCATAGGGATAAAAATATTTTCCAAAAATAAATGAGTGGTTTCATCGTCGGGGGTTTTATGAATAAATTTTAAGAAGGTAAACTATTTTTATGAGTCTCAAACCCTAGGTTGAGAGTGATAAGAGATATATTCCTTGTAATTTCCCAAAATGGATCCATTTTTCTAGTATGATGATTTGAGGTTGTATAGGAATCCTAAATATTTCCATAAAGGTATGGTAGAGCATGTGACAATATGTGGGACCCACTCAAACATGTAAGTTTATGAATATATTCATGTTATGGGCAAGTATTCCATTGAAGGAAATGAATAAATAAACATTGAATGTAACATGGGAGTTTTAATATACTTATATGATATTTTTAGGTCATTGTTGAGGTCCTAGAAGGAAAAGTGTGCCCTATTTATGAAGACTGGTCTTTGGGCCTAAAAGGGAAATTTTGAGCATTTTTATAGATTGACTGGTTGAAGGTTTTCCACTTAAACTTGGAAGGAAATGTATGATCCTATAGAAAGTACATTTATTTTAATTTCCAATGATGTATGGTTTGTCTCTTGATGATTTGTTTTTATAGGTCAACAAACTCAGTTTATGAAGACCATGTTTTATTGTTTTCAAGACATGATTGCTTTGGTGATAATATTGATATAGAAGACTCATGTTTTAGATTAACTGATGATTTATATCTATTCGAGAGTGAAGAGGGATGAATTGTTTCCCTAGTGAAGGCATTCATATGTCTTGAAATTTATATCAAGGGTGCAAACCTGTTTAGTTTCCAAAAATAATCTATAGGAAGTTAAGTTTGGTGAAGAGGAAAAGAGGTGTGGTTTTCATTGATGGATGTTTCATAAGGTATAGCTAACATGGATGTATTATAAAGTTTTTGGATTTCCATTGAGTTTATACATTCCATATTTTAGGTGTTTATGTGTGACCTTGAGCATGATTGGTGAAGACAAGTTCCTTGAAACAGTTGTTATGAGTAGGATATGGTCCTTCTCGATAGAGTTACGAATAAATTGATTCGTGCAAGTTAATGTGTGAGCATGTATGATTATTTTACTATGTATTTTAAATTTTTGAATCCTTTTGAGGCTTGATAAAGAATCATGATGAGTTTTAGGTCTTTGATGTGTAAGGTGATGGTTTTTTAGCCTATTTGGCTTGTTTCATTGTCTTGTGCATGACCGACATACATGGGTTTCTTTTATGAGTTTTAATGATTTTTTTATATTTTAAAGTTGTGATGGTCAAGATCCTTGGAATGGAATGAATTGTGTTATATTTTTAGATTTATAGAAATATTAAGGTCCATATTTCTTTAAAATTTAAACTAGTGAAAATTAGAGGTAAAAGTGAGAGCTACTTGAGAGAGTGAAAAGCTGTTCAAAGGCATAAAATCAGAGCTGAGTGTGTGTGTAAAATTATTAGGAGTGTTATAGATATTTTTTACAAGGGTTTGAGATCCAATCAGGTCATGAAAGTCATAGATTGAATGAGCTAGAAGGAGGTGTGTTTAAACATGGTTCGAAGAGTTTGGAGCTAAATCCTTGATCACTATCAATTGTGTGTGTTGGAATCATTTCTCTTCTAAATAAAATCCTATGTGATGACTCATATTCATGTTAGTTTCTTGTTGTGAGTAATATCAACAAGGGTTTAGGGGTTGGTACTCCTTGTGGGGTTGGTGCCTCACTAAAGAAATATCTTGTGATGTGTAATATTCACTTGAGTACTTTGTTGTGAGTAATATTAGCAAATTGTTCAGTGGTTTTTCTTCCCCTTAAGTTTTTACCACTTATATCATGTGTTCTTGTGTACTCCTTCAAGTTTATTATCTTGTGGATGGTTTTTGTTTATCGTTAAGATATCATTAACATATGGTTGAATTTTAATGGTGTATGAAAGTTCATTTGATAGTGTTTAAGTGTTTTTAATGACTAGTTCACCACCCCTCTCAAGTACATCTTTATTCCAATAATTGGTATACATGTTATCCAAAATCCACCCCTCAAGGTAAATTTTGGTAACTTATGCAAATTCTTAAGGTCAAGTAGGTTGAAATGGTTCAAGGCAAAAAATTAGGATTTTAAGGTACCTCTCCTCTTTTCTCTAACTCCCTTGTCCAAGAAAAATCCAAGGAGTTAGTAAAAATTTGCAAAAATCTGAAAAAATGAGGTCGCAGGCCTATTTTAATGCAAATTGGGTCTGAGAGCTATGGATGGAACCAAGGCGGATCGTACCAAGGTTCATCGTACCAAATTCGGGCCTAAAATGCTAAGGAGATAGTGAAATGTGAAAAATTGGATATTTTTGTGCAAAGCCATACACGCGACATCGGAGACAGTGAGACCCAAAAATCAAACGGCCTACCAAGAGGAGTCGACAAAGTTGGGTTGAAATGTCCTGTGGTGCACATGGGACATTGGGACACTCAGGACTTGCATGGATGAATCGCCACAGGTAAAAGGAATCGAAAAGTTGGGAAAATTTTTCTTGGGCAATCCATGGGATGTCGGGACACGTGGGACCCATATGGCCAAAATCACCGATTTGCAAAGGGAAGAGACATGTAGAGGAAAAGGAGGTCAACGACCCTCATGACCCGGTCAACGCTAGGAAATTTGAGACATCAAAGGCCGAAATCACCGCACCAAGAGGGAATTAGAAAAAGTGGAGGTTTTCCAACCAAGTCACACAAGGGACATCCAGGACACCAAGACCCGATTTCACCAAAATATCTGCATACAAAGGAAAATTCAACCCCGATCTTCCGAACTTCAAACGGCTGTAAATTTTGTCTTGAAGCTTCAATTTTCATGAAATTTGACTTTCTGGAATGAACACAATGTCCTCTACGCCACAGAAAATAAAGGAAACATTTCCATCTTTGATAAATTAAATACCTGTCCGTTAAATGAGAGAAATGTCTCATGCAGACCCAAAATAGCTTCCTGCACTCAAAAGGCCATAAATTTTTCAATTCTCAATGAAAATGCACAAAACTAGTACCATTGGAATTGGGGTGCAAGCCCAATGCAAAGAAATACATAAATCTTGAATTTTATGAAGAATCAATGGAGATGTTTATGAAAACATTCCAAGTTCGGATGAATGTTTTATTTGGTAGTTGGGATACATTCAATGAAGCATGGGCTAACATATTTCACTGTTTGCAAGTTATGGGATAGTATGGGGGCCTATTGCTAGTAAAATACCATCATTTAGATCCATTTATGACGTATTACAAGTGGTTAAAGGACATATTTACGGATATTCATTTTCCCTCTCTCAATCTCTCTTCTCGGATTCTATAAATTGGAGTGATTGGGGTCATTGTAGGAGAGATAGTTTTGAGTAGCGAAACTCTGCCAATTTTTTCTTGAAGACAATGTGCTAAAGGCCCTTGTAGTGGAATCCTTGTATGGTGATCCAGGCCCTTATCTTGTAATGGATTGAATTGTGCATATATATGAAGCAATAAATATGAGTTTGTGGATGTATCTTCCCCTATTGTGTTTGTTTGCATTCCTCTTTCCCCTTCAATATCATTACAAATATATTGTGTCTATCTTATACTCTTATAGGGATTCATTTTATTGTGCATGTATGGAATATTGTTGTGAATGCATTTGCTAGATTGTGGAGAACTGTTATCACCCCTTCTAGTATGCACTTTACTTCTACTTTCCACACATTGGAAGACTACTCTCACACCCTCCTTTTGTTGTATCACCGCTTTAGTGTAGGATTTGTTTTCATGAATTCTCTCTCTCCAGATCCGTTGGAAATTTATATTAGGATTAGATAGTTTTCTTGCATTATAGTAGATTGTGGCAGGTAGTTTAGGAGCAAGAACCAACTTTCTCTGGAGGTCTATCTCAAGTAGAAAGTCCCATAACTTGGAGATAGTACCCATGTTATCCAATCACATTGTGAGCTCAAGCACACATACTTGTGCAAACCATAGGGTGCTATGATTTGGAGATAATAGTATCATATCAGGTCCTTTTGAATAAGTTTAATCACTTGAAAGGAGATCCTTGAAGAAAAATATGGTGAATCGGTTGAGTATCTCATATCAAGGAACCATTGTTTAATGGAGTAGATTAGGATTTTTTGAGTCTAAGGATGAAGAATCATATCATGTCATTAGGGTTTGATATTTGTAAATTAGTGTTGGATGGTTATACTATACGTAACTCCCAGAGCAATACTTTATGCAGACAAGAATATGTGTAGTGATAATTAGAGGGCTATGAATGAAATCATGTGTGGACTACATGAAACTGAACTTGTTAAGGTAATGCATTGAAAATTAGACAAATCTATGTGGGATAAACTTATAATCTTCTATGAAGGATATTATAACGTAAGGATATAAAACCTTCAAACCTTTAGAAATTAGTTTGAAGGGTTGAAAATGAGTGATGATGAGCCTATTGTTGCATACTTGTTTAGGGCTGAAAATATTTTCAACACCATGAAATGATTAGGTGAAGAAGTAAAGGAAGAGGTAGTAGTACGAAAGGTATTAAGGTCTCTTAACTTCTAAATTTGATTCCAAAGTGTCTTCCATTGAAGAAGCTAAGAATTTGACTCTTTTGACTATGGATTATTTGCATGGAACCTGGACTGCATATGAAATGACAACTTAGGGTGATAAACTTGTCAAGAAGGAGATAAATTTCAAGGATGAAAAGAAGAAAAAAGAAAAGAAGACAAGGGATGGTAATGCTACTCATGATATGGATGATGATGAGTTTTTGCCATGATTGCTAGAATATTGAAGGTTGGATCAGGTAAGTACAAAGGGAAGCTCCTTTCAAATTTTTCAATTGTGGTAAGGTAGGCCATTTTGCAAACAAATTCCCTCATAAGCACAAGAATGAGGATTAATAAATTTATAGAGAACATGACAAGAAGGATAACATATCTCGATAAAGGAAAAACAAGTTCAAGAGGTTTTACAAAAAGAAAAATACTAGAAGAAGATTCTATATTCAAAAGAAGAGTGTTATTCATATAAGGATAACAACATTGATAGTGGTGTTTCTAATTCAGAATCAGAATTAGAGCATGAAGAGGTTATTGATGAGGTTTTGTTCATGACTAAATATGTCATTAGATCTATGAGTGACCATTCAACATTGTTTGGTGAAAACATGTAATCTAATAATGAAGAAGAAGATGATGACTATGATAATTAATTGGAATGTGTTCAAGATGAGATAAAACATCTTGAGAAGAATGTCAAGAACCTAAAGACACAAGTCAAAGAATATGAAAGAAAAATTCATGAGCTTGAAGAGAAACATTGGGTTGTAACTAAAAATATAGATGAGATAATCAAAAATCTAGAAATGTGAATGAGCACCATGAAATTGAGCTTATAATCCAAAGAAGAGTAAATGACCTTTCTTAAATGATAATTATCTAATGCAGTTAGTGAGGCTAAATCATTCCAAAAGTTTGAAAAGAGTACTAAATATCTTGATTATCTTATAAGTAGTCGAGAGATCTATAGGAGATAGATCAGTTTACGATTCAAAGATGGCTTCAATAATAAATATATGAAGTAATAATAAAGTTTTCTAATAAAATATGATTAAATAATAATTACTAAGGAATGAAAGAAAGAAAACTCTACTAAAGACAATGTGAAGAAAAAGTCAGTTAGACAACCAAATGATTCAAGGAATGAAAGATCATTTAGTGGTTATTGTTTCACTTGTAATGGTTTTTGATATAGCGATAAGGATTCTAGGAGGTTAACTAGAGATGATCATACTTAGAAGGATAGTAGGATTGAGATAGAAAACAATGTATTTTATTACACTTGCCATGAGAGAGGTCATGTGGCTAGGTATTGTTTGTATGAACCATCAAGTCAAAAATTGAGTAATGAAGGTTACAAGGATAAAAGTAGAGTTGTGTACTTCAACCGCAATAATATTGGACATGTTACTAGGGATTTTTATGGTCACACAAGGCAAGAAAGGAACTTTTTCGGTCCTAGATTACAAGAAAGGAGGAAAAACAAGTTATGGGAGCCAAGAATGAATAACATGGTTCCACTAAGATCAGATGATGATGAAAAGAAAGGTGTGCCTCGGAGTAAAGATCGAGAAGAAAGTGGATGGAAGTTAATTTCAAGAGTCTAAGAGGATTTAAGACCTATTTCAGTCCATCTTCTAGATCTATCATGAAGAAATATGTCTCTACTAGGCTTCTTAGAGACATGTTGATCCATATGAAGCATTAAGAAGAGGGGAGCTGATTGGTTGGACTATGGTGCTATATAAGTCTTGACATGTGATCAATGCATGTCTTGTAGTATTATTGGAGTTTTCAAGTAAAGAAAATGTGTGGTTGCAATCAAGAAGTATCTAAATATGTATATTCCTTTCTTTAAGGTTTTGTTTCCATAGTTGAAGTTTATGAGGCCTTGTCTTGATATTTCAAGGTTTAGTTATGATCTGCGTTTGAGTTGTCCATGTAGGTCAAGTGTTGTTAGTCCATCAAGAGGCCTATTTTAATGTCTCAGAGGTATCAAAACAATGTTTGAAGTGGCTATGCTATAAAATATTTGTACAAATAATGAGGAGTCATCAAGAGAAAACTTTTCCTTTGTCTAATTTGTTAGTACAAGATGCATAAATAAATCTTGTGTCGGTGGTTTTATCATTTGAAACAAGTCACCATGGTCTCTAGGGTCTAAGGCAATGTCAAAACCTTATATCATTAAACTGAAGTCTAAAAATTAGTGTGAAGACATGAAGAGGGTATTTCTTGGGTCTGTCAATGGGTTGTGGTCTAAGATAGTGTCCTTGACCTTAAATAGGCATGCTTGAATATTTTCGGTCATGATAAACTGAAAGTTACCGTGATGACAAGTTAATGAATGAATAATACAATTGTGAAATGAGGATCCTTGAAATGGAGAAAGGAACTATAGTAGTGTGATCATGGGGTCAACGGGCATTCTTCATGATTCTTGAAGCCCTTCAACATGATTTAGAGGCTGAATTAATTATCAATAGTGAGAAAGGGGATACATTTGTGAAGAATAAGTCATACATCAATATGATGACTTGATCATATCATTTAAAGAATGTGATATAATGTCTTCAAGGTATTTTTTATGGTATTTGTGCTTACAAAATGATTATTTGATTTGTTGTTTCAAGTTTGAAATGGTTTAATAGTGTAATAACATCAAAGAGATGGTTAAGGTATGAACAATGATCAAGAAGGCCATAAATGAGTTCTTTAAGCCTATGCATGGCTGATTAAGGTCTGGTAGTGTCTTGATAAATATCATGAGAAGATAGTGTGGTTTGCATGATAACCATACATCCGATTGTCTATTCATAGAGCTCATACAATGATAAGGTATGCTTATAAGTCTTTCAAGTCAATGGATCTATGTAGACAAATAGTGCATAAGTAAGAGATTAGTTTATTAAGGTTTGTTGGTGCTCTTTACACAAGAATGTGTAGTAAAAAGAAAACTTGAGAAGCTACTAAGACCTAAAGTTGACAGGAAAATGAAAATAACAAAGTTGGAGGGTAGATATTATTATTGATAGGGTACAATCTATGTGAGAGCATTGAAATGAGTTATTACATGTGTGGAAAGTCAACTAACACTATCTCGATAGGTATGAGTTATCTAATCATGTTGTAGAAGATCTAAGAGTGTGGACATGCATAGAAAAATATAAGGAGTGTCAAGTAAAATAGGAAATTTTTAAGCTAAGGTGGTTTGTGCCAAGACTTGGAAGAGGATTAATGGTGTGTTACAGTGTCTGAGATGACATATTAAAGTAGAGGGTATTATTTATTCTCAAGAATAATTTTTAGATAACATGAATACTTATAAGAAAATATGATATTGGGATGAGCAAGAATAAGTGAAAAAGCTTGTGCTAAAACAATTTTTTTCATTCATTGAGTTGTTACAATGTTTTAAGGTCAAGTTTGTGACTTTTTTATGGTTTCATGATACATTGCTTATTGGAATTTTTGAAAGGATTCTTGAAATAGTCTCGAGACTTAAAATATGAAGAAAAGTACAATTACAAGGTAAGTTTGTGATGTCTTTCACCTTGAATAGATAAGTCTATCATGTCATGGTAATATGGTGGACAATTAGAGTGAGCTACATGTCTATAGGAGACTCTTGGGGTAGGGAATCATGTTTGATCATGAAGCAAAGTGATGTAGGTGCTATAAGGTGTTCAAAGTTCTGTGGAGATTTGGTGACGGAGTTCTGATATTTTTGTAAGCATAAGTGTATGGTCCAATAAATTTATGATTTAAAGGAGTTTAAATGTCATGCAAAGGAGATAGAAAAAACTAAATAAATGTCTCAGACAATGATGATATGTTTGTGCCAGCTCCATGGTTTGTATATAAGTTAAGAAATCTAATTTTTGTGTTTTCAATAAGAGATGGAAGAAAAAACCTCATGGGAGCTATAAGGAGATTATTCATATTGTTTTTTATCTCCTAGAGCAATATGAAGTTGGGCCATGATGCATTGAAGAAGTTGTTTAGGGACCTCAATCCTAAAAGTTGTGTATAAAAATTATATGGAAGAAAAAATATAGGTGGTGAGCATGATTAGTTGATATAGATCAAGAAAGAAGTAAACATGATGTTCTATGTTTGGATTCATGATTTTTGGCATGTATTAATGTCTTGTCTAGCTCTGTCAGGGTATGCTACTGAGTGCTTCAATACTTTGAAAGAAACCAAAAATAGAGTTTACTGAGGTAGAACATGTATGCAAGCTAGTTTGATAAGTTTGTTTATTTTTTTAACTCAAGAAGGGATCCAAATATGTTGAAAGAGGATGAATACCATGCATGTACATGTATGTTTTATCATTAATGTTAAAACCGGGAGACAACTAGGTGGTTTTCTATCAATGAAAAAGGGGGAGATTGTTGGCATGTGTTAGTATAGGTGTTTTCATTAATGTAAAATATCATTAATGAAAAGGAGGATGATATAGGATTGCTAGAGGGTTCTTGACATGATGATGACATGTAGATTCAGGTTGATTCATAATGGCATGAGTGGACAAGGTGAGTATGTCGTGGTCTAGCAAGCCTAATCAGGTGACCTAGGTATCCTAGGTGATGGAGGATGGTGAGTAGAGCTGGATGGTGATTTGAGGAACATGCTAGAGGAATTGTGAGCATGAGAAGAGTGTGTTGAAGCACTCTTTCTTGAGCTTTAGAGTGTAGGTACAAGTGGAAGATTCGATTACAGTGTGCTCATGTAGACCAAATTTAGGTACATATAGGCCAAATGAAGCACGAGATTTAGTTTGAGAGCCATGTGAGCTCATGAAGGCATATAGAGGTGTGAGACATGTTTTCTAAAGTGTTTTAGGTCATTTTTTTAGTGCTGTAAGAATAGTAATGAGTTGTGTCTACTTGGTTGAGGTCTAAACTAGGCCTAATCCTAGTGTTTGGAAGCCTATTGGAGCATGATAGTCACTTGAAGGTATGTGTGAGCTCTTGAGGACATTCATGGAGGTATTTCAGGTTTTTTTCATCATCTAGATGCACTTAGAAGAGGTTTAATACTTTGTTATAGTGTTGGTTTGGTTTGTTATGGCCTAAAACATTCAAAATCTTAATGCCTTGTCGTGCAAATGACATGGGATATGAAATTGCAAGGATATTTATGACTTGATGAGAATCGGAGATGTTTTTAGAGTGTGTGATTGTGTTGTGTGAAAATTTTTAGGTTGACATGATGAGAATTTTACAAGTTATGATGTTTAGGAAAAAAGGATGCTTGATAATGTAAATCCATCTCGAATTATGACTTTCAGTGCTCGTTGTGAATTTTATTATTTGCATGGGACCTAGATGTTTTCAAGGATTTTTTCCATTGATATAAGAATATTTTCCAAAAATAATACAATGGTTTCATCGTCATTTTTTATGAACAAATGTTAAGAAGGTAAACTATTTTTATTAGTTTGAATCCCTAGGTTGACAACAATAGGAAAGATCTTCTTAGTAAGTGCAAAAATGGATTCATTTTGATAGTATGTGGATTATAGGTTGTAGAGGTCTCTCCATAATTCCATAAATGTATTATATAGCATGTGAGCATATGTGGGCCTCCCTCACACAGAAAGTTTACGAAGATCTTCAAGTTGTGGAAAAGTATTCCATTGAAGGAAATGAATAAATCAAAATTGATCGATCATGGGAGTTTTACTATATTTACATGATATTTTCATTTCATGTGTGAAATCATATAAGGCAAAGTGTGCCCTATTTATGAAGACTATTCTTTGGGCCTAAAGTGCGGTTTTGAGTAGTTTCGAGAGATTGATCTAGTTTATTGCCTTCCACTTGGACTTGGAAGGAAATGTAAAATTTTAGAGAAAATAGATTACAATTTATATCCATTGATGTTTTTTTTTGTCTCTTGATGATGTGTTTTGATAGGTGAACCAACTCAGTTTATGAAGACCAAGTTTGATTGTTTTCAGGACATGATTGCTTTAGTGATAAGATTGATATAGAAGACTCATGTTTTGGATTATATTATTCTTGTTATTTATTGGAGAGTGAATGAGGATGAATTATTTCCTGTTTAAGGAATTTATAAGTATTTCAAGTTACATAAGTGTTGAAAACCAGTTGAGTTTCCAAAACATCTTTTTAGGCGGTTTAAGTTTGGTGAAGAGGAAAAGAGGTGTGGTTTGAATTGATGGATATTTCATGAGGTGTAGCTAACGTGGATGTATTTTACAAGTCATTTTATTTATAGTGAGTGGTTATATTCCATATTTGAGGTGTGTTTGAGTGATCTTGAGCATGATTGGTGAACATAGTTTCTGAAATCATATGTTTTGAGTAGGATATAGTCCTTCTTAAGAGTTTTATGAAGAAAATTATTGTTGAAAATTAATGTGCAAGAATGTATGATGTTTTTCTCATGTATTTTACATGTGTGAATCCTTTTGGCTTGAAAAATCATGGTGATGAGTTTATAGGTCTGTTATCTTGTAAAATTGACAAGGGCAATTTTACAGGTAACCATACCAAAATTTTGTTCTGGTTCCTCGTCGGGGTCCCTCAGTGTTCGGAATGTTGTAAAATCCCTTTCCAGGAAATCTAGTTTTCCGAACTTGGTCATTTTGGTCCTTTTTGGCTGGGCACACCTTTTATCTATGCAACACAGGGTAAATTTGTGCCCCTTTATTTCCTTTGGTGCACCCTTTGAAGTGTTGACACAACAATTGTTGCGCCTTCCCGTGATGCACCTTTCTTGCATGCGCAAGGCACATGCGCCTTCCTGTCAACAACAAAAATGTTGCGCCATTAATTGGTGTGCCAAGGCGCTCAAAATGAAGTGTTGACAGTACTAAATTTGTGCCAAAGGTGCAAATAATTTCATGTTGACAAAACCATATCCGCGCCAAAGGGCGCAAAGTTTTACATGTCGACACGTGTTTTGGTGTGCCCCTTTAAAAAGTGGTTGGCACATTTATTACACCTTTTCTATATATAGGCACATCTGCCCTGTCACTTTCACAATCAGAAAACACGTGAAAAACTTTATTCCTCTGCACCTGTCAGCGTGCCCGTCATTCTCATGTCGCATTCGTGGACCCCACTTCGTCTCTCACATTCTATATATTATAGGTAAGTGATCCTTGTTTCTCTTTTGTTTTCATTTTTGCTAGTTGTTTGTGAGTTTGGTGAAATGGATATGAGAAGCTTTAAACCCCTCCTGCCCATTTTGCAAGTCTTCCCTCCCAAACCGTTTTCACCCTCTTTCCAGATCTGCTGGCCAAGAGGGCTCTGCCTCAAAATGAACCTAGATCTCTTTGTTGTGCCCCCTTCACCATCTAAATCCATGAAGAAGGAGGCCTAAACTACCCACAAACCCATCAAGAAAGGAGAGAAAACCTAAAAGTTGTTTCTGAGCTGCATTTTTCTCTTGGCGCAATCGCCACCCTTGTTACAGAAAACACAGTCGCGCAAGAGGGCGCACTGACCTTGATTGCAGCACGCAAGATCCCTGCGCCATGCATAAACCGAGTAAATCCTAAACCCAGAGACAAGTACAATCCCACTAACAACAACAAAGTTCCATGCAAGCTTTCCCTACGCTGCGCCAAAGTCCCCCTTTGCGCACATAAAGTTAGTGCTACATGCATTAATCTTGTGCCCTTTGGCACACCAAAATTCCATGTTACATGTAAATTGCATGCACCATTAGCACATCCTACTCCCATGCAACACTAAACTTATTTGTGCCCAGTATAAAACAACATATAATGGTGCAGGCACACTCTTGTTTACAACAACAAAGATGTTATATGGAAAATCCTTATGCCATGCGCCCTTTGGCGCTAATTTATTACTTGTAACACTCTGCTTCAGTGCACCATACTATTAACCCTGTAGCCTACAGTTTACCTACGCCTTGCGCCCAAAAGCCTTAAAATTGCTAACTCCTCATTTTGTGGTGCTTTAATGGAAGATCTGACGGCTAACATGGCTCTTTTGCGTTGGACTTCACTCCTTCTTCTTGCAGATCAGCAACTGAACTCAGATCCACATATGTCTACATCAAGAAAAAGGCCAACCAAGTCAAAGGGTAAGGCTAAGCTTACAGAGGAAGAGATGAAATACAAGTATCAAAGGGTCAGAATGCCCGAGTCCTAGGCAGAATGTGATCTAGATATCAGAGATTCCGAACTTGGCCACATTGACATGGAGGATTTCTGGGCCAGAACCAGGAGGGTCACAGGCAGTCCTTGGATGGACAAGCTGGTGGGTAGTGGTCTGCATTTTGCTGGGGGATCCTGTCAGTGCAGTAAAAAATGAGTTTCGATGGTGGTGGCCCACTATTACAACAAAGACACAAGGTGTGTCGAAAATGAAAAGGGCGAGGTCATAATCAACCTCACTGCCCGGCACTTCGAGATCATGCTAGGCATTCCTCACCACCGACATTTTGTGGCTGTAAGCCAAGAGGACTGCATCAAGGCATGGGAGGATAATGAGGAAAAATGCATGTAGCTGATGAACGAAGTGTACTTAAAGAATAAGAAGGTGATAACTAGGTGGCCACAAGGTTATTCACCATAGCGACTTCTCCGAGGAACTGAGTGATACCATCACATTCCTAAGTAGAGTTTTGGGATTTCTGATGCCCATTACTTTCACAAATGGATGCTCAGGTACCTAGAAACCATGAATAAGAATTTTCTGAGTAGCGCTTTGAGTGGGCGGAGATCATAAGCAGCACCATCTCTGAGCAGCTCCAATAACTCACCACAACGGGGAGGTTCTACATGAACTCCTACGTAGTCTACGCTGCAGCCTCAGAGAGGGATTATCTAGCACTGAGCCGATGCGGGGTTTGGCCTCAGGTGAAGATATATGAATACTACCTAGAGTTGAAGCTAGAGAACAACATCTCGTAGTTTACCAAGATCAATGATGCTTTCTTCTATGGCATCGTCTGCCTTTTGAGGCCAAATATGACTCATGGTCGGACAACCAAGAGCATAGTCATAGTGACTGAGAAGTGGGGAGCACTATTTACCCAATTCCCCACCTTCACCTATCTCAGAGAAGCTAACTTCTTGGGGGAGCCCACCAAATTACCAAGGTATGCTGGCCCTAAGCTGATCCTGTTGGAGCTGTCCAGATAGCTCATAACATACCATGAGAAGTGTCTGAAGAGAAAGAAGGTTAGACATCCTTTCCCCCTTATAGTGGGTAGGTACACCTATATTTCCCACAACAAAGCCAGGAAATGTTCAAGAGCTAGAACTACTCAATCTAAAGCACAATTTCTAGCAAGGCCCACCTTCGATCCAAGAAATTGCCTCCCTAAGGCAAAACTCAATCTCGATCCACGTTCCACAGATCGAGGATATCTACATCGACCTGTATCATGAGGTCAAACTCAGGAGAAAGGATCACTCTCACCTAGCCCTGGCAAAGATTATCCAGTATGGCATGGCCATCATTCTAAAAGGTTATCAAACTACGATCAAGAAGTTGATCAGGTGTATCTAGACACGGATGGGGACAACTGGCCGTTTGTTGAAATAGATAGAACAAAGGCACCTTAGACCATTGAGGTAAGGGTTAAAGAAACATTGCGGCGAGATAGAACATTGGTGCAAAATGAATGGCCTTATCTACCTCGGAGTAGATTTCACCACATCCCCTTTGGGCAACACACCTGTCAGGACGAAACATCTGCCAAAGAGCAAAGGAAAGGATAAAGAGGGAGAATCAAGCTCCACTCAAGAAGAAGCTCCTGAAATCCCTCCCTCTGCCGCATAGGAACAAGTTGTAACTCTGGCATCCCCGGAGAAAGAAGTGGTGGAGAGTGTTCCAATGGGCACATCCATTCAGGATGTTGCCACTGACCACAACCATGGAGGTTCCCACCATCCCTTCTCCCCCTTCTCAGGTGACTCAAGCGACCATTCCTTTGGTCATATCCTCTCCCCCATATTCTACTGTTCCCCCTTCCTCGTCCTCCATCTTCTCTTCTCTCATGGAGCTGTCCCCCACTATTTCTTCTCTCATCTCTCAGCTCCCTTCCATTCCCATGACTACCTCACCTACAGTATCTCCCCCTCCCGTGAGCACTTTCTTGGCCTCTCTCTCGATGCCGCCACCAAGTGTCTCTATGCATTTCCCCTCATCCACTGCAACTACTCCCTCTTCCACCACTGGTCCTGCTCCCTTAGGTCCAGCATGGCTTTCTCAGCACTTGAGTCAACATAAGAGGAAAGTCCCTATTGCACCAATGGACTTCTCCATCATCCCAACAAAGGGGGATAAGAAGCAAAAGCCAATAACCCGCTTCTCCCAGAGTGCATCGGGAGAAAGAGTAATGGAGATCGCGTATCCCGATCCTTCAAAGGATAAAAAGGATCTGTCTCCTACAGATTATATAGTGACGCAGGTCACAATGGGAATGTCTTTGAAAGTCTTCAAGGAGAGGCCCTATCTGCGGTGGATGCCCTTTGTAAGAAAATCCAAGAAGTAAAGGAAGAGAAGAGGCTACTAAAAGAACAGAACAAACATCTTCTCCATGCCCTGCAGAAAATGGGTAGTGCACCTCCTACAACTACCACAAAAATCCCGAGGTCCTAAGCCAAGATAAGATCAGATCCTCAAAGACAACGAGGAGGTAATTGTCAAGTTCACCAAATTGTATCAGAACATTGGTCGGGAAAACAAAGATCTCCAGGTGATTACGGGACCTATCTCCAAAGAGTTGGACCATGCTAGGTTGTAACACAAGATGTTCCATAAAATTGGAATTTTTCACAATCGATGATTTGGTAAAATTCAGCATTTTCAATCACCCTAGGGTACCCAGCAAAATCCTTGCTACGTTGGACTACCGGGTCGATCAGATGGAATTCGTCCTGGAGAAGATAAAAAGGTCAAGGAGGAAGCTCTGAATGCAATGCATCAAATGGAGAAAATTGTTCTAAAAATGTCTCCAGTATTTCTCACTCCTTTTTCCTTGAGGAAGGTAGATGAAACTATTTGGATCTTCAAGGAGATCATCTCGCAAGGGCTAGGGCTAGAAGTCACTTTTGACACGGAATGCATCAATAACCTTCTGGCTTGCCGTGATTTTGTGGGGTACCTGATGGAGGTAGGTAATGAATATTTCAAGCTCCCCGAAAAACTCAGAGATGAGCGGGAGACTTGTGAGGTCATCAGCGATCATACAAAGGGTCCTACCCAGGATCAACTTCAGCCGATGGTCAGTAAATTCATGGAATATCGGACCCAGTTCCACATCACCTCTCCCGAGCAGCAAGTAGAAGCAAGATACCCCCTTTTAGCCATGAGACGATGATGAATAGCCTTCTTCCTCTTGGATTTCTTTTTGTAAATATCTAAGAGTATGTTGGCACAAATGATGACATCATCCATGTTGCACCATGGGATGTTGTCATCCACCAAGTTGCCCAAAGTCAACATTGACTTTTAGATATTTTGTAGATATTTTGTAATTAGTTGTTGGTTTCTTTTTTCCTTCTCTCTTCTCCTTCTTCTATATATACTTGGATACTTGTTGTATTCAAGGTGTGGACACTTTTTAGATAAAAAATAGAAGTAAGGATAAAAGGCTTTGTACTTTTGTAATGAGAGGAAAATATTAATACAATATTGAGACTTTGTGTTGAATACCTGTGTTATGCATCAGAACTTTCTTATGTTAGATCTGCATGTTTATTCTGTTGAATCTACTTCTACTTCTTTTGTCATTTGTTCATCAGTATTGCTTTGTTCATCTATGCAAGTAGGTTTGGCTCCATTTATTACCAATCCCAAAACATAGACCTTCTGATCTTTCTTCTTTGGAATTCATTTCTTTTCTCCTTTCGGATATATCTTATCTTCGTTCTTTCCCTTCTCTCCTTTCCTTTCACAGTTGGAAACACCTCTACTGGGATGAGATCCCAAACCCCCGAAGGTAGAATATTGTGAGACTTGCATGCATTCCCTTTGGTAGAATAGCAATAAACCAATTTCACTTTACTCGACTCAAAGAGGGCTATTCCCTACACATTGTTGGTTCGTCTATCCATAGATCTGTCCACCCGAAATGATTTTCAGGCCAACAAGGTCTTTGATGTGAAGGTGATGTTGTTTTGAGCCATTTTGGCTTGTTTGGTTGTCTGGTGTGCATAGCCAACCTACATGGGCACATTTTATGAGTTGTTATGAATGTATTGTTATATTGTTAAGTTGTAATGGTTGAGATCCTTTGTATGGACTGAATTGTGTTATTTTTTTGAATTGAAATACATATAAAAGTGCATGTTTGGTTAAAATTTGAACTAGTGAAAATTAGAGGGAAAAGTGTGAGCTACTTGAGAGAGTGAAAGAGGTTAAGAGGAATCAAATTAGAGCTGAGATTGTGTGAAAAAATATGATGAGTGTTAGACATATTGTGTGCAAGGGTTTGAGAACAAATCATGTCATGAAAGTCCAAGATTGAGCGATATAGAAGGAGGTGTGTTTAAAGAGGGTTTCAAGAGTTTGGATCTGAATCCTTGATCACTATCATCTATGTGTGTTGGTAGAATTTATTCAGTGGTATTCCTACTAAAATCTTGTGTGATGAGTCATATTCATGCAAGTCTCTCGTTGTGAGTAATATATAAAAGGGTTTAGGTGTTGGTGCTCCTTGTGGGGTTGGTGCTTCACTAAAACAATATCTTGTCATGTGTAATATTCACTTGAGTACTTTGATGTGAGTAATATAAGAAATTTTTCGGTGGGTTTTCTTTCCTTGAGAATTTCCCACTTATATATTGTGTTCTTGTGTACTCCTTCATGTTTATGCTCTTGTGGATGGTTGTTTCTTATTGTTAAGATCTCATTAATGCATGGTTGAATGTTAATGGTGTATGAAAGTTAATTTGAAAATTTTTAAGGATTTTTAAGGAATGATTCACCCACCTTCATCCATTTTGATTCCAAGAAACTCCTCCGAGGAAAATTTTCCAAAAGTGTATCTTTGTTATGATTATACCTATTTTTTAATTTAGTAATGTTGAATTTCCAAAAAGTGTGCTAAACATTAGAGAAAAAAAGAAGAGATTTGTATTAAATATATCAAAAATAAATAATAACGTAAAAATAATTTGAAAATAGTGTTGGTATGCTTGAGATATATAATGAAAAGTGATTCAAATATTAGAAGAACTAGAAAGAGACCCAAAGGATGGGACCGACTATTAGATGCTAGAGAAATTTTTCCAAACTATAATTAGTGAATATGAAGATTGAAACGAAGGTATGGATGTGAATATACATTGAAGATATATAATCCTAGAGAAATTAGTGTTTCATAAAAGGTGCACGATATAATGTTGGGTTTGCCAAAATATTAACACCGTAATTAAATTTATGTGAAATGTAATTATTTTTGTGAATTAAGTACTCTAAAGGATGTAAGGGTTAGGAAAACTTGATTACTCTTATTAATTAACTTCAAAATTTAATTACCAATAACATAATAACACATCAATACTCGTGAATCGATATGTTAAACAAGATAAAAATATGAAAACAATAAAATAATGATTGCACTTAGCTAAGTATAGATGATTATGAGAAGTTATTAGAGCATGCACTATTGAAACAGGAAGATTTCAACCTGATGATTCTTTGTTTTACAGACCGTAACTTGCAAATCTTGTGGTAATTAATTATATAACTCTTCAAGAACCATACCATATGGTCTTGAAACTTATGTATGGTGTTGAACCTACTTAGAGTTGGGCCCTAAAAATTTCTGAAATGGTTTCCTACCTAGAACATTATATCACTATCAAAATATAATTTTTACCACATTGCAAAGCTCTCTAGATACTTTGATCATGGTATCAACCCTAATTGTGGATGGGAAGTACTTCAAAAAAACATTATTTTGGTTTTGAGCACTCACATGCACCACATGAGACAATGGCACTACTTCAAAGAGGCCTCAAACTCGCACATCATTTTCCACATAGCATGTGATATATAAATGAATCCAACTAGATATAAAAAACATCTTTGAAAATGCTTCATTTCAGATGTATATTTCTAAAATAATTGGTTAAGATATGTTTTAGTTCTTGTAGATAAGATATATTGATGTCTTGACATGATAAAAACTTCCATACATGAAGATATTTATTCTAGAATGATTTACGGTGTGCTATTTCAAGATTTATGGATCCTTGAGTTCCTTTTGCAAGTGTTTGAAGTGAGTATATCAATGTAGTTAGATAATATTTCTAAGTTAGAAAATGAGGGAGTGTTTACTTGATTATATTAGGTTTTTAGGTGATTTATCTAAGAAAGGTTGACCCATATGGTATATAATACTCGGAAAATATTTTGAAATTAAAATAATAGTTGGCAAACAAGTAAGTATAAGACCATAAAATTTGTCTAGTAATGGATATAATATCCTAATTTGTGACCAAATTGAACACCATCAATAGGGATGAAAACATGCAATCCAGATTTTTAAACTTTTTCTTGATGTTTTTCTATGGATTTTATGCATTATGTTCTCAAAATTTGACAACATGTTAGTGTAAAAGGATAAATAAGCTAAAAACGATACCTCAGATTGTACTAAGCAAGAATGGGAAGGTTATATTTATCTTAGAAAGAATGTATTTACAAAATTAGAAGGGTGAAAGAGTGAATTATCAAATTTTATTGTGTACAAGTTCATAAGAATGCATGATCAAGTAAATGAGGTGAGTTTAACTTTCATATAGGGATTCGAAGGTAAATTATCATGGATAGGACAACCTAGAGGGATTAATTTATACAACTAAAAATATAAAATTGAAATATTATATAAAGGATATGTCAATCCAAAAAGGTACAAGTCAGCCAAGACAAGATTCCAAAAGATGACCAAATTGAACATTTCTAGACAAGGATCAAAAACATGAAAAATTAAGGTCACATTTTTTTAGTTGGATTTTTATATGGTTTATGTGTATTTAATTATAAAAAAATATCATTTTATCAGTGTGCATGAATAAGGAAGTTAGACAAGAGACTTGAGGATGTACTAAGTGGTGATAGATAAGCGTGTTTGTCTTAGCAAAAGTGCATTTTCAAAACTAGTAGTGTTAAATGGGATATATAGAGTAAAGTTTGAATATTTTCCCATTTTCCTCGTGAAGGTTGTATAATTAACATTGACCTTTATAAAACATTATCTAAAATTCATGACATATGTGGCTTCTAATGGTCCTAACAAGTTTTTACTCCCAAGGTAATATCTTCCTTTAGAATATACTTAATCATTCATACAAATATGAAGGAATAATGTTTAATTTATTATTGTAAGATTTTTCCTTTAGCATTTCTCAAAATTTGGTTTTTGATAACATACTAATTTTTTACTAGATTTAGCAACCTAATCATTACTCTATTTTATGTTTTTATACATGTAATCCTTAAAATTAAACTTATAAAACCTTGAGGGTGCTTCAAATATTGCAAGTTAAATATTTATCTTAAGCAAGAAAGCTTATGTTCAAAATTGAAATACCTTGTTTAGTTTATATTATGAATTTAGTTCCTAGAATATGGAATGAGCTACCTTTATTCACAAAATATTTAATGGGACCCAAGCTTGATAACCCCTATTCTAATCTGTGGTGTTTATACATGTATTGTTTTAATCATATTTCATGTACAAGTGTCTTGACTAATATCGATGTAAGAACTAACCCTTATATTCGTATTTAAGAAAAATTGTACTAAAACACACATCTAAGTTTTTCAAATTCATTCAATCACTCATTAGTTAAAACAATATAAATATGTTAACCAATGTATATAATGAAACTCAAATAAACAAGAGTGAAGGAGGGAAATTTTTTGAAATTAATTTAAATCATGGACCATAATTTAGATCTCTAAGTACACAATTTCACAACACGTAACTATTAAGCTCTATAGAATGGTTGTAAAGTTCACTCGTATGGAATTATGAACTTAATTATAATGGAATTGTCAAGTTTGAAATTTATGAAATCCCTTTTCAAATATCTTCATAGAGTAAAGTTTGAATAGTCTCCCACCTTCCTCTTAAGGGTTATATAATTTATATTCACCCTTCTAAACATCATTCTAAAAATATTTACATATATGTTTTGTAATGGTACTAACAATTTCATGCTCCTAGATCATATCTTCCTTCAAAATATCTTAATGAAACTCAATCATTTATATAAATATGAAGAAAAACTATTTAATCTATTATTTTGATATTCTTTCCTTCAATGATTTTACCGAGGTATAACAAGTATGCAAGCTAGTTTGATAAATTTGGTTATTTCTCACTCAATAAGGGATCCAAATATGTTGAAAGAGGATGAAGGTCATGCATGTACAAGTATGTTTTTCATTAATGTAGAAGGGGAAAAAACTAGGTGGTTTTCTATCAATGAAAAATGGGGATTGTTGGCATGTGTGAGTATAGGCATTGTCATTGATGTAAAATATAATTAATTAAAAAGAGGATGATGGAGGAGTGCTAGAAGGTACTTGAAATGATGATGACATTTAGATTCATGTTGATTCTTGATGGAATGAGTGAAACATGTGAGAATTGATTAGTCTATCAAGCATAATCAGGTGACCTAACTATCCTAGGTGATGGAGCATGGTCGAAGACGGTTTCATGGTGACTTGAGAATAATGTTAGAGAAATTGTGGCATGATAAGAGTGTATTGAGGTACGTACTTGAGCTTGAGTGCAGAGTACAAGTGGAAGATTCGATTACTGGTTCTCATCTAGACCTAGTCTAAGTGCTTGGAGGCCAAATGAAGCATGAGATTTAGTTTGAGAGCCATGTGAGATCATTAAGGCATGCAAAGGTGTGAGACATGTTTTCTAAAGTTTTTAGGTCCTTTTGGAGTGTTTGGAAGAATAGTTATGGGGTGTGTCTCCTTGGTCTAGGTATAAACTAGGCCTAATCCTAGTATTTGGAAGCCTATTAGAGCATGATAGTATTTTACAAGTATGTGTGAGATATTCAGGACATTCATGGAGGTATGTCAAGTTTATTTCATCATGTAAAGGAACATAGAAGATCTTTCATACTTGGTTATAGTGTTGGTTCAATTTTTTATGGCCTAAAACATGTAAAACCCAGATGCCTAGTCATGTAAATGAGATGGGACATGATGTTGTAGGGATATTTATGACTTGATGAGAATTGGATATGTTTTTAGGGTGTGTCATGGTTCTTTGGGAAAATTTTAAGGTTTACATGAGGAGAATTTTACAAGTTATGATGTTTTTAGAAAAATAGGTTGCTTGAGAATGTAAATCCAGTTCGATTTATAAACTTCAAATGCTCATTGGGAATTTTATGATTTTCATGGGACTATATGTTTTAAAGGATTTTTTTCCATTTATCTAAGAATATTTTCCAAAAATAATGTAGTGGTTTCATCAACAATTCTTTATGAACGGATGTTAAGAAGGTAATCTTCTTTATATGAGTTTGAAACCCTAGGTTAAGAGTATTAGGAGAGATCTTCTTGGTAAGTTCCAAAAATGGATTAATTTTTATATTATGATGATTAGAGGTTATAGTATACTCTATATATTTACATAAAGGTATTATAGAGCATGTGAAATTATGTGGGCCCCACTCAAACAAGAAAGTTTGTGAAGATCTCCGAGGTTGTGGAAAATTTTTCCATCAAGAAAAGGAATAAATAAAAATTGATTAGATCATGGGAGTTGTAGTATATTTCCATGATAGTTTCATGTAATTATTGAATTACTTAAAGGAAATGTGTACCCTATTTATGAAGACTGGTCTTTGGGCCTAAAAGGGTAGTTTTGAGAAGTTTTAGAGATTGGCCTAGTTGAAGGCCTTCCACTTGGAGTTGGAAGGAAATGTAAAATTTTATAGAAAGTAGATTAAGAATTATTTTCAATGATGTATGTTTTTTCTCTTGATAATGTGTTTTTATAGGTGAACCAAGCTCAGTTTGTGAATACCAAGTTAAATTATTTTTAGGACGGGATTGATTTGGTGAGAAGATTGATGTAGAGACTCATGTTTTATATTAGATAATTCTTGATATCTATTAGAGATTGAATAAGGATGAATTTTTCCATATTTAAGGAATTTATAGGTATTGAAATACACATAAATTATGAAAACTAGTTAAGTTTCCAAAACGTCTTTATGGGTAGTTCAAGTTTGGTAAAAAGGAAAAGAGGGGTGGTTTGCATTGATGGATGTTTCATGAGATCTAGATATCATGTATTTATTTTACATGTCATTTTTATTACAATGAATTGTTAGAATCCATAGCTGAAATGTTTTTTTGTGACCTTGAGCATGATAGGTGAAGATTGGTTCTTGGAAACAATTGTTTTGAGTAAGACATGGTCCTTATAGAAAGAGTTATGAAGAAATTGATTAGTGAAAGTAAATATGTGAGCATGTTTGATGTTCTTTATTATTTATTTGACACGTGTTAATACTTTGGAGGCTTGAAAAATCATGGTGATGAGTTTATATGTCTTTGATGTGCAAGGTGATGGGGTTTTGAGCCATTTTAGCTTGCTTGGTTGTCTTGGTGCATGGCCAACCTAAATGGGTCCATATTATGAATTGTTATGAATTTATTGTTATATTTTTAAGTTGTAATGGTAAAGATCCTTTGCATGGACTGACTTGTATTATGTTTTTGAAATTAAATACATATAATAGTGCATGTTTGATTCAAATTTGAACTAGTGAAAAATAGAGGAAAAATTTTGAGTTGCTTGAGAGAGTGAAAGAGGTTAAAAGGCATCAAATTAGAGGTGATTGTTGATGGCGAATCATAGCACCCCTAAATGTCTGCAACTTGATGGGTTGAGACTCTCAGTGCGATTGCATAACATGGAGCTTTTCCCAAGTGTGGGACCTTGCGAAATCGGAAAAGCTCTCCGGATGAAGGCCGGTTCCTATTCCTCTGTTCAGATGCACACATAAAAATGTAGAGGGTTTACTAAAAACCTAATCTAACTTTCCAAGGAGACAGGGTAAGAAGATGCATAAAAATAAACCTAAACTAACAAAGGTGATGCACCGAGGAATGAAGAAACACTGTCTTGCCAATAAACACAAACCATTAAAATGCAATGCAAGATCATGCACAGATAACCAAATTTGTAGTGAAAGATAAAGAGGATGAAAATGAACACAAAGAGGGTTGAGAATCATCCACAGACATGCATTATTTTCTCCAAATATTGACACAATACACTACAAAATGCCAAGAGGAAAAGTTGCATTACAGTTTTTAATGGGAGGTTTGAACTCCACAAATTCACCTGCCAAAGAGAAGAAGGGAGGGGCAAAACAAGAATGTCTAACCTCTAGAAAGAAGCCCCTCCTTTCAATTTATAGGAATAATGAGAGAGAAAAGAGAGAGGAATTCCAAATCTACCCCAACCACCTCCAAGTTGCATTTAATTCATCTCATTATGGTGGTAGGTGAAAACCCTAGCAAACCCAAAAAGTGGTGAACTATATTTTACATTTTTAAGAATTTTTTCCCACCCAATTAAAGATATCCAATTGTAGTTGGACAAAGGACCTTGTAATATTTCCAAAAAGTCCAACCTTGCATGAATCCGAGCTCCCCGTGAAAATTTATGGCCATCTTGAATATCTACGCCGTGGTTAGCTTCTGTCAGCGCTCAAAATGTTACGCCTCCTGAAGATGCGACTTGGCGCATCCATCTTCATGTCAACATACCATTACGTGTGCCAAGGTGTGAATTTTTTCATGTCGACACTCTGTGTCATGTGCCCTTTATGTTTTCCAAGGCGCAAATTTTGTCATGTCAACACTCTATGTCATGCACCCTTTACATGCGCCAAGGTGTGAATTTTGTCATGTCGACACTCTGTGTCATGCGCCCTTTACGTGCGCCAAGGCACAAATTTTTTCATGTTGACACTCTGTGTCATGCACCATTTACCTGTGCTAAGGCGTGAATTTTTTCACGTCGACACTCTGTGTCATGTGCCCTTTACCTGCGCTAAGGCACAAATTTTGTCACGTCGACACTCGTGTCATGCGCCCTTTACGTGCACCAAGGCATGAATTTTCTCATGTCGACACTCTATGTCATGCACCATTTACCTACACCAAGGCATGAATTTTGTCATGTTGACACTGCGTGTCATGTGCCCTTTACTGCGCCAAGGCATGAATTTTGTCATGTCGACACTCTGTGTCATGCACCCTTTACTTGCGCTTGGGTTGTTGGTGACGCAATAAATATCGAGCTCGAGTTTCTTTGATTTCCATATTCTTTTGCTTGTCTATATCTACCCGGGGGAAGATATTTACAACAATTTGGTGACTCAATGGGATCACCTACCTGCTAGGTAGAAGATCAGTGGCCTTTTAGCAATCCATTGGGCATGGAGTCATAAGCAATAACCTGAAACCAACTTGATCTCTGATCTCGAGCCTGATACCGCAACTCCTTCTTCGAGATCATGCTTTGAATGTAGAAATTCAACCCGAGGGAAACAAAACATGTGCCCAAGAACTTAGGGAAATTGAAACCTAACTACAACAGACAATATGCATAGCACTTAGAGGAATTTGACATCTAGGCTAATATTTACAAGGGTAAACCTTTTCCTTTTAGTAGCAATGTTTAAGATATATTCCGTTAACTGGAATCGGGAGTTCTTCTCCATCCAATGTAGAAAATTGGAAGGCATTACTACTTTTACATCCCGTGATCATGTAGGGGCCAATCCAAATGGCATCAAACTTGGAATGCCTTCCTGGTTTTTCCCGATCTGCATCCCATTTTAGAACTAGGTCCCCTTCCTGGAAGGTCCTTACTCTTGCTTTCTTATCAAACCATATTTTTACTAAGGCCTGATCCTTTTCAATCATCTGAACTACATGTTCTCTGATTTCTTCTAATTCCATCAACTCTACATACCTGGCCTCCATTGGTTCGAACTCGCACAACTCCAACCGATTCATGAGCTCCAATGTCGGCAATTCTAATGATATAGGCACATCGCCTCTTTCCCAAAGACCAACTTGTAGGGAGAATTACCGTAGACCTCTTTGGTGTTATCATGTCAGCCAATAACGTTGATTTTAGCTTGGTATGCCATGTCCTTTGGTTTTCATCCGAGTCCTTCGATGATTTTTAGCAAATTCTCTGTTCATGGACTTTGCTCTGCCCATTACCCTCGCATGGGTAATAATTTGAAGAGGTGCTCAAATAGATTCCATTCTTGATAGCCCATTTCGTAATCTTGTAACCTATGAATGCCAATACATATGTCGATATGATAGTGGCTGACACACCAAACCTGGTCACTATTCCTTCATAAAAGTCTAGTATGTTAGACTCATTTGCTTCTTTGAGCGCTACTGCTTCAGTCCACTTGGTGAAATAGTCCGTTGCCATGAGAATCCACTTGTGGCCTTGGCTTGAGTTAGGATTTATGACCCCAATGAAGTCCAATCCCCATTGCATAAATGGTTGGTCAACCAAAATTGGGTGCAATGGAAGTGCTGCTAGTCTTTCTTTTCCTGTGAAGAGTGCACATTTCTTGCACTTTCTTATCCATGTATAGCAGTCATTGAACATTGTGGGCCAATAATACCCTACCTTCATTATCTTGAGAGATGTTACTCATGGGGCGAAATGTCCTCTAGAATCTCCATCGTGAAAATCTCATAACACCCTCTCAATTTGACCTGTCCCAATGCACCTCAATAGAACTCCATTGATGTCTTTTTTAAACAAAACACCATCAACAAGCACATATGGAATGGCTTGTAATATGAAGTATCTCCTTTTTGCTTTTCTCAATTCTGGAGGGCATAGGCCTTCCTGTAGGAAGTGTATCATATTCTGAGTCCAACAAGGAGTGGGCACATCATCATTTTCTTGTTCTTGACCATCATGTAGTACCAAGGCAGTCTCTTTTTCATCACCTGCTTCAACTTTCTGACTCAAAGCTAGTTGTTCACATAGTCCTTTTCCACGTACTAGCTTAGTGACCTTAATTTTTATGTCATATTCCATGACACGAGTGATCCATCCTGCACGTTTCTCATTCAGATCCTTGTTTAGAAGGAAGTCCTTGACTCCCGCATGAGAGACCAATAATTGGATCTTATTGTTTGAGACTAGGTGCTTGAATTTCTTTAAGCTCCTGATCATTGCAAGGACATGCTTTTCAATGAAATAGTACCTATTTTCGTATTCCTCCAAGCCTTCGATCAAGAAAGAAACTGGTTGTTCTAATCCTTCTTTGTTTCTTTGTGCCAGATTGCAGTAAATTATGTCTCCACCACCCAAGGCATATAACATGAAATCCTTGGAGAAGTCCGGATTGACAAGAGTCGGAGCTTGAGATATAGCCTCTTTTATTGCCTCAAAACTTTCCTTGCCTTCAGACTTCCACTTAAATGCCATGCTCTTCTTCAACATCAATTTTATTGGCTTTACAAGAGCTGCAAAGTTTGGAACAAACCTGTGGACAAAATTGATCCTTCCTAAGAAGCTCTGAGAGCCTTCTTATGACTTGTAAATGGAAATGCTCGAATTGCTTCAACTCTCTCTGGGTCGATCGTCAACCCCTCCTTTGAAACAATATGGCCTAGAAGTTTTCCCTCGTGAGCCAAGAATATGCATTTTTTGGGATTCAATGATACCCCAAATCTTCTACACCTTTGAAATACCTACCTCAAATGAAAGAGGTGATCGTTGCATTTTTGGAGAATACAGTGATGTCATCAAGATATATCAGAACTATTTTATTGATCAATCCCTTGAATGCCATATCCATTGCCCTTTGGAAAGTGGCTCCAGCATTTGATAGCCCAAATGGCATCTTCTTGTAGGCATAGGTACCCCATTTGGTGGTGAAAGTTGTCTTGAACTGGTCATCTTCTTTCACCATTATCTGATTATACCCCGAATATCCATCTAGGAGAGAGAATCTCTCTGAACCAGACACTACTTGCAATATTTGTTCCATTGAAGGAAGTGGGTAATGGTCTTTGAGAGATGCCTGTTGAGGTCTCGGAAGTCCACACACAACCTTATTTCTCCGCTCCTCTTCCTGACCAGAACCAAGTTTGCAACCCATCTTGAGTGCTTGATCGGGAATATAATGTTAGCCTCTATTAGCTTGTTTAGCTCTTTCTTCATTAGTGGCCCGATGTGAGGGTTGACTGGTCTCTACTTCTTCCTAATGGGCTTAGCATATGGATCCAATTCTATGGTATGTTGTGCCAACTTTGGATTGAATCCTCTCAAGTATTCATAGCTCCATGCAAAGACATCTAGAAATTCTTGGTAAAGTCGTATGAAGTTTGGTTTCTCCGCTCAGTGGCCACTTTACCAATTTGAAGTGTTTTTCCTTCCCCAACCGAAATTGGCTCGAATCTTCTCTCTTGACATATATGTTATCCTTTTCCTTACAAACTGGTTGTTAGGGTTGAAGATAGACTCCAATGTTACTAAAACCTTGGGAAGCTTGTTTGTCTGTAGCTGCACTACTTGATCCCCATACTACTTCTCTAATCTATCTTGATTCCTAGCTGAGAATTCAGCCTCTTCTTGTAAGAAATTGATGATCTGTTGATCATTCTCAAACACCTGCCAGCTTGTGTTATTATCTGGAACTGCTAGCATCACAATCACATGGATATGTGGTTGTGTTTCTTCCTTCGATGTTGTCAATGACATCAAACGTTGCTCCAACTGCTGCGAGCCTATCTCGCGACTTCATTTTCCTTCCGGGTATGGAAACGATGTTGAAAGCTTTGAAATCCTTAATGAGGTCCCATACCCTGTTCTTGTAGTTCTTCAGTAGGTAATTCTTTATAGCATGTTTTCCCCTGACTTGGTTGATGATTAGCTCACTATCTCCAAACACCTGCATGTTCTTTATGCCCTTTTTCATGGCCAAATGAAGTCCATGAATCAATGCCTCATATTCAGCTGTGTTGTTTGAACAGGAAAACTGGAAATGGAGAGCTGAATAATATTTGATGCCTTGAGGTGAAACAAGAATAAATCCTCCTCCTGCACCCTACCTACTCCTTGATCCATCGAAAAATAACCGCCATACCTCATTATCATCCTTATGGTCTGGTTTGGTGATGCTAGGAATAGACTAGTTTTCTTCATGTCTGCAATAGACTCCTAGCTCAGATTCTTCTATTTCTTGGTAGGGATCAAAAGCATGTACCTTTCTTGTCCATTCATCAAGAGTCAAATCTGGGATGCTTCCAACTTTGGTGTTAGCTTCATCTCGTGTTTGGATAATCTTCTTGGTCAAATCTTTGAACAGTTGGCATTGATTTTTCTTGGAGTATGAGGCTCAATGTGAAAGTTTGCAATTGGTTCGGATCTGATTGTGACTTTAGTACCATATCTTGTTATGAACAACATGTGTGACCAGTCAACGAGATAAGTAGCCTCCAATTCTAGTCATGAAATCCTTGATAAGCATATGGCAAAGAGTGGTGGAAAATCTATCACTGACACATCTTGCAAAATGGTAACGTTGGGGCATGCATGTAAGGTAAGATTCAAAATTTTAATCACTCCCACCATTGCTACTACTGTCCCATCCAATTACACTACCCCCTTTGATATGAATTCATATTGGAGACCCAACTGATCAGCTATTTGCTTGGGCATGTGTAACTACTTGCCCTTAATCAATCATGCAATTGTGTACTAGTTTATTGTCAATGATTAATGAAACATAGAATGGAGGGGGCTTCAAAACTTTAACCTGTTGTCCTCCATGACTCCCTTCAGGATGAGCAGCATTTGTGAGGACATTCTCTAGCATATGGACCTATTGGTTCGAAGTCGACCAATTCTTCATGGCAGATTGTAGAAGATCTCTTTGGCCTGGGATGGATAAAGATTCCCACATTGATATATTCACATTTGTCTTCTTCATTTGATCAATGATGCTAAATGGGGATGAAATATATCTTTGCTATCCTTTAGGTAGCACATTCCTTTCTTGTGCATGGGTAGCAACAGTTGACATTTTAGTTGGTTTAGAAGGTGGTTTGGGCTGTCCTTGCGTGTTTGGAGCTGTATTTTTCTTACCAACACCTTGTGGAGTGATGGAAGGTTGTAGCTCACTTGGAGCCAATGACTACCCTTCACCAATATTCCTCTTCTTTGATCTTGTGTTAGCTTCTACACTCTAAGAAATTGTTTGATTTATGCCACAAAAATCCTCAGCTTGCCGATTCGCAAGTGTGGTATCATTTGGAGCTGTGTTTTGCTGAGATGTCCCTTGTTGCTGATTCATTTCTTGACTCACTTCACCCTCTACGCCGGTAGTTGTCACCATCAAGGCTTGGTTCAAAGACCCATTGAAGCACATAGATTGGTTGTGAGGTTCATTACATGGGAAACACCAATCATACTCTTGAGCTATATTGTTTTGCAGTGGCACTAATGCTTTAGAAGCAGATGCAACATTGGGGTTATAGGGCTGAAATGGTCTATTGGCGGGAGGCCTTACTTGACTTTGATTTTGATTTGTATCTTGAGCTTGTGACCTATTTTGTTGGTATGGGGGCCTAGCCTGGTACTGCGCTTGAGGCTGATATGGTCAAGCACTTTGAGCTTGCATTGTCTTTTGATAGTCACCACTCATTTCTAAGGTTCCGCGTAATTGTTTCATAACCTCCTAGAGTTCATTTGAAGCACTAGAGGATGAAGTAGAAGTTTCATTTGAACTTTGATTTCTAGGAGTGGGAATAGGAGCCAAAGTGGGTGCTTGACTAGTTCTTGGATTTTCTAAGTTTGGATATAAGGGCATGGGAGGCCTAGGAGCCAGCTTACTAGCTTGAATAAGACATTTTTCAGCCCTAATGGCAATGCTATATGTAGCAGGTAAGGTTTTGCCTCCCATAGATTGAACTAACATAGAAATATCAGAATTCAAAACTTTAAGATAGTATAGAAAAGCACCTTTAGCTATTGGCCTAACGGCCACTAGAATTCTATCCCAAGACCTTTGAAATCTGAAGTTGAAGTTAGTCAGTTGCTCATTGGGAGATCTCTTGATAGTTGTCAATTGTTCTAGTAGAGACAAATTGTCTCCCTTTTCCCCAAACTGCTCATGGAGAACTATGCATAACTGATTCCAATTTTGGATAGAACTAGCTCCAAGGCTCCTAAACCATTACAATGCCTTCCCTTTGAATGAAGATGCTAGCAATTTGACAGCAACATCCATTTCATTTATCTCATGGATTGCACAAATGTTAGCAATGTATTTGACATGATCATTAGAGTGTATGATTTTCACCATGAAAATGGAATGTTCTTCAATGCTTGCGATTGGAACCGGATTTTGTGCATTGAAGGCAAGTGGGCTGCTACCAAAGTGAAGTTGACAAAAGGGTTTTGTTGCGCCATTTTGATTGGCCCGAGAACCCTTATTGATGTGAGAAAAGGCCTACAGGTGGAGGAGGTAGTAGACAAAGTCCGGTTAGGTGGAGATGGTGATCTTTGTGGTCTTCTTCATCTCCTTCCTCTTCCCGGTGATAAATGCAAGTGGAAAAATAACCCCTCTTCTCGAGTATTAGACCTGGTTCGAATTCTTCTCATGTACCTGGGAAACTTGTGCTACTATACCACTAAATTCTATCCCTTCGGAGTCACCAGATGTGTTATAGAATGAGCCTCAAAAGGCTGGATTTTGCCAAGTTACACACCAAACCTGACAATATTAAAAATAGAAATTAAAACTTGAAGGACCCGGAAGATACAACTCTTCAATTTGGTTATCAAGTTTTGTTGTGCAGCTACTAACCCCCGAAAGGTACAGGTGAAACTTAGGACATGCTCAACAACTTACAAAACCTGAAACACATTGTGTTGGAACTTGGGACATGCTCAACACCTGGGAAAACCGAAATACTAAAAACTATGAAATTTTGAAAGTCAAAATCTCAAAAATCTAAGAATACCATTTTGAAGATTATCCCCCGATCTATCAACTAGTGAAATTTTGACTTGTTTTGAGCAAGTTAAGCCCTTGAAAATCGATTTCAAAGTTCATCCTGGAAGGTGAAAAAATCTAAAATTGTAAAACCTGTAATTTTTAGTCCAAATTTCTTGAAAATTCCTTCAAATCTATGGAATGACCTCTTGGTCCCACCGGGCATGCCAAAAATATTGATGGAAAATCACAAGACCCATAAATGTCTCGCAACTCGATGGGTTGAGACTCTCAAAGTGCGACAGATAACATGGAGCTTTTCCCAAGTGTGGGACCTGCGAAATCGAAAAGCTCTCCTGATGAAGGCCGGTTCCTATTCCTCTGTTTAGATTCACACATAAAAATGCAGAGGTTTTAATAAAAACCTAATCTAAGTTGCCAAGGAGACAGGTAAGAAGATGCATAAAAATAAACCTAAACTAACAAAGATGATGCACCGAGGAATGAAGAAACACCTGTCTTGCCTATAAACACAAACCATTAAAATGCAATGCAAGATCATGCCTGAGATAACAGATTTGTATTGAAAGATCAAGAGGATGCAAATGAACATAGAGAGGGTTGATAATCATCCACAGACATGCATTATTTGCTCCAAATATTGACACAATACACTACAAAATTCCAAGAGGCAAAGTTGCATTACAGTTTTTAATGGGAGGTTTGAACTCCACAAATTCACTCGCCAAAGAGAAGAAGGGAGGGGCAAAAAGAATTTCTAACCTCTAGAAAGAAGCCCCTCCTTTCAATTTATAGGAAGAATGAGAGAGAAAAGAGAGAGGAATTCCAAATCTACCCCAACCACCTCCAAGTTGCATTTAATTCATCTCATTATGGTGGTAGGTGAGAACCCTAGCAAACCCAAAAAGTGGTGAACTGTATTTTGCATTTTAAAGAAAATTTTCCCACCCAATTAAAGATATCTAGTCATAGTTGGACAAAGGACATCGTAAGATTTCCGAAAATTCCAACCTTGCATGAATCCGAGCTCCCTGTGAAAAGTTATGGCCATCTCGAATCTCTCGCGCCTGTGGTTTGCTTCCTATCAGTGCTCAAAATGTTGCACCTCCTGAAGATTCACCTTGGCGCATCCATCTTAATGTCAACATACCCTTACATGTGCCAAGGCATGAATTTTTTCATGTCGACACTCTGTGTCATGCACCCTTTACCTCGCGCGCTAATGCGTAAATTTTGTCACGTCGACACTCGTGTCACGCGCCCTTTACTCGCGCTAAGGCACAAATTTTGTCACGCCGACACTCGTGTCATGCGCCCTTTACGTGCACCAAGGCATGAATTTTTTCATGTTGACACTCTGTGTCATGCGCCTTTACTCGTGCAAGGCACGAATTTTGTCATGTTGACACTCTATGTCATGCACCCTTTCTCGCCAAGGCGTGAATTTTGTCATGTCGACACTCGTGTCATGCACCCTTTACCTGCGCGCCTTGGGCTGTTGGTGACGTAATAAATATTGAGCTCGAGTTTCTTTTATTTCCATATTCTTCGCTTGTCTATATCTACTCTGGGGAAATATATTTACAACAAAGTGATATTGTGTATAAAATTTTGAGGAGTGTTAGCAATCTTGTGTGCAAGGTTTGAGAACAAATCATGTCATGAAATTCCAAGATTGAGAGATCTATAAGGAGGTGTTTTTAAGAGGTTTGAAGAGTTTGGAGCTAAATCCTTGATCATTATCATATATGTGTGTCAACATTATTTATTCAGTGGTATTCCTCATCAAATCTTGTGTGATGAGTCATATTAATGTAAGTCTCTTGTTGAGAGTAATTCCAAAAAGGGTTTAGGTGTTCGTGCTCCTTGTGGGGTTGGTGCCACACTAAAAACATATCTTGTGATGTGTAATATTGACTTGATTACCTTTTTATGAGTAATATCAGAAAATTTTTTAGTGGATTTCCTTCATCTTAAGGGTTTCCAACTTATATCTTGTTTTCATGTGTACTCCTTCATATTTATGCTCTTGTGGATGGTTGTTTCTTATTGTAAAGATCTCATTAATGCATGGTTGAATGTTAATGGTGTATGAAATTTAATTTGAAATATGTTAAGGGTTTTGAAGGAATGATTCACTCCAACTCGCCTATTGTGCTTCCAATAAACTCCTCTAAGGAGTTTTTCCTAAAGTGTATATTGTTCGATTATACCTAATTCTTAATTTAGTAATTTTGAATTTCTAGAAAGTGTGCTAAAAATTAAAGAAAACAAGAAGAGATTTCTGTTAAATATATAAAAATAAATAATAACCCCAAAATAATTTTAAAATAGTGTTGTTATTCTTGAGACAAACAATGAAAAGTGATTCAAATATTAGTAGAACTAGAAAGAGATCCAAGGGGTGGGACTGACTATTAGACCTAAGGGAAAAATTTTCAAACTATCATTAGCAAATATGATGATTGAAAAGATGGTATGGATCTGTATATACATTGAAGATATATAATCCTAGAGAAATGAGGTTTTTAAAGAAGGTGCAAGAGATAATGTTGGTTTCACAAAATATTTACACCCTAATTAAATTTATTTGAACTAAAATTATTTTAGTGAATTAAGTACACTAAAGGATGTAAGGGTTAGGAACATTTGATTAATATTATTAATTATCTTCCATAATTAATTAACAATAACATAATAACACATAAATACTTGTAATCGATATGCTAAACAAGATAAAAATATGAAAAATAAAGGAATGATTGAACTTAGCTAAATATAGATAATTCTAAGAAGTTCTTAGAGCATGCACTATCAAGAAGGAAGATTTCATCATGACGATTCTTTGTTTTAGAGATTGTGACAAGAAAATGTGTTAGTAATTAATTGTATAACTCTTCATGAACCATACCATATGGTCTTGAACCCGCTTAGAGTCAGCCCTACAACTTTTCAAAATGGTTTCCTACCTAGAACATTATATACCTGTCACACCCTAATTTTTTTATCACATTTCAAAGCTCTCTAAATACTATAATCATGATCTCAAACCCTAATTGTGTATGGGAAGTCCTTAAAAATAAACATTAGTTTTGTTTTGGGTATTCATGTACACTACCAATAGTGGCACTACTTCAAAGAGGCCTCAAACTCCACATTGTTTTACACATAGCATGTGATATATAAATAAATGCAACTACATATAACAACCATATTTTAAAATACTTCATTTGGGATGGCTCTTGCTAAAATAATTGGGAAAATAATGTCCGATTGTTTGTATATAAGAGATACGAGATGTCTTGACATGATAAAAACCTCCAAAAATGAATATATTTCTTCTATAATTATTTATGGTGTGTTATTTCAAGATTTATGGAGCTTTTGGTGCCTTTCGCAAGTGTTGGAAGTGAGTATATCACAGAGTGCCATAATATTTCTAGGTTAGGAAATTAGGTAGTGTTTACTTGATTATATAAGGTTTTTAGGTGATTTATCTAAGAAAGGCTGACCCATATGGATAAAATGACCCAACAAATAATTTTAAAATGAAATCATAGTTGGAAAAATATCAAGTATAAGACTGTACAAAGTTGTGTAGTAATTGATATAATATACTGAGTCTTGACAAAATTTTGCAATCATCACTAGGGATGAAAACATGCAATCCAAAATTTTCAACTTGTTTTTGATGTTTTTCTATGGATTTTATGCATTATGTTCTCAAAATTTGATGACATGTTAGTGTGTAAGGATAAATAAGCTGAACAAGAGATATTAGATTGCACTAAGTGGGAATGGGAAGGGTATATTTATCTTAGCGAGAATGTATTTACAAAATTAGAAGTGCTAAATAGTGAATTTCTAAATTTGAGTGTCTACATGTTCATAAGAATACATGGTTAGTAAATGAGGTGAGTTTAACTTGCTTATATAGGGATTCAAAGGTAAATTATCATGGAAAGGATGACCTAGAGGGATTACAATATTCAACGAAAAACCCCAAATTGAAATATCATATAAATGATATGTAAATCAAAAACGTTACAAGTCATTTAGACAAGATGACCAAAGATGACATTTCTAGACAAGGATAAAAAAATGAAAACTTAAGGTCACATTATTTTAGTTGTATTTTTCTATGGTTTGTGTGTATTTAATTCTAAAAAATCATTATATCGTTGTCCATGAATAAGGAAATTAGAAAAGAGACTTGAGGATGTACTAAGTGGTGATAGATAGAGTGTGCTTGTCTTAGAAAAAGTGAATCTTCAAACGATTAGTGTCAAAGGGGATATATAGAATAAAGTTTAGATTTTTTCCCACCTTCCTCGCCAATGTTGTATAATTAAAATTGACCTTTATAAAACTTATTCTAAAATTCATGACATATGTGGCTTATAATGTTACTAAGAAGTTTATTCTCCAAAGATCATATCTTCCTTTAGAATCTAATCAATCATTCATACAAATATTAAGAAATAATGTTTACTTTATTATTGTAAGATTTTTTCCTTATCATTTTTCAAAATTTAGTTGTAGATAAAATTATAATTTTTGTGACTAGATTTAGCAACCTACTCATTACTCTATTTTATATTGTTATACATGTAATCCTGAAAAATTAAACTTAGAGAAGTTTGAGGGTGCTTCAAATATTACAAGTTAAATATTTATCTTAGCTAGAAAATTTTATTCAAAATTGAAATACGTTGTTTAGTTTCAATTATGAATTAAGTTCTTATAATATGGAATGATCTACAATCTATTCCAAAAATATTTAATGGGACCCAAGCTTGATAACCCTATTCCAATATGTGGAGTTTATACATGTAATTTTTTAATCATATTTCATGTACAAGTGTACCGACTAATATCGATGTGATAACTAACCATTATGTTTTATATTTAGGACACATTGTAATAAAATAGAAATCTAAGTCTCTTGATTTCATTCCATCATTCATGAGTTCAAACAATCCAAATATGCCAACCAAGGTATTTAATGACATTAAAATCAGTAAGAGTGAAGGAGGGAAAATTAATGATATTAATTTAAGTCATGGACCATGATTTACATCTCTAAGTACACAATTTCACAACATATTTATGAAGCTCAATTCAATGCTTGTAAAGTTCATTCTTATGGAAATATGAAGTTCATTATAATGAAATTGTCAAGTTTGAAATTTATGAAATCCTTTTCGAAATATCTTCATAGAGTCAAGTTTGAATATTCTCCCACCTTCCTCTTTAGGGTTGTATAACTTATTTTCACACTTCTAAACCTCATTCTAAAAATATTTACATATATGTATTGTAATGGTACTAACAAGGTCATGCTTCCTGGATCATATCTTCCTTCAAAAGATCTTATTGAAACTCAATCATTTAAATAAATACAAAGAAAAAATATTTAATCCATTATTTTGATGTTCCTTCCTTGAAATTTTCACAAAATGAAGTGGAAGATCACATACTTACGTTTTTGCTATATTTAGTAACCTCCTCATTATTATTTTTTGGTTAGTTATACATGTAAATCAAAATACAAGATTATATAGCCTTAACAATACTTTAATTCTTACGTGTGAGATCTTGATATTAGATTGAAAACTTCTACTAAAAATTCAAATTCCTTCATAATGTTTACTACAGATGAAGTAATGTGTAATATGGAATGAATCCTTATATTCCAAACAAATTTAATTATACCAAGTTTAGTAATACCTTTTCCAACCCATGTATTTTATACATGTATTGTTTCAATCATATTTCATGTTTAAGCGCACTTAACTAATAGCCATATAAGAAGCAACCTTCAAGTATGATCTTTAACAAAACCTAGTACTAATATGAAAATATAAGTTTCTCAATTTCATTCCATAATTCACCATTTCAAACAAACCAAATATTCTAATCAAGGTATATAATGACATTGAAATCAACATAAATAATAATGGTAAAACTACAATAATTAATTCAAATTGTGAACCGTAATTTAGATCTCTAAGAAGTAACTTATTCCAACAACATTTATTATCATTTTATTGTTAATATTTATAGGTATATGTATCTCATAATTAAAAATTATGTATAGAACACTTATTTCACTAAATTTGGACTTATTCCAGTCCAAGAAGATAAAAATATAGCCAATATTGGAATCCAATATTACTATTTTTGGATTCCAAAATGTTAAATATTCAAATTATCTGCATTCTAAAATTGCACATATTGGATTCCAATATCACATATATTGGAATCTAGAATCACATATATTGGAATCCAAAATCACATATATTGGAATTAACTGTACTCCAAAATCACATATATTGGAATCTGAAAATCAAAATATTGGAATCCATTAATTCTCCTTTTAGAGTCCAATATATTTGATCACAAATTAAATTAATGAATCTATGAAAAAATGTTTAATGATTTCAAGGAATCCATCATTGATATGAGAAATAATGCCTAACATCTGCTAGCACGTATGACATAGATACATTTTTAGTTTTATAAGTGCTAGGCGTCATTAGGCTTAATGTTTGCTTTGGAATAATACTCTTATCAATTTTAAGATGTCTTTAAGATTAAACTATGTAAATTTGAATATTTAAAATGCCATTGGCCAAGAATATGCTAGGCTAATGAAATTCACGAGATGTGAGACACTTCCAGATTCAATTACTATGGTGTGATTGAACCTAGGGGAAACCAAAGAATTACCAAAGATGTTATGAAGAAAATTAAAGAGCGCGGTGATTAAATTTAGGATAATGTAATTAAATGTAAAACCATTCCAAATATATTTTCATATTTAAAGTTAGATATCAAATTAACTTCATTTATCATGGTGTGATTGAACCTTAGCACAACCAGAGAATTTTGAAGATGTTATGAAGAAATTAGTAGAGGGAGATGATCCAGTGTAGGAGAATGTAATTAATTGTAAAACCATACCAGATATATTTTCATATTTAAATTCAGATATAAAATTAAATGTAAGAACAAGGCATAAAAAAATCATATTCAAATATGGATATGAACTTATGTAAAATTAACTATGAGTCCATCCTAGATATATTTTAGTGTTTAAATATAACTACGAAATAAATTGAAATTCCTTTCCTAAAGGTAGAATTATAGTAAAACATTTGAAGAATACTTTTAATTTATAAAGTAACACTATTCCTGAAGATGGGCTTCCACATCAAGAATACAAAACATAGTAAAGCTCCAATAAAAATGCTCCCTATAATTGTTTTTGTGATTTATTATAATCTTGAACATCTTCGACATCCTTTAATGTTTGAAACAAAGGACACAACACATCTAGCAAGTATTTGTCTTCTGACTTCGTATCTATGTTAAGTTTTTCAACAATTATATAGTTCACAACATCATTGAAATTGTTTTTCTCTAAAGATTCATCTACAAACACTGTATTTTTACAATTATACGATGCATTAAACCAAAACCAAATGGAGTTAAGATTATTGGGATATAATTTTTGATTCTTATAACCTTCATAATCGAGCATTTGATCTCGATGCAATCTTCTTATGTAAATATGAACTCAAGCTTGCATGAAGCTCCAAGCCAATTTTTTGAAGAAATGAAGGCATCATGTCATCAACATTTGAATTTATTGTCGATGTCCATAGTGATATTTTGATTTTTTTGACCCATTTCAAGAACTCTTTCACATTAGGTCGAGAAAAACATTATTTTTTTAACTCAATGCCACTAATTTTTAAATGTTTGAGTGTTGAATCAACCTTATATAGGGTATGTGCCAAAACACCATTTATATCAAATATGATCAGTTTCATGTTGCATGTGTTCATATCTATAAATGAACAAAGAAAAATAAATGGTTAAGGGTGGTGAATCAATTGAATAATAAAAAAGGTCCCTTTCGATATTGTTATATCAAAAATAAAATGGTGTTAGGTGGTGACGAAGGTAAAAAATCTAAGGCGTTCCTTATTTCTTATATTTTATACTAGGAATATTTTTTTGTGCAATATATTTTGAATGGAATGTAATGTTTCAAAGACGACGAGTCTATAAATACCATATTTTAGTTATTTCATCAGACTGGAAAGTGGTATACTTTTTCTATTATTGAAGCAAAAATAGAATTTAAGCATGCTCACAATTAATTTAGGAATACATATTTCATTAATAAAAACTGCTCAAAGATTTGTTACAATAAAGATTCTCTGTTAATTCACATTCGCAACTTATACACTCACACTTTAAACTTAAGAAGAACCATTATAAAAACATATAAATGTATTTTATTTACAATTTTAAGTTGTATCATCACAATAACATTATGAAATGCTAACTTTTTATTTAACATTTACTCACTTTAAATATTTGATTCCCTCTACCACATTCAATCCCTTAGAAACTATTAGTGATAATTCTTTGTACAAATCATTCATGAACCACATATCTTTTGAACAATTTTCTCCTCTACTTGTCATCCCAACCATAAAATTTTTTGGAGGGTTTCCATTTTCACCTAATGTAATACACATTGTGTCTTTAGAACTGTAGGGAACATCATTTCTACTCCAAACATTTTCTAGATATTTTATTACAATTCCATCAACTATATTGCAAATGTTCTGTTTCCTAGGTAAGTACCGTATTCAAGTCGAGTTGATAATTTTTATTGAAATCCTTTGTCGTATTTTCAACATCAACAGAAGTGATTTTGTTTGACTAGAATCCAATTTCAAATTTTGTTGATGATGAATTTATAAAATCTTTTAGGCCACCTCGTAGGTTGATAGTCTCCTTGTCAAAATTGAATGACATCTCCTCGAGGGGCGATTGGTTTTTCTCATACAAAAATTCCTCCAAATCTAAAATAAGGAATCAATTCTTGTGGCTAATCGCATGGAAGTAAATAATTTTTAAATATCAGTCTCACATCAATTCAACCAATCAAAATGATCAACATTTTAGATTGTGGCTAGTAGTTACCAATGGGGATTACATGTAGGATTACATCTTATTTACCCATAGTTGGATTCTTTGATGCAAGATCTATTTCAAAAAAACATTAATCTATTAGTAATATAGACATTGATATGGAAAATGAAATTATATTTGAAAAAAATTGTGATCTACGTGGTAAAATGGTAAATTTAATAATCACACTTTAGGAAGCTACCACTTACCGACCGAGCTTACGGATTGGCTTATATAGACATTACTTGCTATTAATTTTTTCTTATGCAAGATGTATTTCAAACAACATTAATTAATGTATAATTGATTTCACGTTATGGAAAATGAAAACATAATTGAAAGTATATTGCTCTCCATGGTAATATGATACATACAAATCAAATTGTTATATTTATTCTAAAAGAATTTTAAGCAGACTACTAGGGTTTGTTTATATCTATTGAACCACCCATTGGTAAACAATAATTATGAGATATTGATGTGGATTAGCAACCACTAGGCTATGCCATCATTGGCTAGACTAAGTATCGATATAATTATATCAAGATAGACTAAGCATCGATACTAATGTATGTATAATTATATATCGATACTAATGGTTTATGAAGATAGCCAAAAACTTGATAACTACAAACTATGTTGGATCGGATACCACCATGAAATTTTGAAATAGGTTATTTGGCAATTCCTTCTTCTAAAATGGTTCTTCTTCTAGAAGTAGCCGATATCATTTTCTATAACTTTGTGAGCCTTATAAATGGTTTTGTTTAAAAATATGCATGGCTAACATACCTAGTTCTGACTGTATATTCGTGTTGGTTAACACCATGCACTCCACTATTACTTTCTTTGGTTGTTGGTTGTCTACATAAACCATTAATTATATTATAAATTTGTAGGGCTTAGTAGCGGTTTTTATTTATAAATACACATGACTCGATATACCGGGATTTTATTTCATATTTTTGTATGATGTGGTTGAGTTCTTATCATCTTTCATAAGAGCTAGTGAACATAGAGTACTATCAAAAATATGAAAACAATGGCAATTGAAAACAAATCTCATTAAACATATTTATAAAATGATTGAAGGTCAATCACCATGTTGAGTTGGTTATGTAACGTCAAGTTGAGAGGTTTGTACATCAAATCCTATTGTTCTTTGGTTTTCTATGTAAATAAGAAATGTGTAAGTATATTTTTTCAGTTGAAATACATTTAACATAATCACATGTTCAAGTTGTATTCGTACGAACCTTTCTTCATATGAGAATAGTAATGTTTCAAAAACATTTCCATACTATGTGTCTCAATAATTAAAAAAACATATAAATTGGATTCGAGATAATACACACAAGTGAGAAACGGCTTCCATAAAGCACTAATACTAAATAATTTTGGGAACAACATCAAGTTAACATCTTAGCCCAAAACTCATATGATTTCTCGCAAGGAAAAGGATGTTTATTTCCTTTTAGACCAATTTTTCTTGTAGTTATCAATTGTTGTGGTAGTTTTTCCATCCAATCCCTAGTGACTTCTCCTCTTTCATCATTGTTATCATCACATTTGTGCAATCAATTATTGTGTACATAAGATAAAAACTTTTAAATTTCATGTTGTTGTCATAGAGTGTGTAGCATCTATCCAAAATTGATTCTCCAATGTCTTTAACCTTTTCCGTGTATTGTTTTACTATTTATCTCAACATTTTTACTATTCAATTAGTATGAGAACAATAATAATACAATCCAACAAACTGATTCCAATAATTGTTAGCATATCCATTATTACTTAAGAAATATCACTAGACAAATTGTAAAAATTAGCGATAACACATTCTATATTGAAAGGATTGGTGGTAGGAATAGCTGATAGAGTTGAAGTAAGTTGGAACGGTATGCACATTGACAATTAAAATCTTATGTGTCCTCCATCCTCGTGGGTATATTTTCTTCTATTGACATCACATAGTTATCTAATATTGTATGAGCCTCAACAGGGACGACTTCTTCCACCACCTGGTCCTTTTTGTTTACATTTGTTTTCCCTATTTGGGAATCATATTTTATCTTTCCTTTTCTCTCTTCACCCAATAGTATGATAATCAAGCGATAGTGTGATTCATGTAATTTATATTTTAAAATTACATTGGATTCATTGCAGGATGTCAATAGATTATTATCTAGATGTTTTTCTTTAAAATATTGTAGAACTTTTGCTCTCATTTTTCTATCTCCTTTTATTCTCCAGTAGTAAGAATAAAATGTATTTTCTATTACACCTACCTAAACAGGCTAGTTTACGAGTCATCCCCGATTATACTTTATTTTCTATTACTTATAGTTCTTTGTCATTCATTCTTATAGGAGCCTTGAACGAATTGATTGTGAATCTTACTAATGAATTTGGCTAAACACTATCCCGATTATCTTTAATAGGTGAACAAGAAAGGACACCAGATCTAAAAAACTTAAATGTTATAGTTCATTTAGTCAATATATCATCTCGAAAATAATAAAAATTCCATTTTTCGTAAAGATTTTTGGTTCTGTCCATTTTAAAAATCAAAAGGCATTAATTCTCAAAGTTCTACATTCAAAGGAAAATCATACATTTTATCTTCTTATATAAGGAAGATAAAATGTTAATAAAAAATGCAAGAAATTTAAAATACATTACCTTCCACTCTTATGTTTTGGTTTTTTCTCAATTCGAGATGTTGAGGACATCCAAGTGATTTCCAAATCAATCTAACTTTGTACAAAAAATCAATAAATTTGGTGTCTATCCAATTTTTATTCACTTCATTTTGTTGTTTACAAATATTATTAATGGCTTTGTTAGTTGCATTTGTAGAAAGAATGCGAGCCCTTTAAAACTATAGCCTCTTATGTAAAGAATTGTAAGTATCTGAGCCCAACATATTTTTTTGTGCACATATTGTATGTTGGCCATCAATTATATTAAATTTAAAGCCATCAATTTCCATTTCTTTTGAATCTTGGAGCTCCACAACCTTATTCGCATATTGCAAGAATGGAATAACAATTATATTCCTCTATGTAGGAATAACATTTATAAACATGGAGTGCAAAAGAAGGTCAAGATTCTCGTCATCTATGGGAAGATACTTATACTGGAGGTGTTACATGGAACCTTGAAATATCAATTGAAAATACTTCACCATTGAACAAAAATTAATAAAACTGCTGAGTAGCTAAAGGTTGTGTTTTTGTGAATATAGTGGTTGTTTTCTTCAGTAATGCAACTGATTTAGTATTGTTTTTCAACCCTTGCACCTTTGATCTAGATGGATCGATCTATAATTTATCCAAATATGTTTTCCTCATCATAGTAAACAACTTGGCATGTTTAGGTGGTGAAATCGAACTGTTTTATTCAAAAAATGACAAACGGAAGAGGTTTTATCAACTCTATACAATTTTCTCGAGTTCTAAAGCATGCCACCGTGAATGTCTTCTATATTTGAAAAACCTATTTTTCATTATCTATTAACAACCCAAAATCCAAACCATATATTGATTAGGAACATTGTGTTTTTTCTTCTAAGGCCTTCATTTCCCATTTCCTAAATAAAGAAACATCCAAATCTATATCCAGAATAAGACACTTATTATTTTCATAGTCAATACATTTGACTTGAAAATGTAGTGTACTCGAATCAACAATGTAGAGGATATAACCATACGACTTCAACATTTTTATCATCTATAACAAAAACAACCACAAAGTCAAAGCATAGTAGTTGTCGTGGTCATGGATTTCAACAAACCATTCCTCGTATCTTCTCTTCCAATACTTAGCACCTTCAACGAATGGAATTGTCGAGAATGGAGTACAAACAATGGAAGACATTTTACTTTCAATTAGAGTAGAATATATTAATAAGTACTTCACTTATGGATTAAATGTTTTTCACATTATATGATAATGAATGTAATTATTGGCCTTTACGGTCACCAATATCGTAGTACATTACTTTTTATCAGTGGAGAGTAATAAATGTAAAGGTTAGCGATAGCTAGGCTTCAAACTGCACAAGATATCTAATCTTCAATCAGTTACTATCATTATATTTTGTGGATCACATCATTAATAATAGAAAATATGTAAATTTTTTCTTGAAAATTAACATGCAACATATTTTGAAAGGATTATTCATTGTCTGACAACCATCCACATTGTGTAGATAGCAAGAAAGGAATGTTTGAAAATATAGATGTTAGCGAGAGGTAGCATTTAAGTCCACATATAAGTGGAGAGTTTTTAACAATACTTGTTGGAAATTTACACCAATTGAATGGACTAGCGTAGAGGTCATTAAGATTTAATTTTTGTATTTTGAGTAAAGTGTGTGAGAAATAAATTAAAATAACAGGGTCAGTGGTTGCTAAGCAATATTTGTTAAACATAAAAATGTTTAGTTATTCCATAACACATATTGCAAGGAAAAATGTAGTGGCCACTATGAACTAATGAGTTTTATTCATAATCGAGCATTGGAGTATGCCGTAATTCACATCCGTTCAGTATCAAATAAAATTATTTGCAACCACAAAGCTCCATTACTAATCAAAAGGAATGACATAAAGACCGTTAGGATTTTCACTTTCCTTATTTACAAAGAGTGATAAAATAACAAATCATTGTCTAGCATAGTGGCCGCAAGGTACCCACCATTACCTCTTGTGGTTGTAAACACTATCTCTACATAGTTTTGAATCGATATTATTTTTCAATGATTATAAGTGTATCATATTGGCTTGACTATTCCTGACAAAGCCAACTATTGCACTACATACCCTTAGGAGGGATGAAGCTATATATTCTTCTTATAAGATATATGTTTTATGCCGTATACTTAAGTTAGGTTCTTATATTATAAAATTATTAGATACCGCTAACCGCATTACTAATTGTAAGGAATGACATAGCAGCAACTAGGCTCAACATTTTCTTAATTTGAAAAAAGGTACCTCTAAGCTCCATTACTAGTTGAAAAGAATAATGTAGCTGCCATGCTAGGATCAACATTTTCTTAATTCAAAAGTAGTTAGATAATAACAGAAAATGGTCTAGCTTAGTAGCCACTAGGCTCCTATCATTACCGCTTGTCAATCGTTGCACTACATTCCATCTAGAGGGATCAATACTTATTTATTTCGCATAAGATATATCTATGTAAATTATAATCCATATTTTTTTATATCAAAGGAAAAGCCTAGCGACCGGTAGGCTCAAAAATTTCTTAATTTAAAGATAGCTATTGAATAAAAAATCATGGTCAAGCTTAGCAACCGCTAGATCCTATCTTTTCCTCTTGTCGTAGTAATCACTATATATACAACTTTAGGTCGATTTAAATTGTCAATGATTATAGTTATATCAAATTAGCAACACATTACTTGGTATTGCATATTACTACACCGCTTTCTATTGAGAGGGATTAATAATTTCTCTTCATATCAAAGAAAATTCTTAGCAACCGCTAAGCTCCATTACTAGTTGAAAAGAATAGCACAGCTTCCACTAGGCTCAACATTTTCTTAATTTGAAAATAGCTATATAATAACAAAAATGGTCTAGCTTAGTAGCTACTAGGCTCCTATCATTTCCGCTTGTCATTGTAATCACTATCTATTCAGCTCAATGCTTTCTTCATTGATAGTAATTGTATCATATTGGCTGGACTTCACATGGCAAACCCAATTGCTGCACTACATTCCATATAGAGGGATTGGGACTTATTTATCTCACATAATATATATATATATGTGTGTGTGTGTGTGTGTGTGTGTGTGTGTGTAAATTATAATCCATATTCATTCCTATCAAAGGAAAATCCTAGTGACTAGCAGTAGGCTCAACAATTTCCTAATTTCAAGATACCTATTGAATTACAATTTATGGTAGGAAATTAGCAGTAGCTAGGATCCTGTCTTTACATCTAGTCATAGTAATCACTATCTCGTATAACTTTAGGTCGATCATAATCTTAAATGATTATAATTATATCAAATTTCATATTGTTGCACTAATTTCATCGAGAGGATCAAGACTTTCTATTTGTATTAAAGAAAATGCTTAATGACCACTAAGATCCATTAGTAATTCAAAAGATTAACTTAGCATCCACTAGAATCAATATTTTCTTAATTTGAGAATAACTATATAATAAAAAATAATGATCTAGCTTAGCAGCCACTAGGCTCATATCATTACCTCTTATCATGGTAATCACTATTTGTTTAGCTTTAGACCGATACTTTTAAAATTGACATTAATTGTATGTATTGGTTGGCCTTCACATGGCGGACCCAATTTTCGCACTACATTCCATCAAGAGGGATCAAGACTTATTTATTTCTCTTAAGATATATCATCATTGTAAATTATAATTTGAATTGGTTTGTATCAAAGAAAAATCCTAGCGATCACTAAGCTCAACAATTTATTAATTTTAACAAATTTATTGAATAAAAAGCATTTTCTAGCTTAGCGGACACTAGGATCCTATCATTTCCTCTTGCCATAGTAATAACTATGTTTACATCTTTAGATATATTACTTTTTCCATTGATAGTATTGTATAAAATTCATTGCGTGTTACCCGGTGGAGCTAATTCCCGCACTATTTTCCAACGAGAGGGATTAAGAATTTTTGTTCATATCAAAGAAAATTCTTAATGACCGCTAAGCTCTATTACTAGTTGAAAGGAATTACCTAGAGGCCGCTAGGCTCAATAGTTTTCAAATGTGAGAATAGCTATATAATAAAAAAATGGTCTAGATTAGCGGTTACTAGACTCCTATAATTAAAAATTATCATTATAATCTCTATCTGTTATGCTTTGGATCGATAGTGTCTTTCATTGATTATAATTATATAGTATTATATGGCCTTCACATGGCGAACCCAATTGTTGCACTACATTCCATCGAGAGGGATCAAGACTTATTTATTTCTCCTAAGATATATCTTTGTAAATTATAATATGAATTGGTTTGTATCAAAGAAAAATCCTAGCGATCACTAAGCTCAACAATTTCTTAATTTCAAAATATCTATTAAATAAAAAATCATGGTCTAGCTTAGTGGCCACTAGGATCCTATCATTACCTCTTGTCATAGTAATCACTATCTTTTTATGTTTATCTCAATTACAATTTTTAATGATTATAATTGTATCAAATTGGCTACACGTTACTTGGTGGAGCTAATTCATGAACTAATTTTCATCGAGAGGGATCAAGACTTTTGGTTCGTATCAAAGAAAATGCTTAGCAACCGCTAAGATCCATTACGAGTTGAAAGGAATAACCTAGCAGGATCGAGGATCAATAGTTTCTAAATGTGAGAATAGATATATAATAACAAACAATGGTCTAGGTTAGTAGCCAATATGCTCCTATCATTACCACTTGTCATTGTAATCACTATTTGTTCTTCTTTTGATTGATATTGTTTTTCATTGATTGCAATTATATCATATTGGGATTAAGACATATTTTCCTCTTATAAGATATATCCTTGTTAGTTGGAATCCATATTCCTTCATATCAAAGAAAAATCCTAGTGACCGCTAAGCTCCATTACTAATTGAAAAGAATTCCATAACAACCGCTACACTCAACAATTTATTGATTTAGAAATAGCGATAGAATAAAACATCATGATATAGCTTAGCGGTCGCTAGGCTCATACCAATACCTCTTTTCATTATAAACACTATCTTTATAGCTTTGGATCGCTACTAAATTTCATTTATTATAATCGTATCATATTGATTGTACTAGCCCTATCATAATTTGGTGACACACTATATACCCCTGAGAGTAAGTGATTGTGTTTGTAGTTTTTATAAGATATATCATTGCAATATATAATTTATTATTATCAAAGAAAATGCTTAGCGACTACTAAGTTGCTTTATTTATTGAAAGAAATGACATAGGAAAACTAGGCTCAATAGTTACTTAATTTGGAAATAGTGATAAAATAACAAATCATGATATAGCTTAAGCATTGCTAGGCTCATACCAATACCTCTTTTCATTATAAACACTATATTTATAACTTTGAAGTGCTATGGTATTTTTTGTTTAAATGCAAAAACACATTTTGAGATTTTAGAATTTTCATGCCACGTGTCTTCATTTTACTGGTTACTATTTATATTATAATACCATGATTTCATATTATACTTATTTCTTTATATTTAAATTTCATAATAAATGTGTCAATTATATTGTTTTCTAACTATCGTGTATAAACTTTCCATGCAAAGATACAAGTAATTGAATAATTATATTTCATTAGCACACTATATCCAAAATTGTCTAGGTCAATGTTTAGAAAAACAAATGTGCCTATAAAATCATACAATTTATTTCTACTATTTTATTATAATATTATATGTTATAACATTTTAACTATTTTAAGATATAGCCAATATCAAAAGTCTTTTTTTCAATATTGTTTATTTTTTTGATATCCCGCACCTTTTCTTAATGAGTGGTAAATTCAAATTTTGAATTACGAATTCCCTCGAATTTTTTAGAATTTGAAATTTCAATTCACTCTCAATTTCTCCTACTCAAATTTTTATATCCCACAAAATGTATATTTTAAAAATTTCTAACGTGGAATGTGCTGAAAAAAATTAAATACCCGTAAACTAGTTTTTAGGGTTTTTGTTTTTTCATTCATGCATAAAAGTAGCTTGTGAAATCATAAAACAATATAAGAAAGATATAGATTACAGGGCCGAGTGTGAGAATCCTGGTATTTTTAGCCAAGGAACAACAAGTGCAATAATTATAATATCATTTGTGGATTAACAAAAATGGAACAATCAGGTAGTAACCAAAAGGGTGCACACAAGCTAGGGAAGGAAAAGGGGTTGTGGAAAAATAGTACAGATAGTTCGATGCAGTAGACAATGGTTTGAAAAACATCACCAAATATAAAATAATCTCATAGCTAAATAAGGTATTTATCAAAAACGTATATTATACTAAATGTGCACCTCTTTTATCGTAGGCTTGTTCATCTGTTCTATCTTTGACTAGTTGCTAGATTTTTCATGTCAGTCCAACCCTTTGTTCCCCTACAAAAACATGCTCTATGGCTTAGCTCTGATTTCCAGTTCCTTCTTATCCTTTTTCCAAACCACCTTTTTTCCAAGAAAAAAAGGAATTCTTTGTGCCCCAACCAAAGAAAATTTGATCCCTTTTCATCTCTAGTTTTTATTTCATTTGAACGATTTCAATTTTCCGACATTCTATGTCCCCTCTAGATTTGTTTTTCGTGATAATGATGGATAGTCGATAATCACTAGCTTTTAAAATTGTAATGTTTAGCGAGACTAAAAATATTATTTCGGTATTTGTTACGTCTAACTTTTTTTTCCTTTTATTATGATAACATAAATAACCCGAGGAAATTATTTCATTGTACATTGTTTATATGGTTGTCATGTTGACTTTGTGAGAGGATAAATTCAACGGTGAAAAATGTTTTAAAACTACAAAATCATATTAAGTTTTCAATTGTGAGATAAATTTTTGTGTAATGGAAGGTAAACATGTTATATTTATGCCTAAATTTTATAAAAAAATATTTTAATCACTTCCTATTTAAATTTATATTTCCTTTTCCGCATGTTAAGCCATGAAAAAAATCACAAAGCTTTATAGTCATGATGATATAATTCTTTTAAAACAATATTATTAGTAGGTCGCGTATTATTCATGAAAGATAGAGTGTTGTCATATATTAATTCATGATTCCACACGTATTTCTATATATTCAAATGGAAACTCCATATTTATTTGTTATCTTTTATACCTTTTCAATTTGATTTCTCCTATTGGAATACAATCAATCAAGAAAAATTTGTGTATCTTAGTGGCCACTAGGATATAATTTCCTTTTGAAGAAAACCTTTTTGAATCTCAACGATAATAAAAATCTATTTATAATTGTATAACACATAGAAGGTTTATGTTTAGTGCCTAGTGGTCACCAATATAACACTTTCGATATCAGAATTTGAAGTAAGTTTTAGGTTAGATGCTGCCAAGCTATGCTAACAAATAATATTTGGATCTTAGTAGCCTCTAGGTAATGCGATGGAATAATATTTTGAGTCATGCGGTGGTTATGATTTTAAAAAAATATTAAAATATTTTCATCTTATCGGTTCTTGTGATTTACAACAAAATTTTATTTGGAGCTTACATTTGTTATGGAAGGTCACAAACTAATATGTCAAACATTAGTGCTAATTTTAGTTGACACATTCATGAATTATATTCTTAGATTAGCATCTGCTACGTTATTTTGCAACATATTATTTGGATATTAGTTTTCGCTATGATTTATCCAAAAACACGTAAGCTATTGTGAGGTTAGCGGCCGATAGGGTATAACACAATACCATATTTGTAGCTTAGCTATCGATAGGTAGTTATGGATATTTTGAACTCTTAGGCTACTAAGACACTACCAAAACATAATATTTGGAACATAGCGGTCACTAAGATTTAACAAAATAAAGAAAGATATTTCAAGTCTAGCATCCACTAGGTATTTTTGCAACATATTATTTGGAGCTTAGCGGTCACTAGAATTTCAAAATTTAGTTAATGTATTATAAAATTGGAACCCGCTATGTACTACCACAACATAATATTTAAAACAATTTTTTTGAAATAATTTAACATTTTAAATGAAATTTATTTGAGCTTAGCATTCACTAGCCTTTACAATGATGTAATAATTTAAGTTTAGCATTCGTTAGGATTTAACCCATAATATTTGGGAATAGTGGTCGCAAGGATTTAAAACATTAAATTAAGATTCTATGAGGCTAGCATTTCCTAGAATATGTATGCTCATAATGTTCACAAGTTTTTGGTGGTATGCTTAAAAAATTATGAACTACATGACATCTAGGTGCTACCACAATAGAATATTTCGAGCTTAGATGTCTCGAGCATGTAACAAGACAAAGAATTAATTTTTTAGTGTAGTGTCCCCTAGCTTATGTTAGAACATATTATTTTAAGATATGTTGTTGCTACGATGCAATGAAAAACATGTAAGATATTGCAAGCTTAGCGGCTGTTAGTTTATACCTCAAAAACTTTTTCTGACCTTAGCGATCAGTACTCAATAATGGATATCTTCATGTTTTAGACCTATAAGAAACTACCACATCATAATAGTTAGAACATGGCAGTATTTAAGATTTTAAAAAATATATTTGGATAATTCATGACTAGCATCCGCTAGGTATCATGCAAGCAACATATTATTTGGAGCCTAAGCGGTCACTAGATTTCAAAAAATTAATTAAGGTAGTTCAAAGTTAGAGATCACACGCATCGCCACAAAATAGTATTTAAAACAAATATTTCAATATGATTTACCATTTTAAATGAAATTATTTGACCTTAGGGACCACTAGCCTTACAATAATGTAATAATTTAAGCTTAGTGTTCACTAGTATTTAACCCATAATATTTGGACCATAACGGTCACAAGAATTTAACACATTAAACTATAATTCTAGGAGGCTAGCGTCCACTAGAATATGCATACTCATAATGTTTACAATTTTTCAGTGGTATGCTTTAACAAATAAAATTAACAAATTTTGAGGTACATGACATCTAGGTGCTTTAATAATAGAATATCTTTATCTTATATGTCTGAGCATGTAACAAGATAAAGAATGAAATTTTTAGTGTAACGTCTGCTAGCTTATGTTGCAACATATTATTTGAAAATATGTTATCACTAGGATTCAACCAAAAACATGTAAGAGATTGCAAGCTTAACAACTACTAGCTTATGCCTCGAAAACATTTTTTGAGCTTAGAGATTGGTAATCAATAACGAATAACTTGAAGTTTTATGCCACTAAGACACTACCACTTCATAATAGTTGGAACATAGTGGTTTCTAATATTTAACAATATATAGTAGGATATTTAATTACTAGCATCCGCTAGGTATTGCCATAAAATTATATTTAAATCCTAGTGTTCGTTAGGATGTCACAAATTTAATAAGGTAGTATGAAATTAGCATCCTGCTACATACCGCCACAACATAATATTTAAAAGAAATCTTTTGTGAGATTTAAATTTTAAAATGAAATTGATTTGAGCTTAGTGGTCACTAGCCCTTACGACGATGTAATAATTTAAGCCTAACATTCATTAGGATTTAACCCAGAATATTTTGATCATAGCGGTCGTAAGGATTTAAACATTTAATTAAAATTCTAGAAGGCTAGTGTCTGCTATAATATGCATACTCATAATGTTTACAAGTTGTCGGCGATATGATTTAACAAATCAAACTAACAAATTTTGAACTACACCGCATCTAATTGCTTCCACAATAGAATATTTGACCTTATATGTCTCGAGCATGCAACAAGAAAAAGTATGAATTTTTTAGCGTAGCTTCCACTAGCTTATGATGCAACATATTATTTTAAGATAGGTTGTTGCTAGGATTCAATGAAAAACATGTAAGATATTGCAAGCTTAGTGGTTGTTAGGTTATGCCTTAAAAAAAATTGTGAGCTTAGCGATAGATACTCAATAACAGATATCTTGAAGTTTTACACCGCTAAGACACTACCACTATTGTAAATTTCCATCTTTGATGTCACTAGCATTTAACAAGTCAAAGAATGAATTTTTTGGCTTAGCATTCACTAGCTTATGTTGTAACATATTATTTGAATATTTGGTGTCACTATGATTTAACAAAAACAAGTAAGATATTGAAAGCTTAGCGATCATAACTCATTTATGTACATTTGAGCATAGTGTGTGCTAGTTTATGACAAAATGAAAACATCTAGAGCTTAGTGTATAAAAAAACAAATTCTTTTTTAGATAAGTATAGAATTTGGAATATATATATGAACATTCAATCAATGATAAATATCCATCTATTTACATGTCATACATATTACAGTGCTTACCCACCTAACTCAAATACTATAATCTATGATTCATTATGGTTCTTCCGTAATTATGGGTTGTTGTTGATCCAATTCCATGGCCACATTTACTGTTAGTGTAAAATTACAGCACCCCCGGAGGTTGATCAGATTTCTAGGTTGATCATACTAGCATCCAATGTGATTGCACAACATGGAATCCTTTCTCCAAGTGTGGGACTTGCAAAAATGAGAAAGGAATCTCCAGATAAGGCTCGCTCCTATTCCTCTATTCGGATGATCACGAAAATGCAGAGGGTTTACTTAAAACCTAATCTAATCTTGCCAAGGAGACAGTGGTAAGAAGATGCATAAAAATAAACCTAAGCTAACAGAGGCGATGCACAAAGGAATTAAGAACACCTATCTTGCCAATAAACAAAAACCATTAAAATTTGATGCAAGATCATGCACAGATAACAAAATTTGCAGTGAAAGATCAGGAGGATGCAAATGAACACAGAGAGGGTTGAGAATCATCCACAGACATGCATTACTTGCTCCAAAGATCGATACAATACACTAAAAAATGCCAAGAGGCAAAGTTGCATTACAATTTTAAATGGGAGGTTTGAACTCCACAAATTCACCTACCAAAGAGAAGAAGGGAGGGGCAAAACAAGAATGTTCCACCCTTGGAAAGAAGCCCCTCCTTACAATTTATAGGAAGAATGAGAGAGGGAAGAGAGAGGAAATCCAGATCTACCCCAACCACTTCTAGGTTGCATTTAACTCATCTCATTATGGTGGTAGGTGAGAACCCTAGCAAAAGTGGCGAATTGTATTCTGCATTTAAGCCTGGTTGTTGAAACGTCATTTCGGACATTATCACGTGCCGAGGCATTTTTCGATTTTATCTCTTCCAATTGAACCAAAATGCAAGATTGACCCTGGAATCATGTAGATAATTTCACTATCTTTCCATTGATATAAAGAACGTGAAAATCTGAGCTCTGGATCGAAAGTTATGGCGATCTGAAGATTTAGGGCAAAAACAGGCCAAAACGGATTGGCGAAAAAATATTTGAATTTTTCCCGCGCTCTACCACTTGGATGACACGTGTCAGGCTCTGATTCATTCACGGGTTCATCCTCTGAAAATTCCTTTCATGCCTTTAAACTTGGACACGTGGCACTATTTTATTGGTTCGGGCCTGAGGGGCGCATTTTTACCTTGAGCCAAACACTTAGCAACTTTTCAACCTTTTGACACGTGGCACGTTCTGATTCATCCACGGGCCTCCTTGACTCTTTTCGGCCATCTCACCTTTTCGCGTCCCACGCGTCCCTCACGTACCTTTGGCCCGGATGTCCGAACGAAAATCTCCTGCTTCGGCCGATTCGGGCTTCCTTATTCCTCTTTACGGTGAAGACACGTGGCGAGATTCCATTCGCTCTCGGCTCCTTCGGCTTTTCACGTCCTCCACGTACTTTTGGCCCAAATGTCCCGGATGAAAGTCTCTTGTTTCAGCTGAATCGGCTGGTTCACGTCCTCTGCGTACTTTTGTCCCAACTATCCCGGACCGCTTGGGACAAATATCTCTCGAACCGCCCGAAATGGACTCGATTGCGCCAAACCGGCCGATCCGTTCCTCCGCGTACTTTTGGCCCGGATGTCCCAAACCGCGTGAAACAAAATACTTAGGAAATTTTTTCCCTCTTTCGGCTGATTCATATTTTTGCATCTCACGCGTCCCGATGTCCCAACTGTTCCGTGGACCACCTGGCGGCTTTTCGGCCGATTCGCGTCCCGAAGTCCCAACTATCCCACAGACCGCCTAGACTAGGACTTAGCGAATTTTCTTCATTTTTTCGGCCCCAAGCTTGGTTTTTGTAATTTTTTCACCTTTTCTAACTCGTTGGGTTTTCTTCTTGGATGGGAGAGTTAGAAAGAAGCCGAGGGGGCCCCAAAAGCATGATTTTGGGCCTTGAATCAATTTACTTTCTCGGGACTGAATAATTGATGCATGTTATCAAAATTACCTTAAGGGGTGAATTTTGGATAACAATTTTGGTGACTCAGCAAGGTTATCTACCTGTCAGATGAAAAACGGCCAGCTGCTTGTAGGAATCCATTGGGCATGGAGTCTGTTTGATAATCTCTCAGCTGATCCGAAATTTGAAAGCTTGTATCAATGAGCCATTTGAACATTTGTTGAGCTGGTTTTCTCACGGCTGCAAATTCTTTTCCGAAGGCTCGATGGACTGCAAACATGCACATATTAGAAGAAATAGGACATGCACACAAGCACTTAGGGAAAATAAAAACTACTCTAACAGCAGTACAATGTGCATAAGCACTTAGAGGAATGGAAATTCTAAATTAATATTTACAAGGGCAAAAATTTATCTTTCTAGTAGCAACGTTTGAGATAGATCCCATTGACTGGAATCTGTAATTCTTCACCATCCAACTTAGCCAGTCGGAAGGCATTACTACCTTTGCATTCAATGATCATGTATGGGCCACTCCAGATGGCATCAAACTTGGAATGCTTTCCCAGCTTTGCACGATCTGCATCCCATTTCAACACTAGATCTCCAATTTGGAAGGTTCTAGCCTTGGCTTTCCTATCAAAAGTCTTCTTGATCAAGGCTTGATCCTTCTCTATCGCCTGGGCTACATGCTCTCTAATTTCTTGGAGCTCCATCAATTATGCATATCTAACCTCCATGGGTTCAACCTCAGCCAGTTCCAACTGTTTCATGAGTTCTAATGTTGGCAACTCGAGTGATATAGGTAGAACTGCTTCTTTCCCGTACACAAGCTTGTATGGAGAGCTTCCTGTAGACCTCTTAGGTGTGATCCTATCGGTCCATAGGATGGATTTGAGATTTGAGTGCCAAGTCCTCTGATTCTCATCAAGAGTCCTTCTGATGATTCTTAGTAGGTTCTTGTTTGTAGACTTAGTTTGGCCATTACCTTGAGGGTAATAGTTCGATGAAGTGCTGAGATACACGCAATTCTTGACATCCCATTCAGTGATCTTTGTACCAAGGATTGCCAATGCATTGTCTCGATATGATAGTGCAAGGCAGGGGCACCAAACCTCATGACTATCCCTTTATAGAAATATAAGATATTAGATTCATTTGCCTCCTTGAGTGCCTTTGCTTGGTCAACTTGGTGAAATAATCCGTTGTTGTATCCATTTGTGGCCTTGACTTGAATTGGGATTGATAACCCCAATGAAGTCCAATCCCCATTGCATGAATGGCTGATCCAGTGAAATTGGATGAAGGGGCAACACTGCTAACCTTTCTTTCCCCGTAAAGAATGCACATTTCCTGTATTTCTTGACCCATGAGTAGCAATCATTGAACACAGTAGGCCAATAGTAACCAGCTTTCATGATTTTGAGAGCTGTTACTCATGGGGCAAAGTGGCCTCCTGCTTCCCCATCATGGAACTCGTGTAAAATTTTCTCAACTTGACATGTTCCAATGCATCTTAATAGAACACCATGGATGTCTTTCTTGAACAAGATACCATTAATGAGTACATACGGGATAGCTTGTAATCTAAAGTATCTCCTCTTTGCCTTGCTCACTTCTGGAGGGCACAAGCCTGTTTGGAGGTAATGCACCAAGTCTTGAGTCCAACATGGGATGAGTGCATCATCAGCTGGTTGTTCTTGATCATTCTGTAGTAGTAGGACAGGATCCTCTTCGCTTTTGACCCGTCTCCGGTTGTTTGGAAGCAAGCTGCTCACACAAGCCTTTGCCATGAACTAGCTTGGTCACTTTGATTTCATTATCATATTCCATCACCCGAGTGATCCAACCTACTCTCTTCTCATTTAAATCCTTGTTTAGGAGGAAGTCCTTGACACCAAACATGAGACACCAAAGAATTGAATCTTATTGTTTGAGACCAAGTGTCTGAACTTCTTCAAGCTTCTAATGACTGCAAGGACATGCTTTTTGATGAAAGAATACTTTATTTCATAATCTTCCAAGGTTTGACTGAAGAATGTTATGGGCTGTTCTGAACCTTCTCTATTCATCTGTGTCAAGATAGCTGAGATTGTATCTGATCCTCCAAATGCATACAACATGAAGTCCTTTGAAAAGTCTGGGTTGATAAGAGTTGGAGCTTGTGATATTGCATGCTTGATGTTTTCAAAACTCTCTTTGCCTTCTACTGTCCATTTGAATGCCAAAATCTTCTTCAACATCATTGTTAGAGGCTTCACAAGAGTGGCAAAATTAGGCACAAATCTGTAGACAAAGTTTATCCTTCCTAAGAAGCTTTGAAGAGATTTCTTGTGGTGTGGCAATGGAAGTGTTCGGATGGCTTCAACCCTTTCAGGATCAATTATTAGCCCTTCCCTAGAGACAATGTGGCCCAACAATTTTCCTTCATGTGCCAATAATATACACTTTTTTTGATTCAATGACACTCGAACATTCTACACCTCTCGAAACACTTGTCTAAGGTGAAAGAGATGATCTACTGCATTCTTTGAGAAGACAAAGTGACATCATCTAGGTATACCAAGACTATATCGTTGATTAATCCCTTGAATGCCATATCCATAGCTCGCTGAAATGTTGCTCCGGCATTTGACGGTCCAAATGGCATCTTCTTGTAAGCATACGTGCCCCATTTTGTAGTGAAGGCTGTCTTGAATTGATCTTCTTCCTTCACCATTATCTGATTATAGCCTGAATATCCATCTAGCAATGAAAACCTTTTCAACCAACTACAACTTGCAATATTTGTTCCATTGATGGAAGTGGATAATGATCTTTGAGTGATGCTCTATTTAGATCACAGAAGTCCACACACAATCTAATTTCTCCATTTCTCTTTCTCACCGGCACCAAGTTTGCAACCCAACTTGAGTGTTTGATGGGGAAGAAGATACTGGCCTCAATGAGCTTGCTTAACTCTTTTCTCATGAGAGGTTCGATATGAGGATTTACTGGCCTTTGCTTTTCCCTGACATGCTTGGATCCCGGATCCAACTCAATAGTATGTTGTTCCAACTTTGGGTTGAAACCTCTTAGATCTTTGTAAGTCCAAGAAAAGACATCTGGGAACTCTTGACAAAGTTGAACAAAATCATATTTCTCTTGTGAGGTACTTACTTTGCCAATTTGCAATGTCTTGCCTTCTTCCACTAAAATAGGCTCTGAATCTTCACCCTTTACTTGAATGTTCACTTTCTCCTTCCAGAACTGATCATTCGGGTTGAAGATTAACTCTAAGGTTATGAGGCCTTTTGGTAATTTGTTAATTCTTAGCTGCACCACTTGGTCACCATACTGCTGCTCCAGCTTGTCTTGATTCTTGGCAGAGAACTCAGCTTCTTCTTGTAGGAAATTAACAATTTGCTGATCATTCTCGAAGACTTGCCAACTTGTATTATTATCCGAAACAGCTAGTCTCACAACCACTTTTATATGAGGCTGAGTTTTCTCACTTTTGATACTTTCTACAACATCAAACACAACCCTAATTGCTGCCACTGTCAATGCTTCATTCTTTTTTTCTTGGGATGGAATTGATGCTAAAAGCTTCAAAATCTTCAATAAGATCCCATACCCGATTTTTGTAGTTCTTCAACAGATCATTCTTGGCAGCATTTTTTTCTTTGACTTGGTTTACAATCAGTTCACTATCACCAAATACTTGTAAATTCCTGATGCCTTTCTTATTTGCTTAGTGCATTCCATGAATTAAGGCTTCATACTCAGCTGTATTGTTTGAGCAAGAAAACTAAAAACGGAAGGCTGAGTAATACTTTATAATTTGTGGTGAAATGAGCATAGCTCCTCCTCCTGCACCTTGTCTACTCCTTGACCCATTAAAGAACAATTGCCATACTTCATTCTTGTCTTTATGATCTGGCTTGGTGATGCTGGGGAGAGGTTGATTCTCTTCATGTAAACAATAAACTCCTAGCTCAGATTCTTCTATTTCTTGATAAGGATCAAAAGCATGCACCTTGCTTGCCCATTCATCAAGAGTCAAATCTGGGATGCTTCCAACCTTGGTGTCAGCTTCATCAGTGCTTGGATAATCTTCTTGATCAAACGCTGAATAGTTGGTATTGATTTGGCTTGGAGTGTAAGGCTCAATGTGAAAGTTTGCGATAGGTTCAGACCTGATTGTGGCTTTGGTTCCATATCTTGTTCTGAACAACATGTGTGACCAATCTGCCGAAAGATAGCCTCCAATTTTAGCAGTGAAGTCTCTTGACAAGCACAATGCAAAGAGTGGTGGCAGGTCTATGACTGACACATCTTGTAACACTATTACGTTGGGACATGCGTGCAGTGTGAGGCTCAAACCTTTGATTACTCCAACCGTTGTCACTGCTTTATCCTATCTAATTGCACTACACCCTTAAAGATGAATTCATATTGAAGCCCTAGCAGATCAGCTATTTGCTTGGGCATCACTGAGCTACTTGCCCCGGAATCAATCATGCAATTGTGCACCAATTGGTTTCCAATGATTAATGAGACATAAAAAGGAGGGGGCTTCAAAATTTTACCTTGCTATCCTCCATGATTTCCTTCAGGCTGGGCAGCATTTGTGAGTACCTTCTCTTGCATTAGGACATGTTGATTTGAAGTTGACCAGTCTTTCATGGCAGCTTGTAGCAAATCTCTTTGGCCTGGGATGGATAGTGATTCCCACATTGATATGTTTACATTTGTCTTCTTCATCTGATCAATGATACTGAATGGAGATGAAGTATCCCTCTGCATTGTCCCTTGGCTCGCACATTCATTCCTTGCACATGGGCAATAACAACTGGAATTTAGGTTGGCCTAGGGTCTATTTTAGGTAATCCTTGCGTGCTTGGGATTACATTCGTTTGCCAATAGTTTGTGGAGTGATGAGAAGGTCGTGAATCACTTGGGGCCAATGGTGTTCTTCACCCAAATTTCTCCACTTTGACCTTGTGTTGGCCGCAACACTTTGAGAGGGTATTTGATTCATGCCACAAAAATCTTCAGCTTACCAATTGACAAGAGTAGTTTCGTTTGGAGATGTTCCTTGCTAAGGTGCTTCTTGTTGTTGATCCTCTTCATGGCTGGACTCTTGCGACCCACCGATGGTTTGCACCATAAGAGCCTCGATTTAATGCACCGGAAAGCACATTGATTGGTTATGTGGTGACCGCATGGGAAGCACCAATCATATTCTTGGGCCATGTTATTTTGCACTGGTACCAAAGCTCTGGATGCAGATGCGACATTGGGGTTATAGGGCTGAAATGGTCTATTAGCGGGAGGCCTTACTTGGCTTTGATTTTGATTTGCAACCTGAGTTGGTGACCTATTTTGTTGGTATGGGGGCCTAGCCTGGTACTACGCTTGAGGCTGATACGGTCTAGCACTTTGAGCTTGCTGTCTTTTGATAGTGACTAGCTTATTTCCCAAATTTTGCAATTGTTTCATGACCTCTTGGAGTTCATTTGAAGCACTAGAGGATGAAGTAGAAGTCTCATTTGAACTTTGATTTCTAGGAATGGGAATAGGAGCCAAAGTGGGTGCTTGACTAGTGCTTGGATTTTATAAGTTTGGATACAAGGGCATAGGAGGCCTAGGGGCGGTTTACCAGCTTGAATAAGACAGTTTTCGGCTCTAATGGGAATGTTATAAGCAATAGGTAAGGTTGTGCCTCCCATAGATTGAATTAACATAGAAATATCAGAATTCAAAGCCTTAAGATAGTATAGAAAAGCACCTTCTGCTGCTGGCCTTACTACCACTGGAATCCTCTCCCAAGACCTTTGAAATCTGAAGTTGAAGTCAGTCAGCTGCTTGTTGGGAGCTCTCTTGATAGTTGTCAATTGTTCTAGTAGAGACAAATTGTCTCCCTTTTCCCCAAACTACTCATGGAGAACTATGCATAACTGATTCCAATTTGTGATAGAACCAGCTCCAAGGCTCCTAAACCATTGCAATGCCTTCCCTTTGAATGAAGATGCCAACAATTTGTGACCACATCCATTTCATTTATCACATGGATTGCACAGACGTTAGCAATGTCCTTGACATGATCACTAGGAGTGGTATGATTTTCTCTAGTGAAAAATGGAATGTTCTTCAATGCTGCAATTGGAACTGGATTCTGTGCATTGAGGGCAAGTGGGTTGCTACCAGTGAAGTTGACAAAGGGATTCGGTGGTTACACCATTCTGATTGGTCTGATAACCCTTGTTGATGCGATAAAACGTCTACCAGGTGGAGGTGTAGACAAAGTCCGGTTAGGTGGAGATGGTGATCTTTGAGCTCTTCTTCCCCTTCTTTCTCTACCTGGAGATAGGTGCAGATAAACAAACAATCCTTCCTCCCTAGTTCTTGACCTGGTCTGTATTCTTCTCATAAATTTTCCAGGCTTGGACTGCTGAAACCAGTGGATTATGTCTCTTTTGGAGTTTCCAGATGTGCGATTTTAAAGCTCCTTCAAAGATCAAACTTACAACAAGTGCACATCGATCTTGTTGCAATGAAGTGAAGACCTCTAAGGTCCCACCGGGCGTGCCAGAACTATTAGTGCAAAATCACAGCACCCCTGGATGTTGATCAGATTTCTAGGTTGATCATACTAGCATCCAGTGTGATTGCACAACATGGAATCCTTTCTCCAAGTGTGGGACTTACAAAAATGAGAAGGAATCTCCAGAGAAGGCTCGTTCCTATTCCTTTGTTCGAGATACACGAAAATGCAGAGGGTTTACTCAAAACCTAATCTAATTTTTCCAAGGAGACAGGGTAAGAAGATGCATAAAAATAAACCTAAGCTAACAGAGGTGATGCATCGAGGAATGAAGAACACCTATCTTTCCAATAAACACAAACCATTCAAATGTGATGCAAGATCATGCACAGATAACAAAATTTGCAGTGAAAGATCAGGAGGATGCAAATGAACGTAGAAAGGGTTGAGAATCATCCACAGACATGAATTACTTTCTCCAAAGATCGATACAAGTACACTAAAAAATGCCAAGAGGAAAAGTTGCATTACAATTTTAAATGGTAGGTTTGAACTCCACAAATTCGTCTACCAAAGAGAAGAAGGGAGGGGCAAAACAAGAATGTTCCACCCTGGAAAGAAGCCCCTCCTTACAATTTATAGGAAGAATGAGAGAGGGAAGAGAGAGGAAATCCAGATCTACCCCAACCACTCTAGGTTGCATTTAACTCATCTCATTATGGTGGTAGGTGAGAACCCTAGCAAAAGCGGCGAACTGTATTTTACATTTAAGCTGGTTGTTGAAACATCATTTATGGCCATTATCACGTGCCAGAGGCGTTTTTCATTTTTATCTCTTCCAACTGAACCAAAATGCAAGATTGACCCTGGAATCATGTAGAGAATTTCACTATCTTTCCATTGATATAAAGAACGTGAAAATCCGAGCTCGGATCGAAAGTTACGGCGACCAAGATTTAGGGCAAAAATAAAGCCAAAAACGGATCGGCGAAAAAATATTTGAATTTTTCCCGCCTTCTACCACTTGGATGACACATGTCAGGCTTTGATTCGTTCACGGGTTCATCCTTTGAAAATTCCTTTTGTGCCTTTAAACTTGGACACGTGGCACTATTTTATTGGTTCGGGCCTGAGGGGCGCATTTTTACCTTGAGCCAAACACTTAGCAACTTTTCAACCTTCTGACACGTGGCACGTTCTAATTCATCCATGGGCCTCCTTGATTCTTTTGGCCATCTCACCTTTTCGCGTCCCTCACGTACCTTTGGGCCGGATGTCCCGAATGAAAATCTCCTACTTCGGCCGATTCGGGTTTCCTTATTCCTCTTTGCGGTGAAGACACGTGGCGAGATTCCATTCACTCTCAGGCCTACTTCAGCTTTTCACGTCCTCCGCATACTTTTGTCCTAACTATCCACATGCACCTCCGGGACAAATATCTTGAACCACGAAATGGACTGACTTGCACCAAACCGGCCGATCCACGCCCTCCACGTACTTTTGGCTCGAATGTCTCATGCGTCCCGACGTCCCAACTGTTGTGTGGACCGCCTGGTAGCTTTTCGGCCGATTCACGCCCCGACGTCCCAACTGTCCCGCACCGCCTAGACTAGGACTTAGCTGATTTTCTTCATTTTTTCGGCCCCAAGCTTTGTTTTTGCAATTTTTTCACCTTTTCTAACTCGTTGGGTTTTCTTCTTGGATGGGAGAGTTAGAAAGAAGCCGAGGGGGCCCCAAAAACATGATTTTGGGCCTTGAATCAATCTACTTGCTCGGGACTGAATAATTTGATGCATGTTATCAAAATTACCTTGAGGGGTGAATTTTGGATAACATTTACTTCCTGTGTTTGTTTCTCTTGTTCAGACCTCCTTTATCATCTTGTTGTTGTGCCTCCTCAATATATTTTTTGAAAATATGAGAATCTCTGGTTATCTTTCCTATGTCCAAAATTGGGCTTCTATATAGCACAAGTAGACTTGTCAAGCAAATCCTTTTGACTACCAATTGCATTTTTGGCAATTTCCTTTAGAGTCTCTATTTTTTGTATTTTTCCCTTGTTTTGGAAACAATCTCAATGACATGTGAAGTTTCTCCTTCGTTCACCTCAATTATTCTCCTTTGAAAATTAACCAAGAATTTCTAAGTGATGTCATGAACTCTTCATCAAAAACCAATTCATGGTTTCCGTTAAATACTTCCATGACTGAAGCTTCTGTGAAAATATGATTTCCTCTAGAAATAATTTCATCAAACTGCAAAGAAAGTATTTTTACCTATTCATTCCATTCCCTCGTCTTCCTTTGTATAATTATCATATGTTTGGAATATACCAATATCGTCCATGGTCATAATTGAAGGATCTTTAAAAATTTTTTTCAATGTTCTGCCCCATTTGTAATAGTGTTTTTTGCAATGATGTCATTGTTGTAATGATTTTTTTGTTCCTTTTCAAGAATGGTTCTTCCTGCTGCTTTACACTGATGCATTTATTTATATTATTTTACAAGCCATGCAATTCCTCTTCTACATCATAAACTGTGTCGGGAGGAACTCTGACCTTTAATTAAATTTCAAGCTCTTTATTTCTAGCATGTACTCCTCTCAATACTTCTACAGTCGCTTCGTTTATAGCCCTTTTCGAGGATTCCAGATCTTCCTCATACTGTGCCACTTGGGAGCCTTTTGATTTTCTTTCATTTGTAAGAGTGAAGATGTCTTCTAAAGGTTTGTGCCAAACAATGGCTTGCTATGTTGATATCTTCTTTTTGGTTACCCTTTTAAGGATCCTTTCATTATATTGAATTCAATGTTTACTAAGGGATCTTCTTATGCCTCCCAATCTAGATGTTCTTTGTGGGAAATTACAAATTTCTCTACCCAATCTTGTCTCACTTCATGTGAAGTAGAGGGAGAAGATTGAGAGGGTTGCATTGGGGCTTCGTTGGCTAAAATTTCAGTTTGCATAGTTTCTTGTTCTTCATCTGATGAAGTTAAGGCATATGCCACAAAATTTGGAGCTTCATTTGGTTGGGAAAGACTTCTCAAAACTTAGATCAAGATTCAATTGGTGGAGATAAGGAGGACATGAATTTTATGAATGTTCTGAATAAAAAGTTTCCTTTCTCTTCATAGCCTCATTTTTAATAATTAATCTCGAAGGTGGGACATCCCTTTTCTCCTTCATATTCTATTTAACAAGGTTATTTTTTTGGGGGGAAATCCATACCCATTTTTTGGCATCAATCATATGAGCATACGATATATTAAATAAAGTCCTTTATGTGAATTAAGGTGTTAGGAAACCGTTTTCATTTTGTCTATTTCCTTAAAGGGTGTTCGGGGAGACAAAATAAATTTCTATGGGCTGAGGCAACTTTCAAATCAGGACACTTATTAAATTTTCTACGCCCCCCATAGATTGGGAGGGGGATGTGTTTTAAGCTTCTTCTCTTTACACTTTCCAACAATACCATTGAAAATATGATATGTAACCTCTTGTTATGCCAATTTGTTTGGCACATAATATGGAAACTGAAAAGGATGTGTAAGGAGCCCCTCAATCATGATAATTGTGTATTATGGATAGAATAATACAGCTCCCATTTTCCTTATGGAAGTGAGGATGTCATCAAATATTCTCAGTGTCATTGTTTCATGTAATTTTTGGTAGAGAGCATGATACAAATAAGTGCATATATCTTGAATATGCAATCTAAAATGATGGGCATACAAGTTTGAATATTTCACTTTTACCTTCAAAGGGCTTGAAGGATGCCAAAATTGATAGAAATCTAAACATTCAAGAGTACCACAAACAACATCAAGTAGATAGGAACCCATGTAAAATGATTTCCGATTGTTGACAAAAAAAAATTCTCTCACTAAATTGACACTGAGAAATTTCCCTAAGGAGTGAATCTTTCCATTGTCAACAATAAAAGAAAGTAATGGGATCTAAGAAACATCCACCTTAGAGATTGACTAATTTCCATATAGCATATTCATGAGGGTTGTACCAATATAGAATCATAGTCCAAACCATTTAATAAATATATCGGATAGATGATAATCATCCATATTATCGAATGGGTCAATGGCCCAACTTTGAAAAATATTTGTTACTCTCCTTTGGGCCATCCAGGACTCGGCTATTTTTATTTGTACATGGATTCCATCTTTAGAAGTTAATGATACATTTTGTATGTATTCCCAAAAAAAAACTATTTTGTTTTTTGATGATTTAGAAAATAAGGACACACTCCCACTTGGAAAATTTATGCGGGATTTCTCTAGACATTTGATGTTCCTGCATCAAACATAGAAGGTACTTAAACTTGAGTTCCAACTTATGTAAGTTGAGTGAGTGGTAATCTTTAGGATTAAACCTATTATACCACCAATGACTTTACTAACACATTTTTACTACTTTTTAACACCCTAATTAGACATAGTAATATGAAAATAATGTAAAGACTAAAAATGCATTAATGTTAATATCATCTAATACATGAAAATATGAAAATATTAATATAATGTTAAAACAAAACATATATTTTCTATCTCTATTGGTAAGTTTCATTTATCAATAAGTTTAATACACTTTTACCATAGTGCTACTTCATTTTCCACATCACCAAACATATATATTTCATTTATAGGAAATAAAATCATGATATTAATGATAACGACATTTGTAACTTAAAATGTTGATTCTTTATAGTTTTCCAGAGAGTGATGACGATGAATGCGAAGCATTTGAAGAAGACTAAAACGGAGATTTGGTTTAGTGACGGGGTGAAGAAATAGTGGGGGTTTGCGTAGAATGGAGGTGGATCTCTAAAGGGATTCGAGCCCCTAGGGAAGGCATACCAGATTCGGGGTAGGGAAGAAACCATGCCCTAACCCACAACCTTGTAGAGGAAAAGATGAGATGATGGTTGTGCATGCTGGGGATCAAGTGGAGAAGCCAATGGAATTACAAGGGGTGTCATCTAGTGTAGTGGGAATTTAAAACCTAGGGTCTCATTCAAATATTTCCTTGGTAAAACCGAAGGTAATAGACCAGTAATATGCCATATTTGGTGGATCTCATTGAAGATATTTCATCTCTATTCATTGAAGTTAAGGAGGTGGAGGAATGATACCAAAATATATCCCAGGATGTCATAATAGGCCACTTCAATGGCCTATGGCCTTCCTCTACAACATTATATCAGTGAATTTTTCAAAATTATACGAGATAAATGTGATATTTTCCTCTGTTCCATAGGTTTCTTTGTTCACTTTAAAGAGATGGAGGATTACCAGTAGTTCCTCAATGGGCCATAGTTATGGGGTAAGGCGGGTCTATTTTTGAATCCTTGGTTCCCATAATTGGATCCCAATACTCTTTCAATTTCTAAAACACCAATTTGGGTGAGAATTCCCAATCTTGCTTTGCATTTGTGGTATGCACTAGAATTTATTAATAATTCCTTGGGAAGGTTGATAAAAGAATACCTAGATAGAACTCATGTGGGTTTGTGCTCTTTTACTCGCATTTATGTAGAATTTGATTTGAGCAAAGGGTTGCGAATTGAATAAATTTAAAATTTTCAAATTTTCAAAGCATACGCACCCTTGGATTATGAAAACATGACATTTCAAAGTGTAGAAATTACGAAAACCCGGCCATCTACAAGCATCATGTCTGGTGAATAAGAAATCATTAAAGAATAATGGCTTAGCCCGACCTCATGGTTGGGGGCTTTGGATCCGAAATTGGTGGATGTTGCGACATTTAAGGAGGAGTTCGAAATTCTAGTGCCGAGGAGAAGACAAGTGGAAAGTGTGAGGATGTATATAGATCAATATTCTTAAGGGATTATAGTGGTTAGCAAAATGAAAATGGGACATTCTTCTACCAAATTGTATTGAGACAGGATTCCCTATCAGAAAATCGATTGGCTTCACAAATCTTGGTGATCTTTCATTAGCAATTATAGTAAGGAATGGTAAGTGGCATAAAGTAAAGAATAGGAAAAATAAAAAAGGTCGAATGGGTAATATTGAAGACTTATTTCCATCCTTGGTTGGGAAATAACATGTATTTGGTTAAGTTTTTTTGTAGGCTTGTTATCGGGTTATAAGCCCAACAAGAGATATTCATCTCGGGTATTTAGGCCCATATTATTTAAAATGGAACAGGTCCCTTCAACCCGCCTTATCAATAAAAACATTTATAACTTGAGATAAAGAGGGAACCATGGATGAACCATGTCATTATACGCAAATTGTTCATGAAAGAACACTATTATAACATTTCCTTCTTTAAGACCACTCGATGAAAGGTTTACCACCAATAGTTTTCCTAAATATGTAGTGATAATAAAATAATTTACACCTTGGTAACAAATCCATTTCATTTTTCATGCCAATATATCATTCTATTAAACATTGCATCATCCATCATATCCTAATTGGGAATAAGAAAAGGTAGGGAAAATAATAATTGTCACATTATCTCATTTAGAACATTGTGTCACCAGGGACAACCAATTGATGTATTTGGAAACACTATATAATTATTATCCCATCCTTCCCCAATAAAAAAATAACCTAAATAAATAATAAATAAATCACTTTTTTAGGAAATTATAGGCTATTGGACAACAATCATACCCACACTATCATCATCATCAATCATACTCACACCATAAACATCACCATCATCATTCATAATCACACAATCACTATCTCTATGAACACCATCTCTAACATTGAAACAATATCCTACGTTTCCTTCAAATCAACCCACATGTAGACACAAAATCATGTACATATTATTATTTTACTATACTACCAAGTATGTTGTTATATGCATGGATCTTAACTAAGAAAAAAATTCACTGGTGATACACTCCCTAGTTCATCCACTTGTTTGACTTGATTTTTATAGTCTTTATCTCATACATATGTACCTTTTGTACCCAATTCCGGTAAGGTCACATGGATTACTATCTATCGGTCTTCTCACATTTTTCATAGTTTATCCTAAGACACCAGCACCCATTCTAGACTCTAGGCCAGTGTGCTCTGTCCATTTTGGGTGCTCTTATCCTCATTGTTTGTTTCACTTATTTTGACACCTTTGGTTTTATTATCCTTATCCTAAGATCATATTCGGCATGTCATGTCACTAGTGTCAAAATTCAAACAAGATATCTATATATACACACACACACAACATATGTACCAATATATGGCCAGGAAATTCTAAAGGGAAATCATATCTACATACTATCAAAGGGACTACATATTTTGGTTGTATACACTATATGGGAAAGGAAGCTGTTTAATTCCATCTTGCACATTTACATTTTAATCTAGTTATAGCTCGCTATTTTGGCATTATGGCACAAGGGAAACCTAAGGATACTATTTTACACACAATCACAAATAACTACATGGATTCTAGAATGTGGTGTTGTGCTTGGTCATACATTCATCCTTTGGATGACCACTGAGGTCAGTCTGACTTCACATATTACATTTTTCATTCCAATTTGATGTGTTTGTGAGCTTATTCAAGTAGCTAGGCTTGAGTGCTACAGGTTACAAGTACCTCAATGATCTAAGCATGAATATCAAATGATCAATAGGAAGTGATAGTGAAACCCTAGTGATAGAGAAAAATCAAATTTCAACACTTTGAGTAGTCACCGGCACCTAGAAGAGGTATCTCGGTGCCTAGACATAATCAACCTAACCCGGGATCTCCTGTCCATCTCTATCAACATGTTCTATAGTTTATATTGAGAATTATCGACAATATTTCCATCATGTTCATTAGTTATCCCAATTCAAATCTGTTTTAGGACAAGTGTAAATTTGATAAGTGCCCTATCTCTCCTATTCTCTTACACATTTGCATATTTAGAGTTCTTAATTTTTGCATTCTATTGTATATTATCATAGAGGTGAATCTAAAACTATATTCAATAATTCTATTTTTGTTAAATCATTTAGTGAACCCCTCTCTTGTTTGAACTCCTTTCCTAGGATCCCCAAAACCCTCATGGCTAAAAATAGATCCTCTTCTCCCAAGCAGGATATGGAACATATTAGTGTGTAACCTATCCTTGATGATGTTGTACAAGCTGAACTTAGTGATCTTTATCGTTATGCTCACTGTGATTCCAAAATTCTCCAATAAATTCTTGATCATGAATGCACCATTCCCACTACTTTTGACAACTCTAGCATTTCCATAGTATCACTTGCTCAAAATTTCACTTCATGTTTTCCTTGTTCTTCCATAGTCACTCATGCTGCTCCACCTTCTTCTACTCCTCTTATAGCACTTGATAATACTATTATAGATTTTATGCTTGGTCTTACTTGTGACACTGTAGATGCAAATAATGTTACTTCTAATGTTGAAAATGTACATGTGCATGATGTTATTTCTACTAGTTATCAAGATGAATGCAAAATTGTATATCCTACTCTTCCTACTTCTGAGAATGTTTCCAATGAATGTAATGATAAATCTCATGATAGTTCTTCTACCACTTCTTTAAATGTTGATGAATTACTTACATATGAAAATATGTCTGATAATGATGTAGGCTATGCTTCTGATCATGAACTTGTTAGTAATAATGTTCTTTCTCTTCCGACTATTGAATGTGAATTTAGTACTCCTTTTTCTTCTCTTTCTGAAATTATTGCACATAATGATACACCTCTTATCATATATTCTAATTCTACTTCTATCATTTCAATTAACATTCCATGTTCTTCTCCTCCTCTTCAACGTCTTTTTTATTCTTCTATAGATGTAGTTCATACCGATTTTACTATTCCTACTATTACACCTCTTATCATATCTTTCGATTCTACTTCTACTATCTCCATTGGTATGCATCGATCATCTTCACTTCCACCTTTTTCTTCTTCTTATACGGTTGTTATTCCCGATGCTTCTATTATTCCTACTAGTAAATTTTCTACACCTACATCTAACATTCCCATAACTCTTCCATGTTCTTCTCCTCCTTCCACATCTGCTTCTTCTTCTCACATTCCCATGATCACTCACAATGGCAAGATTCGACCTCTCAATGTGCCTCTCACTTCTTCTACCATCCCCTCACATGATATTCTATCTCTCATGCATGTTTTTAGTAATTTGCAAACTCAATTTCATACTCTCACTCTCAAAATAAAATCCTATTATGCTTCCATTGATAATAATTCTTTGCATGAAAATCCAATACCTAAAAAAATTCACAATTCTACTTTCCCTAAGGATTTCATCATGCCTACATTTACATGTTTTGATGGCACTGAAACCCCTATTTGCATCTCAAAAATTATCATTTAAGAATGGCCTCTTATTCTAATGATTGCTTGCTCCTCAAAGCTTTTCATCATAGTTTTGTTAAGGATGCTCTTTAATGGTACATTCATTTGCCTTATGGATTAATTAACATGTAATTTAATATGGATGATGTTTTTATTATGTGTTTTATGGTTAACAATCATCATAGAGTTACATACGATCATTTACCTACTTTTCATCAAGGAAAGAAAGAACTCACTACAAATTACATTTTATGCTAAAATTCTTGTATGCATCAATTATTTCTTGAGGTAATTGATTTATAAAACCAATTTATCTTTTTTGTGGCTTGATTCCTGCATTAAAAGAAAAATTATTATATGATACATGTAAATATTTTACGCTTTTATGTTATAAATTTATAGATCTAGAACAAGATTTAATTGCATAACATGTTATTCCATCTCCTCCCACTTCTACATCTTCTACTACTTCATCTCCTCTTCCATCCATTGAGCATCCTCCATGGTCACCATCTCCTCCTTCCCTCCACCGCATCGGTCTAAACCTAAGTCTTCTCCATCTCCTCCTCATGAACCATTGCACTTTCCATATGTTGTTAAGCCTCATGATGTCTTGCATACTTTTCTTGATAAGTGTCTAATCTACTTGCCTTCTAATCAACATCATCCTCCTCATCACTTGCATTGCCAATGCAATCACCCTTATTGTAATTTTCATTGCATCAATGGCCACCATGACAATGATTGTTTTGCTCTCCATGATAAATTACAATAATTAGAAGACAAAGGTGTCATTTCCTTTGGCTCTCACTCTCATGAGCAGTCTCTTTCTCTCATTCCGCATAAGCATGCTTCCATAACTATTCACTTGTCTCCTCCACCCACTTCTAAGGTTTTCATTCGTACACCTCCTAAGATCATTATCCATCCACGTCCTCCACCTATCTCATCCATTTCTACATCATCTCATCTACCTCACAGTGCTACTACATCCCATTTTCATCCTAATCCTTTGGAATTCATGCTTCCCACCACTACACCTCCCATTATCAGCACCATATCATTTTTCATTCATTTAAGCTATTATACTCATCTTATTGATACTTCACATGCCCACACCATCCCTCGCAGGCCTCTCCATCTTTGGTAGGTGACCTCCATATGATCACCTCATTACCTAATGACGCACTCACATTCTTAAGGTTCTTACATGATTGTTGAGGGATTTGTTATAAAAATGAACGTTATTCTGACACTAGGGGGCATCACTCTTTTCTCCCACATATTTTTTCATCATTCATTGTATGTTATTATCAACATAGTCTTACATCTTCTCATCCTACACATATCAACATCTCACTATTCTACTCTTATACACATCACATTCCTATTTCCACTACTCTATCACATTACATCCTATACATACATTCTTTTAGTCATATCATTATACTACTCATTCACATACAAATCATTTTCAATTCACTACTTACCTATTATATCCACATCAAGATATATTTCAAATATTCAACAATCAAGACAACCATTTCAATAATGCATACAACATCCACTAAAATCAAAGTACAAATGACAACCATCACATCATATACCAATGCAAGTTCTTAACACATATGTGATATATATATATATATATATATATATATATATATATCATAAAAATCATAGTTAGAAAAATACAATTGTTGGGGTGGAAGGCCCCATACATTGCTACATCCAAGTATGTCATACATCATCCTCACTATTAGTATATACAATTGCGGGTGCTCAAGAGCTACATGCTTCACCACTCAATATACGTCATTGGTCATGAACTTTATATAATCTCTACTTGTCTCGGTAGTATAGCTATCTCGGTGACTACTCCGCGAATTGACCATATATCTCCACATATCTCACAAATATAATCTCAACTAGGCCCCGCCTCCTCTAGCATGTCTAGATCACTCTATCTCTACGTAAGCCTCATCACACTCGCTCAACAACACAGTTCATATGGCTTATACTATCAACACATGTTTGAAAAAATGGGCATGCTCACATGCAATTGCATCCACGCACCTTAGCATACCACCTCCCATAAACACATCTAGAGGTATAATCTATGTCAATGTATGTTTCAATAAATTCATAATCAATGACCAATAGGAATCACCTTCAACCATATAACATCATATTAGTTACTATGCATTTATTATATAAAACAACCAATAAAAAAATAACAAATTTCAAAAACAATACTTATGCTCCACTAGTGCCTTTGCTAGGCCATCTCCATTTGGGGCGGGATTCTTCCCCTCCACTCCTACCAATGGCTCACTCACCACATCTATGAAAACTAGGAATAATAACACCCATCGATTTGTTTCCCACCACTTGATTTGTATACCTTACATCATCAACCCTGTATCACCCCCAAGGCATAATATGTCTCAGATCGACCAGAGGCACTAGTTATCCTCATGTCGGACCCAACCTCACTCCCGGCCACCTCGGTGCTCTAGTATCTCTCACTCATATGTATGGATCTTGGGGAAAACCCGAGCCCTACCAAATTATCTAGATATATGCTCCACCTAGAATAAATTTAACCCCGGAAACAAGTCCTCTAACCACATGGTGTATCGAATGCACCGTAACTCTAATTCATCCTCCAACCAACCACCATAATATCTATATGGCCTCTATATGATGGCACCTAGTCCCATCGGATCAAGAACCAACCTATAGGTGGTCGTTTCCAGCCTCTGCTCTAGGTTCCTACCCACCTCACCATAAATATATCGAGTCTCACCCAATTAACACACTACCCACTAAGTCACCTCAATATCACAATCTACTCATATACCCCTATATGTAACAAAGTGGTGGATCCTAATCCACACCCATAATCCTCCTAGGTGAACATATAAACATCTCTATACAAATGGGCCAACATACATTGTGTCCCATCCTCCTCTGAAAGTGACAAATATCATGCATCTTATATAATATACCCACTCCACCACTCTCTACTACCACCGATGATGCTAGAATCACTACAATAAACTTCCACAATTTTGGAACACCAGATCTGAATATAACATCTATACCGATATGAGTATCTCTATGTACTCGTGTGCTAGTAAAATACAACCTCACTACTCTCATATGCCTCTGTGAATCCACTATACTCATAACCTATACTCTCTCTCATAGAATGGAAGTTAATATCGATAAATATACTATAGGATCACCATCATCTCACAAATAGGAAAGAAAAGGGAACATGTATCAAGACACCACCTCTCACACAATGTAGTAAACATAAGCATATCATGGGAAATCTCCCCAAATCTAGTTATGTTGCGCAGGTTGGCATAGTCTAGTATATCCTACTCGGCATTTGATAACCCCATGGTAAGAAAAGTGCTCAAATGGAAACCCCCATGGAACTCTCTCGAGTTTATATACCTCTACATTGCAAAAAAAAAATTCTTACATTAGTATGTTATACATGTTGCAAAACAACTCATCATACTACTTCAATTTATCCATATACAACTATTTCAAATCATATTGCAAAATCCTTGTCCTAGGACGCCAACACCTAGGAGCAGGTGACAAGCACCCTGACACATGATCACAAGTCCCTAGAAATTGGGCTATTATCCTAAAAACATCAACATGCATACCACTCCATCCCAAGTCAATAATGCACAAAAAATACAATAGTTCAAATTTTGTAAAAATAAACAAAAACATGCACATTTCACACAAATGTTGAAAATATTCATACTCAGTAACTCATCGGTCATCTACGAAATCGTGACCATTCCTACTCTCTCAAATATTATCAAACTAAGACCTTTGTGACACATGGTATCATCACATCTTAGAGTTATAAATCTCAATTGATCTCAATGTAAATTAATTACTATTCTATTTTCACTATTACTATATATAGTAATTCAACTTTTCCACATACTATAGTCACTATTTACATTCATTTTTCCAACTAATACATGTATTGTTTCGATCATATCTTAATCACTTTGTCATTCCATTTTCTTCTTCATTTATGTCATTAAGATCATATTTTTTATCACATTGTATTGTACAAATTTCACAATGGTATATTAAAATTTGGAAAATCTACTTGTCAATCTACACACATTACCTGTAATATACACTATACTACCCCTTATTCACTTTTATCTTTACTTTTGGCTCAGTTATCATTTCTTCACCCCTCCCCTTTCTCCAAAATGGGGGCATATAATTGGGATCACCTTACGATCCCTCTCAGCTTACAATATAATTAATTGATACTTTTATCATATCACTATTGCAATATTTTTCTTTGATTCTATTTAAAGCAAAGAAACAAAATCACTATATATTCAAAAATCGAATACTTTTCTCTTATTTCAGATCTATTCCCCTATTGACCTAATATGGGGAAAAGCACAAAATCCTCTTTGTGATTAATTTCCTAAATGGAAAATATCAAAGAAATCTTCTATTATCTAAACCAATTCAATCAATCGATACAAAAAGCATACTTTATTATCTCTCCTAGATGACCTAAATTGGGAATTGCATCACAATTACTATCACTCTTAAATGACCTAACTTGGGAGTCACTTTACATTTATATTGCTTCCATATGACCTAAATATAAATCGGGACACTCGTGGAGTGGGGGAAAAGAGACGTTGTTGCATTTCTTATATTGATCCTATATGGGTTATTCAATATGGAACAATATGGTACAACACAGAACTAAATACATAACTAAATTTAGTCTATATCTATCTACAGTGATAGGAAATTTTAGGAATGTATTCATGGATGGATATTAAACTAGACCTCTCTCCCAACACTCTTCCTCTGGCGGCAGGATGCCCAAATCCTCCCATTTTTAAATATACAAATTCCGGGTAGGGAATTGATCACTCCCTACCTCTTTAATCTCCATTGGCAATAATCACAATCTCCAAAATATACAAATCATCTCAATGTTTCTCCAAGTTCTCCTTAAAATGGTTTGTCATCTCTATTTACACCACATGGGTCGACACACTGATCCATGGTTCGTCGTCTATAAGTTCTTGCATTCTACATGTACCTTTACAATTTGGCTTCTTTGGACTTCTCAAAGGTATGTTCCTTTGCTTAATTTACTACACTTGATTTTTTTTCAAATAACATAAGGGGGAAAATTAGACACAAAATCACACACATATTACTATTTTACTATACCACCAAGTATGTTGTTATATGCATGGATCTTAAGCAAGAAAAGTATTCATTAGTGACACACTCCCTAGTCCATCCACTTGTTTGACTTGATTTCTATTGTCTTTCTCTCATACATCTGTCACTAGTGTACCCAGTTATGGTCAGTCACAGGATCGGGAGGTCAATCATTCTTCTCACATATGTCGTCATTTATCCTAAGACATCGGTGCCCATTCTGGACACTAATGCCCATGTGCTCTTATCCATTCTAGGTGCTCTTGTCCTCTTTGTTCATTTTAGTTATTTTGACATTTTTGGTCTAGCCTTTTTTTTTCTTATCCTTATTTCAAGGTCATAGTTACAATGTCATGCCACTAGCATCGAAATTAAAACAAAAGATCCATATATATACACAACATACTTGTCATTATATGGGCGGGTAACTTAAAAAGAGAAATCATATCTACATACTATCAAAGGGATTGCATTTTTGGGCTTCTTACTCTGCATACACTACATAAGAAGGGGAAGTGTTGAATTCCATCTCACACATTTACATTTTATCTAGCTATAGCCCGCTATCTTTGCATTATTGATGTAAGGGTAATATAAGGAAACTATTTTACACACAAGCACAAAGAACTACATGGAGTATGGAATGTAGTGAAAAACTTGGTCATAAGTTCATTCTTTTGATGACCTCCTGTGGTCGCTTAGACTTCAAATTTTTCATTTTTCATTCCACTTTGATGTGTTTTTGAGCTTGTGTAGGTATCTAGGGTTTGTGTTGCGGAGTCAGCAAGTACCTTGGAAATCCAAGTGTGAATATCAGGTGATCAATAGGAAGTGATAGAGAAACCTTAGTGACACAGAAAAATTACATTTTGAATCTCCGAGTAGTCACCCGGTGCCCGGTAAGAGGTATCTAGCGCCCATGTACCTCGCCCTAGCCCAAGCACCCATATCTATCTCTATCCGCAGGTTTCAAAATTAATATCGATCATTTCTAACACTCTTCCCAACTTGTTTATCAATTGTCCTAGTTTAGATCTATTTTTGGATAAACGTAAATAATATAAGTTCCCTATATATCCTATTTTCTTACACAGTTACATCTTTAGAGTATTTAGCATTTGTATTTTGTTGTATATTATCATAATAGTGACTCTAAAATTAGATTTAATAATTCTACATTTTTAAATCACCACCCCATCATTAAACGTATTTTTATAATCCACATTAACAACATTACCATACCGACCACCACCACCATGATACACAACATCAACACATTTTTTTAAGAAAAAGTTACATAGAGTAATTATGATAAATAATGAGTAAAAAGAGCAAGTGAAATCAATAAAGTAATTAAATTTGATTAAAAATATGTTTACCTATTTACATATCTTCCACTAGAATAACTACTACATTCTCTTCTCTCTATTTATGAAGGATTCATAGGTATCAACCATAGCCTTTATTATTGTTTTTCCATCATTACTTATGAGATTTGGATGTTTAAAACTCTCTTATCACAACCATATCATTTCTTGTATTTTCTTGAAAGGATATGTTTTTTTTTATTGCGTCAAGTATGCATGCAGATGGTTTTCCACATAATTTTCTCGCTTATCTTTGTAATAGGTGTTTTAGAACATTTTCGTGTGGTTATTATTATATCTATTGAAGGGAGGTGTTATTCCTTCTCTTGATGCATATTAATATATTATCTAGCCCAAAATATTTTAACTTATTGAGAATGATGTCAATATATCCCAATAGTAATAAATACTTTTCCTCAACTAATTGTTTGAGTACCTTGTATCCCTGGTCTACATAAATTCCATTTGGCACATAAAAGTTTCACTAATTAGGAACTAATTTCAAATGACAAAAAAATTACTTAAAATTGTATAAATTTCCAATTATTACCTAGTCATTACTATGAATGGGTTGTGTAAAATTCACTTCACCTTATTCATGTTCCTCGTGAACATAATTTTCATTACATTGCTGAAATATGAAGGTTTTTATCAATTCCTTGGTTTTATCTAAACAAAAATTATGTACATTATGATAGGATATAGTGAATAAGAGAACAAAACCATCTCTCTTTTTTTTTATGTCAAAGCATACTATTATGGAAAAATCACAACATCCTTAATTGCTTGCAAGTGAATGCTTGAGGCAGTCAACGTGATTTGTCAAACATGGAGTTAACCTAAAGTGTGGGAATTTGTAATCGAGATAACCCTCCAGATGAAGGCCGATTCTATTCCTCTATTTTGATGCACACATCTAGATTGTAGAGGATCTACTCTAAAATCTACTCTAACTTACCAAGGAGACAGGGTCAAGAAGATTACAAGAAATTAAACCTAAACTAACAAAGGTGATGCACCGAAAGGAATGTTGAAAACCTGCTTTGCATGGATATTGAAGCCACAATAAAATTAAGAAGGATGAAAACACACCACAAATGAATCCACTAATGAGAATCCACTAATGGTAAAACCTAAACCATTAAAACTGTAATACAACCACCATGTACAAATAACCAGGATTATGATGAGATATCAGAAAGATGTAATGAACAAAAGAGAGGGTTGAAATTCATCCACATACTCCTATTATTGTTGCAAAGATTTGATACAATGCATTACAATGGCCAAGAGGCAAGATTGCATTTTAAATTTTAGATGGGAGGTTTGAACTCCACAAATTCACTTACAGACAAGAGAAGAAGGGAGGGTGTAAAGAAAAATTATCCAACATTATAACAATGTCCCTCCTTATAATATATAGGAAGAATGAGAGAAGGGAGAGAGGGAAGAAAATTGAAATATTGCTTCAACCACCCTAAAATGCATTGAATTCACCTGCAACAATGATGGGTACCACTGCAAAACCCATACCTCCATGTACTATGCCTTGTTGGGAAAGAAAGGAAGCCCATACCTTCATCATTTGGGTAGGTGAGAAAACTAGAAACACCCTCTAAAATGGCGGACTGTATTTCTTCATTTTGAAAAAATTAGTCTCACTTAAATTAAGATAACAGTCATAGTTGTGTATAGGACACCGAGATATTTCCAAAAAGTCCTTTCTTGTGCAAATCCAAGCTCCAATCAAAAGTTATGGCCATCTAAAGATGGGGGTGTCATTCTACAATAAATTTGGGTAGTTGATCTTCTCCTTTCCAACTCCAAAATTGCCTCACAACCTCTGAAATCTGAAATTTTGGACTTTCAGAAATTTTGAATTTAGAGGTTGATGCTACTATTCATTTGGATAGGTGTGTGAAACCTCCAGAAAACTTGAAAACAAAAAGTCTAAAATTCATACTTTTTGTTTTGGACCTTGCTCCTTTCAGACCTATGACATTTTTCATTCCATCAAGCCGCCAAAAATCCTAAACCTTCAAACCCCAAAGTCTAAAATTTGGACTTCAGGTTTTGGACCTTTCTCTTTTATGATTCTCACTACCCCAAGCCTGAAACAAACCCCTGAAACCACCCAACTATGAATCCCGAAATCGGGTTCTCTCAAAGTCTGAAATTCCTCCGTGTTGACCCGAATTCAAGTTTGACCTGGAACACTAAGTCATTTAAGACTTTAGGTTTTCAGGATTTCGAGCATTGGCTCATGCTTTTGTGTTTACTCGGTGAAAACCCATGAACCTCTAAATATGCAAACTTTCAAAGTCCAAATTTAGGACTTCAAAGTTTGGAATATGACATCCCGATCCACAACATCATTGACCCTAAAAAGGAGAGTTTGACCTCGAAAACCCATGACCCTTTCGGACTTCATATTTTTAGGTATTTGGGCCCTTTTTCTTATTTTTCCCTACCGGCTACAAAAATCATAAATATAAAACCTCTTAAGTATGAATACTTCAGATTTTGAGTCTCCATTTTTTCACTTAGCTCGACTATGAGCTTCCTTCAAGTTCCCCACCTGTGAGCTTGGAGCTGAACCACCCTTCCATTTCTTTCCTCTGACATCATTTTCTATCTGAGCTCACTCTCACTCACCATGTATTCAGCTCAGTCGAGTTCCTTTTCTATGCCGACCAAGCTGAGCCTTCATTCCAGCTATAAAATAATGCTCTGCACTTTGCCAATGCCAAGCTTCCATTGTGTGAACTCCTACATGTTTGGTTTGGGCCACCGAACTTGTTCTTATTAGCTCATCATCCTCCTTGCATGGTTATCCCAACCCATTTGGGCTCAAGCCTGAGCCAATGTGTCCTCCCGAGCTCAACGAGATCCTCCTCCCAACTCACCCAAGTTGGTTTGTGACTTACTGTAGTCGATGCATGACTCAGCTCGCCGAGCTACTCAAAAAGCTCCTTTTAGCCATGTAACCACTTTTAGGACCCGTTAGGAAATGTTTTTCCCATGCGGGAAATATTGGTCAACATATACATGGATTCTTTGTTGCAGTTAGTTTCTACAATAAAGACATTTTTTTCTGAAGTAAAAAGGTCAATGCACAAAATAAAATAATTAATAGAAAATAATTTCATGCTTACAGATAATTTTCTAAATCCAATATGGCTTTTTAGCCTTTTATTACAAAGTATCTTGGTCTTTCCATGTTGTAATGTTGTACATGCAATTGTAATAGTATAAAATAGTACTATACTTTCAAATAGTGTATAGTAAATGACAACAAAAATCCATACCCTTCAATTATCACATTTATATTCTAATTAAAAGTTACAATAAGTCCATTCAAATGAGATGTCAATATTACAAAGTCAAAATCATTTGATTTGGTGGAAAATTGAGTCTATCACCTATATAGGAATATGACCAAATTTTAATATTTTGAATCGTATCGCATATTAAGGATGTAAATAAAGTCACACAAGAAAATATTAGATTATTCAGCCTCATTCAACAAGTAAGGAATGATGAGTAACTTATTAGTCAATCTAATGATTCATTGAAGAGGGTGACATATGGTCAAAAACAATATCAATGTAAAAATCAATAATATTATCATAATAGAACATAATTGCAATAATGTTATGGATAAATGATTGAAAACATTGATCACATTACTTGCAATAATTTGAGATAAAAAAATATCCAAGTTTTATTGACTAATATTACATTCACTATATGCGTTAAGAGTATCCAACACGCTTAGTATAATATAATTCACAATATCTAACTTTATAACCTCCTAATGAATATCTAAAAATTAGGATCATAGGCCATAGTCACGATCCATGTGTACCTAAACTTCACACATTTTTTAATTTTCAAGACAACATAAGGAATTACATAGTTCTTCTATTATAAACTCATAATAGTATATTATGCCACTAAAGGTACTTAATCTCAAATACAATCATAATACATTCACACATAATCTTATTTCCAAGGAACACAAATTTTTATCTTCCACTTTTTGCATATTATATAAATAAATTTATTCATCCATATAAGGAACGATAACCAAATCATACCAAGCCACAAACTCGGATGTTAATCAAACACCACGATCAATAAGATGAAAGTAATTCACCGAATAAGTTTACCAAAATCTTTGTAAACAAATGAGTAGAAATATCATACATTATTATGAAACTCAATGAAATACAATGAAATACAATGATAATGGGCCTTGCTTATATACGCAAGGAATAACAATCTAAGAACAAATCAAGGTCATAGATCAAGTCATAAATCAAGGAAAGAACTAATTATCAAAGAACTAGTCAAGACTAAAGATTTAGGGAAGAACTAGGCATCAAGGATCTAGTCAATACCATAGATCAATGAGAGAACTATACATAAAAAATAGATAATATGCCCATAATATATAAATAAATAAATAAAAATATACACACACATAAGTGGGTGAGGATAAATACAATAAAGGTAAATAAATTACATAGGTGAACATGAGCTAAGGTAAATACCTACTCTAACACCCCTTCAAGTGAAGCTAGGGGAAAAAATAAAAGTAGCATGTCCACAAGTATGAGTCATGAAAACTAGGCCTGATGAGGTACTCATATTAAATATATCCATGAAGAAATATTGAACCAAAAGTAGGAAATAATCCTGCTAGAAGGAAAGAGAAATAATAAGAAGAAGAAGGAATATGTTCTCACAAACACCCCCCAAGAACAACTTCCAAAACCCCAAGCATGTCATGCAACTCAAGGTAGCGAGGTGATGCAAAAGGATTCATAAATATGTCTCCAACTCATTTGTTGAGTTAGAATGTACTCCAACAAAATAACTCCATCCTAAATGTGTTGACGAATAAATTGGATGTGTATCTCAATATGCTTTGTTCGTTGGTGCTCAACTCGGGTTTTGATAAATGTGAATTACACTTTGGTTGTCACACCAAAGTAAAATAGGTGAATCCTATGGGAATCCAAACTCTGTCAACAATTTTCAAAGACAAAGAATCATCGACTTGTTTTAACTTCCTCGTACTCTACCTCTAAAAATGAAAGTGAAATATCCTGTTACTTTTTGCATGCCCAAGCAATCGGAGAAGAACCAACATAAAAATGTATCTAGAAGTGGATTTATTGTCATCAATAGAACATGCCCAATCTGAATCAGATATCTAGGGAAGAAATTTATCTAAATTTTAGGCACCTAGGCTTTAAACAGAGTGGGTAGCACCTTAAGAGGATTTGACCTATCCTCACTACTTTATGGTTGTTCCTTTCAACCAAAGTGAGAGAACCTTTTTGTAACCTATTATTTATGGAGGATATGGAGATATCCTTCCTAATGAAGTTGCTAAGGATACCTTGAAAAAATATGACCAATCTAACAAAATCTAAATCTCACGATTTGTCACTCTAGATAGTGGAGATATTCTCTAGGCAAGGTTAAGGCTACTACAGACATTTTGAATCCTGATTGTTTCTACATGTTTTGGTGGTAAAACATATGTATTTGTATACACACATGACAAAAGGGGTAGTATGGGTAGGGTTAGTTGTTCTCAAATTACTTTTGGTGGGAGGTGAGGTAGAATGAACTTGATTTGCCAAATCTCGAGAACTCTTACAAAATGGAAAGTCTAGACAATAGAATACTTTAGAATAGCTAAAATGTTCCTTTAACCAGAATATGTGCTTCAATGGAGGCCTAGATTAGCACTTTTTCACACAATCTATGAGATTCTAACATGAAGGCTCGAGTTAAAAGACCCAATAAAACATCAAAACCTAAGATCAATCACGCCTGAGGTACACCCAGAGGCTTACAAACAATCTCTGTCAACAAATGAAAGAAAAGTGATTTTAAATCATTTATTTCACCCCAGATGAAAGATCTTCTAAGAAATGAGATTACAAATGCCACTAAATTGTCACAAGGATTGAGACCTGTGTGATTAAGATAGATTTTGATACAAGATTGCAACAAGAATAAGAAAAACTATTTGCATACATTCATAAATGAAACAAACACATTTCTCTCAAGATCAACACAAAATAACTCGAATTTGATTAAATTTATCAGTAGTGGAAATATTCTACAATAATCTCCAAGCTTGTTAATGGCTTTACACTTACAACCACCTTGACACAATCGAACTTAATACAAAAGAGATATAAAGGATTCTCAGACGGCTTCTCAAAAGACAGATTGGCCAAATTTTCCTCTTGGGAATTTTCTTTGACCTCTAACACTCCAACCATTTACACGAAACATTTGTGCCATAATTTATAACATTTAAAAAAGATCCCCATCTTCCCCAATAGAAAAAACATTTAATTTACCAAAGTGCTCGCCATGATCTCAATCACGATTCCCGAGAATAAGATCTATAAAAGTTTTCAGTGCTCATGGGGCAAATCTCTTCGAAAATATCATCATTCAACTCCTTAAGCTACTAGAACACTCCTCCTTCAACTTGTCAACCACTTCCACCCCTAATATTTCAAATCTAGTTCCTTGCATTATCGGAGAGAAAAAATGGAAAATCAGATCGAGCGATAGTCGGGACCATTTTTGGCAAAATATGTCTCTAGATCTCTCCCACCAAACTTATATATCAAAATTCACTCCCCTCTTTGTTTGGCGTGTAGGAAATACCAAGAAATAATGAAGACACACACTTCTGGCATGTTTAAAGAAAATGGGGGAAAATCAGATTCAGACTCACAATTGTCATTGATCTTTACTTTGAATTTGGGTCGTCCATGTGGAAGATTCAAATTTAAAACAGGCCCGGGGTTTCCTTTGAATTTTTACAACCTTTTGAAAAAATGGAAAAAATTTCCATTTTTCTCCGCACCTCCACCCTTGGGAAATGAGCCCAACACGTTTCCTAAGGTGGGTCATGATGGAACCATAGTCAAATTCTACCATTTCACCCCCTTTTTGGAAAAGGGAAAATTTTCCAAGTTTTCCCTGCAGCTCCACCCTTAGCTTTGCCACGTGTCCTCCTGCGGGGTCAAAGTGAGACTTTTTCCCTGCCTCTTAAATTTTCTCCAATCAGAGCTTGGTGGGGCCGTAGGGCGGGTTCAAATTTTTTCCAAAGTATCCAAAAAGAACAAGTTCAAAAATAGACCCGTCATGCCCCATCCAATTAGAAGAAGCCACGTAAGCACCAAAAGAACCAATCAGATTTGAGCGGGGCCACGGGACCAAATTTGCCTTTTTTCAAAAAGAAAAAAGTGATAAGTTAAAGCATTTTCCTGCCATCCCCTAACCAACCAAAATAATCCACGTGACCATCGAATGTTGAGGAATAAATTTGACAAGAAAAATACACTCATCAGACCGTCAGAATATAGAAAATCACCATTCACATTGAGAACCCGATTTTTCGCTAAGGATGAAAATTTCTTTTGAAACAAAAACAAGTGAATCATGGTTCGAGCATATTTTTACCATGGAATTATATTTTCAAAGGAAAAGAAATATATATTAACCATTCTCGAGCTTCCATAGTCGAGGAAAAATAGGAAAAACGGCAAAGCCCACGGACTTTGAAGAAATTGGGGCAAAAATAGGGCAGACTCGGAGAATTCTTCAAGGAGGGACATGACAATGCATTTTTCACAAAACTTGAAGCATCTCAAATGTAAATAAAATATTTTAGAAAACCCACATCCAGAGATAGAAAATTACACAATACGTAGATCAGAGGAAAATAATGGCAAATGGGGCGAGACAAATCTGAGCACCAATATCAGCTCCGAATCGGGAATGGTCACTCCCTGTGAGTGCCACAATAACAATGGTAGACCAAGTGCAAAAATATACATTGGGAAAAGGAGTCATCTTACAGAGAAGAGAAACAGAGCCATCTCTCAAAACGAACAGAGAAACCTAGCAAAAATAGGTCACCAAGGACCGAGAGTAAGCGAAAACACAAAAGACAAGAAACAAACAACAAAGTATACACTGCATACGAGATGATGTTCACCTTGTTTCTAGGGAATTAATCAAAGAAATGCTTCAAATTCCTTCCATTAATAGGTAATTCAAGAAATTCACCATCGAAATCCTTCAAAAATAAGGTATGCTCACCAATTCTAATATCAATGGAGTAAGGGTCCATCTATACTAAGTCAAACTCACCATGCTTTCTCTTATCTTCATGCCTAATATCCCATAGGAACAAAAGATCTCTAACATTAAAATCTCCGAGAGTGACCTTCTTGTCAACTAACTTCCTTAGCTTTTCTTTGAACTTTACATGCCTCTAGTGGGATGCCCTCCTTTCTTCATCAAGTTCAACAACTGTTAATGCAAGCATTATAAGGACTTACTTCTTTGTACTCTAGTTGTTGAATGAAAAAATAAGAAGATAATTGCATATGAAGGGGTAGCAAGGCTTGAATTCCATGAACCAACTCAAATGGACTCTTTCCATTGGCTCTTTTAATAGTGATCCTATCAGCCCAAACACCAAACTTCACCTATTCACCCCATTTTCTCTTGTTCAGCTCCAAGGTTCTTTTGATAATCTTTAGCAGGTTTTTATTATTGGACTCAGCTTGTCCATTTCCTTGGGGGTTGTAATTAGAGGCATATGTCAAGTTGATCCCATATTCTTTACACATTGCCACCAAAGGTTCAGCTCTAAAGCTCATGGCATTATTAGCTACAATCTTGATTGGCACCCCAAACCTACAGATGATCTTGTTTAGCAAAAAGTCCATGACAACTTGGTGTGTTGCCTTCTTGGTGGGGATTTCCTCCACCCATTTAGTAAAGTAATCAATGGCTATAAGAATCAACTTATGGCCAACACTTGAAGGGTTTGAAATCTCACCAATGAAATCAATTCCGCATTGCTTAAATGGGGCTTCAATTGATACAGTCAGTAAAGGAATGGAACACGAAGCTTTTAGTCTTCCATAGAAGAGATGGCAACTCTCACATCTTCTAACAAAAATATTTGGATCCTTGAAAAGAGTTGGCCACAAATAACTAGTCCTCAGGATCTTATGTGCTATGACTCTTGCAGCAAAATGCCCCCCACAAACTCCTCCATGGAGATCAGCAATTATCTTGGGGGATTCTTCTTCAATAATGCACCTTAAGAGGAGTCTCTCTGGATTCTTCCAAGCTAGCCCATAATTAGTAATGATGTATTTTTGGGAAGCCCGGTTAAGGGCTCATTTTTGGTTCTTATTTAAATAATCAAGTCGGACTTCGGATGTCCGAAATAAAAATTACATCTTTTACTACTCGGAACTCGTCAATGTTTGAGAAACATCTACCCTACCTTCTTCTACCTTATTTACCTCAATAGTTTGCAAGTTACTGTTATCACCGAATCACAGCACCCCTGTGCATATACCTGAACTCACAGTGTGATTGGATAACATGGGTAATATCTCCAAGTTGTGGGACTTGCTACTTGAGATAGACCTCCAGAGAAAGTTGGTTCTTGCTCCTAAACTACCTGCCACAATCTACTCTAATGCAGGATAAGCTAACTGTTCTAATCTAAATTTCCAAGGGACCAGGGAGAGAGAATGCATAAAATGAAAGCCTACACTAAAGCGGTGATACACCAGAAAAGGAGGATGTGAGAGTAGTCTCCAAATGTGTGAAATACAGAGGCAAAGTGCACACTAGAAGAGGTGATGACAGTTCTCCATAATCTAGCAAAATGCATTCACAGCAATATTCCAAGCACACACAATGATAATGAATTCCTGCAAGAACATAATAATAGACACAATATTCTTGTAGAAAGATAAAAGGGGCAAGAAGAATGCAGGAAAACACAGCAGGGGAAGATACATCCACAAACTTGTATTTTATTGCTTCCTGGTATGCACAGTTCAGTCTATTACAAGATAAGGGCCTGGATCACCATGCAAGGAGTCCACTACAAGGGCCTACAACACACTGGCTTCACAAAGCAATTTTGGCAGAGCTTTGCTACCCAAAAACTCTCTCTTTTACAATGAGCCCAACACTCCAATTTATAGAAAAAATGAGAAGGAAAAGAGAAGGGAAAATGGAAATCCCAAAATCTGTCCTTCAACCACCTGTAAGAGGCATTAAATTGAGTGGAATGATTATACATTACTTGCAAAAGGCTCCCCATACTGTCCCATGTGCTGCAGCAGAGAAAGAATGATGGCCATGCCTCTTAATTGCACTCCCAGCTACCAAATAAAACACTGTTCTGAACCCGGCCACGTTTTCTTAAAAAAATCAATCAATTTCTAATAAAATATAGAATTTCTTGATTTCTGTGCATCGGGCTTGGAACCAAAATTCCAACGGTACCAATTTTGCATGATTTCGTTGAGAAATGCAAAAGTTATGGCCTTCTGAGTGCGGGTAGCTATTTTGGGCCCAGCAGGCATTTTTGTCATTTGACGGGAATGAGCATTAACTGACTGGAGCCGAATATATTTATCTTATTTAAATATATCTACCCTCATTAAAAATAATAAATCTAGTTTTTGTGGCGTAGACAACGTCGTGCTCGTTCCAGAAAGTCCAATTTTGTGAAAATCGGAGCTCGGAGTCAAAAGTTATGGCGTTTGAAGTTCCACGGGTCAAATGTTGACTTTTCTCTCTCGCCTTCGGCAGATTAGCTTCGGCTTTTCGCGTCCCACGCGTCCCTTTGTCCCAAATGTCCCAAAGGTCTGCGTGGGACAAATTCTTCCGAACCACCCAAAATGGTCTTCCATGTCCCTTTTCTGCCGTTGACACATGGCGTGATCTCGATTGGATTTCGGCTCCTTCAAATTTATCCGCGTCCCACGCGTCCCTTTGTTCCACCGCTGAAGTTCCCTGTTTCGGCCGAACCGGCTGGTTCGCGTACTCGTGGCCCCGGATGTCCCATTTTCTTTCGGGCCGTTTGGGACAAATTTTCCTGATTCACCGGTTCGGCCGGTTCGCGTACTTTTGTCCCACGCGTCCCAGACTTTAAGTTCTCATTTTGGCCGATCTGGCCGGTTCGTGTACTTTTTTCCTCTGGCCCTGACTGCCTGTTTCAACAGTTAGTCAAATTTTCAACTTTTTGGCCAGTTCGGATCTCCGTGTCCCACGCGTCCCTTTGTCCCAAATGCTGCTTGTGAGACCACAGCGGCCTTTCGGCCGGTTCACGTACATGATGTCCCAATCTGCCCCTAAGGACCGCCTAGACTAGGACTTAGCCATTTTTCGTGATTTTTCCTGGCCGGAGCTTGTTTTTGTAATTTTTTACATTTTCTCAGAACTTGCTCTCTTCTACTTAGACAGGGGAGTTAGAAAAAATCTGAGGGGACCCTAGAAACATAACTTTTCACCCTGAATCAATATAATTTCTTGGGACTAAAGAATTTGATGCATGTTATCAAAATTACCTTGAGGGGTGAATTTTGGATAACAGTTACTCTCACCATAAGCTTATCCAAGCCCAAACCTCTCACCAACTTTTTGGTTTGGATATCCATATCATATTCTTGGAACTTGTTCACCCACCTACACCTTTTTCTTGAGAGTTGCATCTCTGATAATATTTCCTTGACCATGGCGTGGGGAACATAAGAAACAATTTTAGAACTTAACCTTTGTTGCTTTTACTAAGGAAAATTATTGCTTCTCCATAATAGTGTACTTTAACTCACCCCCCTACAATGCCTTACTTGAAAAGGAAATTGGCCTTTCAGCTCCCTCATCATCCTTCTCGGCAGAAGAAGCAATAGTGTTCTCGAAGAAAAGGAAAACAATTGAAAGGGATTCTTCTAAACGGAGTTGCTAGAATAGGTGCATGCTTTAGTGACTCTTAAATCCCATTGAAAGCATGGATGGCAGCCTCCTCCCATTTGATAGCTTGGTCCTTTTTAACATGGAAATGATTGGAATGATCAACTCAAAAAAGTTTGATATAAATCTTCTAATGAAGTTTATTTTCCTAAAAAAGGGACTGAATTCCTTTCTTGGTTCTTGGGATTGGAACCTAGCTGATGGCCTCTACCCTTTCTGGATCAATCATTACCCCTTCTTGTGACATTATTTGGCCAAGCAATTTTTCCTTTTGCGCTCCAAAATGGAACTTCTTTGGATTGAGTGAGATGTCATATTCCCTACATCTTATCAAAGCATCTTCTCCAAGTGCAGTAGGTGATCACTTCTCTTCTTGGAAAATACGGTTACATCATCTTGATAAACTGCAATAAACTCATTGATGTAACCATAAAAAGAAACATTGATTTCTCTTTGAAAGGTGGGTCCAGCATTCATCAAACCAAAGGGCATTCTAACATATACATAGGTTCCCCAAGGTGTAGTAAACACTATTTTGATCCTTTCTGATTCCTTCACCACAACTTGGTTATAACCATAGAAACCATCTAGGGTGGAGAGTAATTCAGAACTAGTCACTAACTGTAGCATGTTTTCCATATTTGGTAAAGGATAATTATCCTTCATAGATGCTCTATTCAGATTCTTGAAATCCACACACAACCTGATGTCACCATTCTTCTTTCTGACTGGTACTAGGTTTGCAACCCAAGAAGAATACCTTGTGGGTTGAATAATCCCTCCATCCCTCAGTTTCTTCAACTCCTCTTGCATCTTAAGAGACAGGAGTGGATTGATGGGCCTCTGTTTCTGCCTGAATGGCTTTGCATTAGATTCCAAGGGAATATCATGTTGAAACAGGTCCTCTCTGTATGATTTTAGTTTAGAATAGGTCCAAGCCATGCAATCCTGATATGTTTTCAACAATTGGATGTATGACTGCCTCTCCTCCTTGATGAGATTGTTTCCTAACCAAATTTTCCTTGGCCTCTCCCTTGTACCAAGATCATGCTCCTCAACACCCCTTAAGGCTGCCATATGCCTATTAATAATGTAATCACAATTATCAAAATTGGACTCAAGAGAAACCAACCCTCTAGGAATGGTATTATTCATCTGGATGATGCCCTTGCCAAACAAGATTTCCTTCCCCTTTGTTGCACATACCAACGGCTCCAAATCAATGTATTGATCAGAAAATTCTCCCTTGTTCTAAAAAAATCTTCGATCGAGAATCATCATCAAATACCTACCATTGTTTGATTTTTCGGGGATAGGGTCTTGTCAACACTTCCACATCATATTCACGATATGGGGACACTTTGCACAATTGTCAAAATGAGACCCCAACATTGCAATTTTTTTTTCGCAAGTCATTGAACTTCCTATCATGGTGCACAATGTTGAATAAATCAAACATCTCAATGAAATCCCAATTTGCATGCTTGTATTGTTTCATTCACTTATTCTTTATGGAATACAATTTTCTAACCTATTTTACTATTAATTTGAGTCTCCTTTGATAATGATGTCCTTGACACCATATTTCCAAGCAATTCTTAAACCCAAAACAAAGTGCCTCATACTCAGCAATGTTGTTAGTGCACTCAAAATTTAGTTTGAAGGAAAAAAATTTTTCCGACTCAGGAGAAGGACGAACAACACCAAAACCATTCCCAAATTTGGAGCAAGCTACATCAAATATAGAGTCTAAGGAGAGCCCGTTTGTTCAAGGCATTTGCGTTCTTCAATCTTGCTCCTTTCCATTAGAGAATCCTACAAAGTTATCTACATCAACACTTGTGTACAATACCTCATAGGATGAATTGTTGGGATCCTCAATAAGGTGCAACATATTCTTTTCCACATACAAATTAACAAGGATGCCCTCAATTATAATGGTAGCATATCACGTCCATTTGGACGCTCCCACAAAAACTTACAGTCCATTTTCTAAACAATGGCATGCCCCACTTGGTCAAGGCAATCAACAATGACAACATCAAGTTTTAAATTTATGCTGGATAGCCTACAAGTTGTACCACCAAACCCTTCACACATCCCACCACTGGAACCTCTCTTGAATCCATAGCAAGTACACTTCCCATATGTTTTTGTTACCTTGATGACCAGCTCATTCATGAATTCAAGGGGCATAACATTGCATGATGACCCCTGAGTCAAACATGTAGTTGTGTAGAAATCTATCTTTAATGATTAGAGTGGTGAAAATGGATCCACATTTAGTTGAGAGTCTACTAAGGATGTCCCAATATAAACCTCATGTGGTTCATCTAGCTCTTTCCGATGTTGGTGGTGCTTTTTGTTCTACAATGACTGGTGGGGTCTCCACATTGTTTATGTTTCTACCTAGGGCATTCTTCTCCTCTTTCAGTCCAAAATACTTCAATGCCCTCTTCTTGTGCTCATGGACCCAAAGCAACTCAAAAATTGGAACTTAGATCTTGATTTGACTCAAGACTTGGGAAATATCATAAGGGACAGACTTTGGCAAGGCAGCATTGGAAGGAAAACTGACACACTCACTAGGTGGTACAAGATTTTTGACAGCTTGGGCATAAAGAGGGGTATGATTTTTGTTTGGAACTGCAAGGCTTTTAACAGATGTATCTTTTTTGGGATCCTCTTTAGGATGTTTGAAAGTAAGGGATCTTTTGGCTTGGCTTGAGGCCCTTCCCCTTTCACAGCCTTACTTTTGTGTTATATTTCTTCTCTTGAGTAACCACAAAATTCATCAGTAACTTTTTATCTTCCTCAAAGAAGATTCCTCCATAATACTTCTTTATCATTAAATCCCTTAAGTATTTAAATTCATTATTGGGAAATTCAAAATCTTGTACAATATCTACCTCTAAAGTATGAGAGGGAGGAAGAATAGTTACCCTACGAATGTAATCCCAAAAAGTGGCAGCAGTCTGGGAACTTATCACCTCAGTTGAAGTTGCCCCTTGTTGTGAGCTCGTGGAACAACCCATCATGAAGACATCATCATCATTATCATCATCATCTTCTTCTTCTTCCTGTTGATCTTCCTCACATGGAGCATGGGGCATGAAATATCGGTCACACCATTCAATGGCATATGTCACCTCCACAACAGAAACTCTGGAAGCCAAAGGATTAGGTACCATTCATTTTTCCCTAGCCTGAGACTTCCTATTTCAAAACCCAATAGGTCCCTTTCCTCTCTCATCATAAGATCTTTGGTGATTTGTGAACCCCATCTTGGCCTTACTACTTGTGTTGACCTTGTGAGCTCTCGCCAATTCCTTTCAGCCCAAGCTAATTTGTTGGAAATTTCTTTGACAACCCCTGCCAAATTCTTCTTCAACTTCTCCCAAATCAATAGCCTTGCTTGTATGAGGTTTTTTTGGGTTAATCATTTTTACACCCTCCCTTTTGGAGGCTTTCCAATTTCCTTGATATTGTTTTCAATTTGCAAGGCCATAGTGAAGGCCTGCCTCAAATTAGTAGGGTTTTTGTCCCTCAAGTAGTAATCAACCTTTTTATCAAATGCATCTGAATATTTGATTAAACATGATTCATCACATGGCCTTATCCTAACAAGAAATCTCCTCAAGGTCTTGTTAAACCTTGTGTTGAAATCATGTACTAACTCATTAGGATTCTTTTTGATGTTTTCAAATTATGTCAAAAGAAACCTAGGGTCAGTTTTATCACCATACTGCAATTTAAATGCATTTCTCATCTCAGTCCAAGAATCAATAGAGTTATCTGGAAAAGCTTTATACCAGTCCCTTGCATCCTCTTCCAGAGTATGGATAAACAGCTTGATATACACATCCTCATGTTCAATCTCAAAGTCTTCCATCATATTGATAAAAAGCTTTAAATGTTGATCACCAGTTATAGCATTGTTTCCTTGGAACTTTGGCAGTTTGTTCCTTACTTCTTGAGGAACTGCATTTGGATAACCAGCCATCCCTACAAAATTATAGGTCCAAAGGTATTTACAAAAATGGAGTCGGGTGGGGGCAAGGCCATGTTTTTTGAGGAGGTGACCCTAGAGGGGTGACAAATTGACGAGGGGCAGAAGGTATTTGAAGCACAAGGGTATAAATTTCAAAATGGGTATCCCCTAAAGGCCTTGTCTCTTTGAAATACCTATAAACTTCTAAAAAGAAAGGGGAGAATGAGAAGCAATTTTTTCAAAATCAAATGAAGGCCCTTCTCCAATTATAGAATTCAATTCCACAAACAAGCTACCCGATTCAAAAGAACTTGAATTGCAGTCTTCAATAATAGGATTGATCACTCTCATCAATGGAGATCCCCTTTCTTGTTCTATTGATCTCCAACATGCTCTCCAGGATTTTCTTCCTTTTTATTTTTCTTTTCCTAGCTATGGAAATAATGTGCTAAGCAGGATCCCTAGAAAAGAAAGACCTTCTTCCTTCCATCTTTGCAAAGATTAGTAACAAAACTCACTTGACATATGTTAAGACATTGGTACTCTTTAATAATTAGATCAACAGGGAGTCGCCACTAAGGATTTCCACCTTAGTTGTGCAAATGCACTAAATATGATCTATCAAATGTTTGTCAACACTAGAAACTAGAAATGGAGAGACTCTGACTTTTCTTTACCCATATCTATCAATGAAAGCTAGTGCACTAGGTGTAGAAATTGAAAGAATTGTCCCAGGCACTTGGAGTATATAAAAGTGTTTTACTAGGGTCCGAAAATAACTCCAATCACTATATCCCCAGTAATGGCGCCGAAGCTAGATGATCATGTATGTCATTTTGTAGCCGGGGAAGCAATCTATCTGACTTTTAGGCACCCAGGATTTGAACAGAGTGGGTAGCACCTTAAGAGGATTTGACCTATCCTCACTACTTTATGGTTGTGCCTTTCAACCAAGGTGAGAGAACCTTTTTGTAACCTGTTATTTATGGAGGAGATGGAGATATCCTTCCTAATGAAGTTGTTAAGGAGACCTTGAAGAAAATATGATCAATGCAACAAAATCTAACTCTCACGAGTTGTCACTCTAGATAGTGGAGATATTCTCTAGGAAAGGTTTAGGCTACTAAAGACATTTGGAATCCTAATTGTTTCTAGTTTTGGTAGTAAAATTTATGCATTTGTATACACACATGAAAACAAGGGTAGTATGGGTAGGATTAGTTGTTTTTAAATAATTTTTGTGGGAGGTGAGGTAGAATGAACTTGATTTTCCAAATCTCTGAGAACTCTTACAAAATGGAAAGTCTAGACAACAAAATACTTCAAAATAGCTAAAATGTTCCTTTAACCAGAATATGTACTTCAATGGAGGCCCAGATTAGCACTTTTTCACACAATCTATGAGATTCTAACACAAAGGCTCGAGTTAGAAGATCCAATAAAACATCAAAATCTAAGATCAATCATGCCTGAGGTACACCCAGAGGCTTACAAACAATCTCTATCAACGAATGAAAGAAAAGTGATTTTAAATCATTTATTTCATTCCCAGATGAAAGCTCTTCTGAGAAATGAGATTGCAGATGCCACTAAACTATCACAAGGATTGAGACCTGTGTGATCAAGATAAATTTTGATACAAGATTGCAATAGGAAACAAGGAAAACTATTTGCAGACATTCAGGAGTAAAACAAACACATTTTGCATAAGATCCACACATAATAACTGAGTTTGATTAAATTTATCAATAGGGAAAGTTTCTAGAACAATCTCAGAGCTTGTCAATGGTTGTACACTTGCAACCACCTTGACATGATCAAACTTAATACAAAAGAGATATACAGGCTTCTTAGATGGCTTCTCAAAAGATAGGCTTTGTCAAATTTTCCTCTTGGGAATTTTCTTTGACCTCTAACACTCCAACCATTTACAAAAAAATTTTTTTGCCATTTATAACATTTACAACAGAGCCCCTTCTTCCCCAAAAGACAAAAACATTTAATGTACCAGTGCTCACCATGATCTCGATCGTGATTCCCAGAATCAGATCTGTAAAAGTTGTCAGGTGCTCATGGGGCAGATCTCTTCAAAAATATCAGCATTCAACTCCTTCATCTAGTAGAACACTCCTCCTTCAACTCGCCAACCACTTCCACCCCTAATCTATCAAATTTGGTTCCTTGCATGCTCTGGGAGAAGAAAAATGGAAAATCAGATCGAGCCCGATAGTCAAGACCATTTTAATGGTGAAAGATGTCTCCAGATCTCTCCCACCAAACTTAGATATCAAAATTAACTCCCCTCTCTATTTGGCATGTAGGAAATACCAAGAAATCATGAAGACTCACACTTCCAGGTGTGTTTCAGTAAAAATGGGGGAAAATCAGATTCAGACTCATAGTTGTCGTTGATCTTTACTTTGAATTTGGGCCATCCACGTGGAAGATTCAACTTTAAAACAAGCTCGGGGGTTTCCTTTGAACTTTTTACAACCTTTTGAAAAAATGGAAAAAAATTCCATTTTGCTCCACACCTCCCCTTGGGAAATGATCCCGACATGTGTCTTAATGTGTCCTAAGGTGAACCATGCTTCCCAACTTTGAAACTGGAAAATGGCCAAATTCTACCATTTCATCCCCTTTTTGGAAAAGGGAAAATTTTCCAAGTTTTCCCATAGCTCCCTTAGCTTTGCCACGTGTCCTCCTATGGGGTCAAAGTGAGACTTTTTCCCTACCTCTTAAATTTCTCCAATCAGAGCCTGGTGGGCCAGCGGGGGTGGGTTCAAATTTTTTTCCAAAGTATCCAAAAAGAACAAGTTTCAAAAATAGACCCCGCACCCCATCCAATTAGAAGAAGCCACGTAAGCACCAAAAGAACCAATCAGATTTGAGCGGGGCCATGGGACCAAATTTTCCTTTTTGCCAAAAAAGTAAAAAGTGATAAGTTAAAGCATTTTCCCATCATCCCCGACCAACCAAAAGAAGCCACGTGACCACTGAATGCTGAGGAATAAATTTGATAGGAAAAAGACACCCGTTCAGACCATAGAATATAGAAAATCACCATTCACGCCCAGAACCCGATTTTTCGCTAAGGATGAAAATTTCTTTTGAAACAAAAACAAGTGAATCATGGTTCGAGCATCTTTTGACCATGGATTTGGATTTTCAAAGGCATACAAATATAGATTAACCATTCTTGAGCTTCCATGGTCGAGGAAAAATAGGAAAAAAAGAGAGCCCGTGGACTTTGAAGAAATTGGGGCAAAAACAGGGCAGACTCGGAGACTTCTTCAAGGAGGGACATGACAATGGATTTTGCAAACAACTCAAAGCATCTCAAATGGAAATAAAATCTTTCAGAAAACCCACATCGAGAGACAAAAAATTTCACAATACGTAGATCAGAGGAAAATAATGGCAAATGGGGCGAGATAGATCTGAGCACCAACATCGGCTCGACTCAGGGATGGGCACTCCCTATGAGTGCCACAAGAAAAATGGTAGACCAAGTGCCAAAAATATCCATTGGGAAAAGGATTTAACTTACAGAGTAGAGAAACAGAGCCATCTCTCAAAAATGAACAAGAGAAACCTAGCAAAAATAGGTCACCAAGGACCAGAGCGAGTGAAAACACAAAAGACAAGAAACAAACAACAAACTATACACTTATAAAGATGATGTTCACCTTGATTCTGGGGAATCAATCCAAGAAATGCTTCAAATGCCTACCATTAACATGCAAATCAAAGAAATTCACCATCCAAATCCTTCAAGAAGAAGGTATGCTCACCAATTCTAATATCAATGGAGTAAGGGCCCATCCATAATGAGTCAAACTTTGCCATGCTTGCCCTTATCTTCATGCCTACTATCCCATAAGCAACACAAGATCTCCAACATTGAAAGCTCTGGGAGTGACCTTCTTGTCAAATAACTTCTTTAGCTTTTCTTTGAACTTTACATGCCTCTGGTGGGATGCCCTCCTTTCTTCATCAAGTTCAACAATCTGGTTAATGTGAGCATCATAAGGACTTACTTCTTGGTCCTCTAGTTGTTGAATGAACTGATATGAAGATAATTGCATATGCAGGGGCAGTAGGGCCTGAGTTCCATACACCAACTCAAATGGACTCTTTCCAGTGGCTCTTTTAACAAGTGATCCTATCAACCCAAACAACAAACTTCAACTGTTCACCCCATTTTCTCTTGTTCAGCTCCAAGGTTCTTCTGATAATCTTCAACAGGTTTTTATTACTAGACTCAGCTTGTCCATTTCCTTGGGGGTTGTAATTAGAGGCATATGTCAAGTTGATCCCATATTCTTTACACATTGCCACCAAAGGTTCAGCTCTAAAGCTCATGGCATTATCAACTACAATCTTGACTGGCACCCCAAACCTACGTAGATGATGTTGTTTAGCACAAAGTCCATGACAACTTGGTGTGTTGCCTTCTTGGTGGGGATTGCCTCCACCCATTTAGTAAAGTAATCAGTGGCTACAAGAATCCACTTATGGCCAACACTTGAAGGGTCTGAAATCTCACCAATGAAATCCATTCCCATTGCTTGAATGGGGCTTCAATTGATACAGGCTACAAAGGAAGGGAGCTGAAGCTTTCAAGTCTTCAGAGAAGTGCTGGAAACTCTCACATCTTCTAACCAAAAGAGTTGTATCCTTGAAAAGATTTGGCCACCAATAACCAGCCCTCAAGGATCTTGTGTGTTGTGACTCTTGCAAAAAATTCCCCCACAAACTCCTCCATGGAGATCAACAATTATCTTGGGGGCTTCTTCTTCAGTAATGCACCTTAAGAGGACTCCCTCTGGATTCTTCCAAGCTAGCCCATAATCAGTAATGACATATTTTTGGGAAGCCAACTTAAGGGATCTTTTCTGGTTCTTACTTAAATACTCAGGGTAGTTCAGATGTCTGAGATAAAAAATTACATCTTTGTACCACTCAGAACTCATCAATGTTTGAAAAACATCTACCCTACCTTCTTCTACCTCATTTACCTCAATAGTTTGCAAGTTTCTCTCAGCCATAAGCTTAGCTAGGCCCAAACCTCTCACCAACTTGTGGTTTGGATATCCATGTCATATTCTTGCAACTTGTTCACCCACCTGCACCTTTTTCTTGAGACTTCCATCTCTGATAAGATGTCCTTGACCATGGTGTGGGGAACATAAGCAACAATTTTAGAACTTAGAATATAAGGCCTGAAAACCTTTGTTGCTTTTACTAAGGAAAATGCTTTGCTTCTCCATAATAGTGTACTTTAACTCAGCCCCCTGCAATGCCTTACTGAAAAAGGCAATTGGCCTTTCAGCCCCCTCATCATCCTTCTGCAATAGCAAGATAGAAGCAACAGTGTTCTCTGAAGCAAAGGAAAATAGTTGAAAGGGCTTCTTATAATCTGGAGCTGCTAGAACAGGTGCATGCTTTAGTGCCTCTTTAATCCCATTGAAAGCTTGGATGGCAGCCTCCTCCCATTTGATGGCCTGGTCCTTTTTTAACATGGAAGTGATTGGAATGGTCAACTCAACAAAGTTTGATATAAATCTTCTGATGAAGTTTATCTGCCCAAAAAAGGACTGAATTCCTTTCTTGGTTCTTGGGATTGGAACCTTGCTTGATGGCCTCTACCCTTTCTAGATCAATCATTACCCCTTCTTGTGACACAATGTGACCAAGAAATTTTTCCTTCTGCACTCCAAAATGGCACTTCTTTGGATTGAGTGAGATGTCATATTCCCTACATCTTATCAACATCTTCTCCAAGTGCAGCAGGTGATCACTTCTCTTCCTGGAAAATATGGTTACATCATCTTGATAAACTACAATAAACTCATTGATGTAACAAAAAAGCAACATCCATTTCTCTTTGAAAGGTGGCTCCAACATTCATCAAACCAAAGGGCATCCTGACATATACATAGGTTCCCCAAGGAGTAGTAAAGGTTGTCTTGATCCTTTCTGATTCCTTCACCACAACTTGGTTATAACCAAGAGAAACCATCTAGGGTGGAGAGTAATTCAGAACTAGTCACTAACTGCAACATGTTTTCCATATTTGGTAAAGGATAATTATCCTTCATAGATGCTCTATTCAGATTCTTGAAATCCACACACAACCCTTGATGTCACCATTCTTTTTTCTGGTACTAGGTTTGCAACCCAAGAAGAATACCTTGTGGGTTGAATAATCCCTCCATCCCTTAGTTTCTTTCAGCTCCTCTTGCATCTTAAGAGACAGGAGCAGATTGATGGGCCTCTTGTTTTTCTGCCTGAATGGCTTTGCATTAGATTCCAAGGGAATCTCATGTTGAAACAGGTCCTCTCTATATGCTTTTAGTTCAGAATAGGTCCAAGCCATGCAATCCTGATACTTTTTCAACAATTGGATGTATGACTGCCTCTCCTCCTTGCTGAGATTTCTACCTAACAAAATTTTCCTTGGCCTCTCCTTGTACCAAGATCATGCTCCTCAACATCCCTCGAGGCTGCCATATGCCTATTAATAATGCAATCAACATTATCAAAATTGGACTCAAGAGCAACCAGCCCTCTAGGAATGGTATTAGTCTTTAGTTGGATGATGCCCTTGCCAAACAAGGTTTCCTTCCCCTCTGTTGCACATACCAATGGCTCCAAATCAATGTATTGATCAAAAAATTCTCCCTTGTTCTGCAGAAATCTTCTGATCTGAGCATCATCATCAAATACTACCAAGTGTTTGATGTTGTTGGGATCAGAGGGTCTTGTCAACACTTCCACATCATATTCACAATATGGGGACACTGCACAATTGTCAAAATGAGACCCCAACACTACAAGTTTTTCTGCCAAGTCATTGAACTTCCTATCATGGTGCACAATGTTGAATGAATCAAACATCTCAATGAAATCCCAAACTGCATGCTTGTATTGTTTCATTCACTGATTCTTTGTGGCATATAGTTTTCTGACCTATTTTACTATTAATTTTGAGTCTCCTTTGACAATGATGTCCTTGACACCATATTTCCAAGCAATTCTTAAACCCAACAATAGTGCCTCATACTCAACAATGTTGTTAGTGCACTCAAAATTGAGTTTGAAGGAAAAACAAATTTTTCCGACCTGGAGAAAGTAGAACAACACCAACACCATTCCCAAACTTGGAGCAAGCTCCATCAAACAATAGAGTCCAAGGAGAGCCCATTTGTTCAAGGAATTTTCATTCTTCAATCTTGTGCTCCTTTCCATCAACAAATCCTACAAAGTTATCTACATCAACACTTGTGTACAATACCTCATAGGATGCATTGTTGGGATCCTCAATAAGGTGCAACATCTTCTTTTCCCCATACAACTTGACAAGGCTGCCCTCAATTGGAATGGTAGCATAGGACATGTCCATTTGGACACTCCCACCAACACTTGCAGCCCATTTTCTAGACAATAGCATGCCCCACTTGGTTGGGAAGTCAACAATGACAACATCAAGTTTTAAATTTCTGCCTAGATAGGCTGCAAGTTGTACCACCAAACCCTTCACACATCCCACCACTGGCACCTCTCTAGAATCCATAGCAGTACACTTCCCATATGTTGTTGTTACCTTGATGTCCAGCTCATTCATGACTTCAAGGGGCATAACATTGCATGATGCCCCTGAGTCAAACATGCAGTTGTGTAGCAATCTATCTTTAATGATTAGAGTGGTGAAGAATGGATCCACATTTAGTTGAGAGTCTACTAAGGATGTCCCCAGATAAACCTCAGGTGGTTCATCTAGCTCTTCTGATGTTGGTGGTGCTTCTGGTTCTTCAATGACTGGTGGGGTCTCCACAATGTTTATGTTTCTACCTAGGGCAAGTCTTCTCCTCTTTCAGTCCAAAATACTCCAATGCCCTCTTCTTGTGCTCAGGGACCCTAAGAAACTCAACAATTGGAACTGAGATCTTGATCTGACTCAAGACTTGGGCAATATCATAAGGGATAGACTTTGGCAAGGTGGCATTGGAAGGAAAACTGACACACTCACTAGGTGGTACAAGATTTTTGATAGCTTGGGCATGAAGAGGGGTATGATTTTTGTTTGGAACTACAGGGATTTTGACAGATGTATCTTTTTGGGAGCCTCTTTAGGGATGTTTGAAAGTAAGGGAGATTTTTTGGCTTGGCTTGAGGCCCTGCCCCTTTGACAACCTTACTTTTGTGTTATATTCCTTCTCTTGAGAAACCACAACATTCATCAGTAACTATCTATCTTCCTCAGAGGGGATTCCTCCATCATACTTCTTTATCATTAAAGCCCTTAAGTATTCAAAGTCATTATTGGGAAATTCAAAATCTTGTACAGTATCTACCTCTAAAGTATGAGAGGGAGGAAGAATAGTTACCCTATGAATGCAATCCCAAAAAGTGGCAGCAATCCGGGCACTTATCACCTCAATTGAAGTTTTGCCCCTTGTTGTGAGCTCGTGGAACAACCCATCATGCAGACATCATCATCATTATCATCATCTTCTTCTTCTTCTTCCTGTTGATCTTCCTCACATGGAGCATGGGGCATGAAACATTTGTCACACCAATCAATGACATTTGTCTCCTCCACAACAACAACTCTAGCAGCCAAAGGATCAGGTACCATTTTGTTCTCCCTAGCCTGGGACTACCTATTTCCAAATCCAACAGGTCCCTTGCCTCTATCATCATATCTTTGGTGATTTGTGAACCTGTCTTGGCCTTACTACTTGTGTTGACCTTGTGAGCTCTGCCCAATTCCTTTCTCATCCGAGCTAGTTTGTAGGAAATTTCTTTGACAACCCCTGCCAAAGTCTTCACAACTTCTTCCAAATCAGCAGCCTTGCTTGTTTGAGGTTTTTCTAGGTTAATCACTTTACACCCTCCCTTTTGGAGGCTTTCCAATTGCCTTGATATTGTTTTCAATTTTCAAGGCCATAGTGAAGGCCTGCCTCAAATTAGTAGGGTTTTTGTCCCTCAAGTAGTAAGCAACCTTTTTATCAAATGCATCTAAATATTTGATTAAACATGATTCATCACATGGCCTTATCCTAACAGGAAATCTCCTCAAGGTCTTGTTAAACCTTGTGTTGAAATCATGTACTGACTCATTAGGATTCTTTTTATGTTTTCAAATTTTATCAAAAGAAACCTAGGGTTAGTTCTATCACCATACTTGCAATTTAAATGCATTGCTCATCTCAGTCCAAGAATCAATGGAATTATCTGGAAAAGCTTTATACTATTCCCTTGCATCCTCTTCCAAAGTATGGATAAAAAGTTTTGATATACATCCTCATGTTCAATCTCAAAGTCTTCCATCATATTGATAAAAAGATTTAAATGTTGATCACTAGTTATAGCATTGTTTCCTTGGAACTTTGGTAGTTTGTTCCTTACTTCTTGAGGAACTGCATTTGGATAACCAACCATCCCTACAAAATTTATAGGTCCAAAGGTATTTACAACAAATGGAGGTCTAGGTGGGGGCAAGGCCATGTTGTTTTGAGGAGGTGACCCTAGAGGGGTGACAAATTGATGAGGGGAAGAAGGTCTTTGAAACACAGGGGTATAACTTTCAAAATGGGTATCCCCTAAAGGCCTTGTCTCTTGAAATCCCTATCAACTTTTGAAAAGACAAGGGAAGAATGAGAAGAAATTTTTTCAAAATCAAATGAAGGCCCCTCTCCAGTTGGAGAATTCAATTCCACAAAGAGGCTACCTGATTCAGAAGCACTTGAATTGTAGTCTTCAATAATAGGCCGATCACTCTCATCAATGGAGATCCCCTTTCTTGTCTATGCTGATCTCCAAAAACTCTCAGGATTTTCTTCCTTTTGATTTTGCTTTTCCTAGCTCTAGAAATAATGTCCTAGTAGGATCCCTAGCAAAGAAATACCTTCTTCCTTCCAATCTTTGCAAAGATTAGTAACAAAACTCACTTGATAGAGGTTAAGACACTGGTACTCTTCAATAATTAGATCAACAGGGAGTCGCCACTAAGGATTTCCACCTTAGTTGTGTAGATGCACTAAATATGATCTGTCAAATGTTTTTCAACACTAGAAACTAGAAATGGAGAGACTCGACTTTTCTTTACCCAGATCTATCAATGAAAGCTAGTGCACTAGGTGTAGAAACTAAAATAATTGCACTAGGCACTTGGAGTATATAAGAAGTGTTTTACCAGGGTCGAATATGAACTGCAATCACTATGTCCCAGAAAATGGTGCCAGAAGCGTTGTTGATGGGCTAAATAGATATGAACTAGCAGTGAATCAGAAAATAGTCTTAAAACTCAAATAAGTCCCAACAATGGTGCCAGAAGCATGTTGGTACCCAAATTTAATCTCCTTCAAAGGTCGAGAAGCATCATGGATTTGACAAGATGCTCAGAGGAAGATAGATGATCATGTATGTCATTTTGTAGCCGGGAAGCAATCTATCTGACTTTTAGGCACCCAGGCTTTGAACAGGAGTGGGTAGCACCTTAAGAGGATTTGACCTATCCTCACTACTTTATGGTTGTGCCTTTCAACCAAGGTGAGAGAACCTTTTTGTAACCTATTATTTATGGAGGAGATGGAGATATCCTTCCTAATGAAGTTGTTAAGGAGACCTTGAAGAAAATATGATCAATGCAACAAAATCTAACTCTCACGAGTTATTCACTAGATAGTGGAGATATTTCTAGGAAAGGTTCAAGGCTACTAAAGACATTTGGAATCCTGATTGTTTCTACATGTTTTGGTAGTAAAATTTATGCATTTGTATACACACATGAAAAACAGGGGTAGTATGGGTAGGATTAGTTGTTTTTAAATAAATTTTGGTGGGAGGTGAGGTAGAATGAACTTGATTTTCCAAATCTCTGAGAACTCTTACAAAATGGAAAGTCTAGACAACAAAATACTTCAGAATAGCTAAAATGTTCCTTTAACTAGAATATGTGCTTCAATGGAGGCCCAGATTAGCACTTTTTCACACAATCTATGAGATTCTAACATGAAAAAGGCTTGAGTTAGAAGACCCAATAAAACATCAAAATCTAAGATCAATCATGCCTGAGGTACACCCAGAGGCTTACAAACAATCTCTATCAACAAATGAAAGAAAAGTGATTTTAAATCATTTATTTCACTCCCTAGATGAAAGCTCTTCTGAGAAATGAGATTATGATGCCACTAAACTATCACAAGGATTGAGACTGTGTGATCAATCAGATTTTGATACAAGATTGCAACAGGAACAAGAAAACTATTTGCAGACATTCAGAGATAAAACAACACATTTTGCATCAAGATCAACACAGAATAACTTGAGTTTGATTAAATTTATCAACAGGGGAAAGTTTCTAGAACAATCTCAGAGCTTTCAATGGTTGTACACTTGCAACCACCTTGACATGATCAAACTTAATACAAAAAGAGATATATAGGCTTCTCAGATGGCTTCTCAAAAGATAGGCTTTGTCAAATTTTCCTCTTGGGAATTTTCTTCAACCTCTAACACTCCAACCATTTGCACAAAAAATTTGTGCCATTTATAACATTTACAACAGAGCCCCTTTTTCCCCAAAAGACAAAAACATTTAATGTACTAGTGCTCGCCATGATCTCGATCGCGATTCCCTAGAATAGATCTGTAAAATTTTCAAGTGCTCATGGGGAAGATCTCTTCAAAATCTCAGCATTCAACTCCTTCATCTAGTAGAACACTCCTCCTTCAACTCACCAACCACTTCCGCCCCTAATCTATCAAATTTGGTTCCTTGTGTGCTGGGAGAAGAAAAATGGAAAATCAGATCGAGCTCGATAGTCAGACCATTTTAATGGTGAAAGATGTCTCCAGATCTCTCCCACCAAACTTAGATATCAAAATTAACTCCCCTCTCTATTTGGCGTGTAGGAAATACCAAGAAATCATGAAGACTCGCACTTCCAGGCATGTTTCAAGTAAAAATGGGGAAAATCAGATTTAGACTCACAGTTGTTCGTTGATCTTTACTTTGAATTTGGGTCGTCCACATGGAAGATTCAACTTTAAAATAGGCTCGGGGGTTTCCTTTGACTTTTTACAACCTTTTGAAAAAATGGAAAAAAATTCCATTTTGCTCCGCACCTCACCCTTGGGAAATGAGCCTGACATGTGTCCTAAGGTGGGTTGGAACCACGCGGCCAAATTCTACCATTTCACCCCCTTTTTGGAAAAGGGAAAATTTTTCCAAACTCCCCCTTAGCTTTGCCACGTGTCCTCCTGTAGGGGTCAAAGTGAGACTTTTTCCTTGCCTCTTAAATTTGCTCCAATCGAGCTCTGGCACGAGGGGAGGCAGGTTCAAATTTTTGCCAAAGTAGCCAAAAAGAACAAGTTCAAAAAAAGACCCTCACACCCCATCCAATTAGAAGAAGCCACGTAAGCACCAAAAGAACCAATCAGATTTGAGCGGGGCCACGGGACCAAATTTTCCTTTTTGCCAAAAAAAAAAAAAAGTGATAAGTTAAAGCATTTTCCTAATGTCCCCCTGACCAACCAAAAGAAGCCACGTGACCACCAAACGCTGAGGAATAAATTTGACAGGAAAAAGACACCGTCAGAATATAGAAAATCACCATTCACGCCTAGAACCCGATTTTTCGCTAAGGATGAAAATTTATTTTGAAACAAAAACAAGTGAATCATGGTTCAGCCTACAAACAAGAGAGGAATCCTAAAAATATATATAGGTGGATCCATGTATATTTTTTGTTGAAAATACCTATGTAAGAAAGGCAATCTTCACATCCATCTAGTCTACGGGCACTTTGTGATGTAGCAATAGAAAGTACAAGGCGTACAAAATCGATCTTAGCAATGGATGCAAAAGTATCAAAGTAAGAAATACCTTCAACTTGTGAAAAACCCTTTGCAACAAGACAACCCTTATACTTTTCAATGGACCCATTAGTTGTGTATTTCGTTCGGTATACCTAGTTAAATAACCATATTTTTTCCTTTAGGAAGAGATACCAAATCCCAAGTATGATTCTTCATCAAAGAAAAATACTCACCTGCCATCACATCATCCCACTCCTGTATCGTATGAGCCTTTGAAAAAGACTATGTATCCTCCAAAACTTCCTGACACAAAAGTCTAGAACCTGTAGAATGTGCGTGATGATACCTAGTGGGTGGAAGATCTTGTATGAAAGGTATTTACTCAAAAACTATAGTACGAGCCCACTTAGGCATAGTGATAACATCAATGGGAATAGGATCATCAATGACATTTATAACCTCCTCATCAACATCCTCAAAGAAAGGATCGTCAAGATGAGATGAAGAATAAGGAGGTATGGAAGAAGATGAAGAATCATGAGTGGAGTGCTCATCAAACATAACATGTGTTTGAAAAATAATTTTATGAGTATCAAAATCTAGAATTCAATAAGCTTTCATGTCCTCACAATACCCTACAAAGATCAAGGGTTTTCTCTTCTTATCCAAATCTTTTCTTTTCTTCTTTGGCACAAAGGACAAAGCATGGCTCCCAAAGACTTGAAAAAATGATACATCTTGATTAGTGTTGGACTAAGCTTCCTCTGGATTCAAATGCTCAAGTGCTTCGTGTGGTGTGTGATTCTTAATGTAGTTAGCACAATTAACTTCTTTTGCCCAGTAGATATGAGGTAAATCTCTAGAATGCATCATATAGTTAGCCATTTCCTTCAAAGTTATCTTCTTTTGTTCTGCTAAGACATTTTGTTGTGGAGTATGAGGAACATAATCCTAGTAAATAATGCCTTGAGTTACTAAAAAATCATAAAACTCATTCTTGAAGTACTCCCCCATTATCGGTCTGAAGGTTCTTTATGTAAGCGAAAGATTGTTTTCGACCAAAGCCTTAAAGGCTTTGAAGTCTAAAAAACATCACTTTTTTTACTTGATAAAATCAACCCAAGTATGCCTGGATAAATTATCAATAAAGCTAAGTGAATACTTAGCTCCATTGAAAGAGGGGGTAGGGAAAACCATCAAGTCACTATGCACAAGCTCAAGTGGTGAAGAAACTCTCTTGGACAAATTCTTAGGAAATGGATCTTGGTGTTGTTTCCCTAATGCACAGCCAGAGAAAACTCCCTCAAGACAAGAAACTCTAGGAATACCATCTACCATACAATGAGTTCTCAACTCCTTCAAATATCTATAATTGAGATGTCCAAATCTTTCATGCCAAAGCTTACTCTCTAAATCTGCATGAGAAACCAATCATGTCCCTATAAAGGAAGTGTCATCAAAACCCTCAAAGTGATATAGTCTAGAATTATGATAAAAAATACCTTGAGAAAAAAGTGAATGAGGCTCAAAAAAGTTTGTACTTCTACCCATGTGGTGTAAAAGTCATTGTTTTCCCTTGACAAGAACAACAAATTTGATATACAGAAAACAAATTTGTAGTGATGTAGGAACATATAGTGCATCTTGGATACTACCACCATCAAGTTGTATATAACATTTTCCTTTAATAGAAAAAAAGGAAGAATCTCCAACCTCAATTTTGGAATTAGAACTCAAACCTAGAGAAACAAAAGACTCCTTGGAAGAAGTCATATGATGAGAAGCACCAGAATCTATAACCTAGTTGTCTGCAAGTGGTGACTGAGATATCCCAACAACATTAAGTGATTTTCCATTCGATTAGAAGGAGGTGGAGTGGAGATAGATTTTTTTGTTTCTTGATTGCATCCTCTAAGGCTTGCATTCACTTATAACACCTATGTTCTTCATGACCACTACCCCCATAAAAAGAGCATGAAAAGCTAGACTTATTCTTGGATTTAGAAGACTCATTGGGTTTAGAGTTGTTTTCTTTGGGTTTAGGAGCATTTTGAGATGGAGAAGGGGTGGATTTGGTTTTAATTTTTAGTTTTCCCTTTCCCTTAGGATTAGATGTAACTAATGCCTTTTGAGAGGTGGAAGACTCAAGGTTAGACAATTTGGATTCTTCCTAGTAATTCTTTCACAAAATGTTTCTAAGTTAGGCATTTTGAATGTGTCACCTAAGGAATCCATGCTAGAGAAAATGGTAGAAGTGAAAATTTGGAATGGTCCTTTAAACTTGGTTAAAATCAAGTGAACACACTCTTTATCATTCTTATCTCTTCCACTCCCCTTCAATCTGTTTCAACAAATGCTTGAACTTGGTACGATACTATATAATTGTTTGAAAATCTAAAGTATTAAGAGAGGTGATCTCAATTTCAAGTTACATAGATCTCATATGATCCACCTTACCAAATAAATCCTCCAATTTCTCCCATATTTTGAAAGGAGAGTCACATTTTTCAAATGAAACAAAAGAATGTCACTTACATAAGTTCCTATCGAACCCTTATACTCATCAAATTTACACTAGTCAATAAATTTCTCATATTCTCTAGTGAAAAATGGTTGTTCGAAAATGTTAAAGCTCGTAATCCTTTCCACTTAATTATTGTTTCCATTCTTGGTTTCCATTTGTGGTAATTATGTGTTGTTAATGGCTGAACATGATGTAATGTAGAAGTAGATGTCATTCTTAAAAAATCATCAAAAGAAATGCAAGAACCAAGCAATGCAACAAGACCCCAATCAACGCAACAAGATCCCCCAAGATTTTGGCACTTTATAATGAGTGTGTTACAATTGACACTTTATAATTATAATGCAATTCTCAAAATAAATATTTTGAGTGGAAATAGAATGAAAAAACAAGCACTTTTGCAAAAAATGACACTCAAAATCGAGTTACCGATCAATAGATACAATATTTTCAATATTATGCTATACTATTTATTTTAGTTATCACTAAAACAGAATAAAATGCTCTTGCCTTCACCACATAAATAAAATGTAAGGGGGCGAGTTAAGCACCTACTATTAAGAATCACAAGCTTAAGCGCTCATGTGACCATACCATATGACCGGGGCTCAAGATTCCTATGGTGTTGTTATTTCGGATTGCGTCGAAAATGACCTTCGTGACCCAAAAATGAAAGTCTACGGATTTTCTTGAAATAACAACCATGCACGGCAACCCATGGACCCCCGCCAAAAAAGGAATGAAACGTCTTCGACGAAACCATCTATTACACACCAATCAAGAATGTTGTATCAAAGAAGAAAAAAACCCTATTCGGATCTCGAAAAACCCCAAAAAACCCAAAAATTGATTTCTTGGGTTTATTTACTATCTGGCATGAATCTCAAGGCACCCAAAGTGCATTTCTCTTAAACAACAAAAAATGATTGCCTCCAAAAATGGTCAAGTTTACAGTAATCTAAGCATTTTACTACATTCTGGATCCAATGGAAGCCTATCTTTTGCATAAAAACCCACACAACAAAAAAATATAGAAAATCTCGAATATATGAATATACAAAAAAATGTTTGCAAAATGAAACTTAAAGACGGATATCAATAGGAATATCCTACTCAGATACCATAAAAGGAACGATAACTAAATCGTACCAAGCCAAGAAATCAGATGCTAATCAAACACCACGATCAATAAGATGAAAGTAATTCGCCAAAATATCTTTACCAAAACCTTTACAAACAAATGAGAAGCAATTTCATATATTATTATGGAACTCAATGAAATACAATGAGAAATGGGCTTGCTTTATATATGCAAGGAATAACAATCTAAGAATCGGTCAGTCATCGTAGATCAAGCAATAAGTCAAGGAAAGAACTAGTCATCAAAGAACTAGTCAAGACCATAGATTTAGGAAAGAGCTAGACATCAAGGATCTAGTCAATACCATAGATCAAGGAAAGAACTATACCTAACAACTAGATAATATCTCCCTAATATTTAAATTAAAAAAAAATACATATACACACACATAAGTGGGCGATGATAAATACAATACGGGTAAATAAAGTACATAGGTGAACTTGAGCTGACGTAAATACCTACTCTAACAATCCAATAATCTTAGCTTAATATTTGTTACTAATCTTACCGAGGTAACAAGCTCACACACTTCCATAAAAATTCCACAAGTATACAAGGTACAAGATCCTCATAGTAGTAAGATATTTTGTTACCTCTTATTTATAAATTGAAACAAAAGAATAATGTATTGGTCTATACTAATATCATAATAATCATACACATTTTCAATTCCTTGATTATAATTTATTATCGCAAAAACTGCTGTCAAGGGTAGGATATACATTCTTAGTATTAGTACACTCACATTTTCTCTTCTACCTAAAACACTAAAAAAATTCTACGAGACTATAATAAGTTATACACAAATTAAAATAACCATAAATTAATCCATAGTTTTTTAATAAGTACATTTGAAAAAATTATTTATCACTAATCTCAAACTCTCAATAATTATGTAGCACATTGGCTAGCATACCACAATAATTCCATCAAGATGTCAATATTAGTTAGATAAAATGCAAGGTATATATAAAAAATCCATTGAAATTATTCCACATAACATTGTAAAATATCAATCTCAAAAGTTATAGAGTGCTTTTAAAAATTTATAGGAGGTTATAGCTCTAATTACTACATGGGACACTATAACCCATGTATTTTTGTCTAATATAAAGTTGGGAATGCAATATTTAACAATCTATCTATTTACTTAAGTGTATACATAAATTAGATATAAGTTTCAATTTAATCATAAATTCATTGAATTTACGAGATAAATTCTTCCAATTCAAAATAATATTTATATATATTTTCATCAAAAATTAATTTATATTATAAAAATATAAATAATAGTATTTTGTAATTTAAATAAAAATTATAATAATTATTCAGAAAAAATATTCTTAAAAAATTATACAATTTACATAACAATATTATTAACCTCTTTTATTAAAAAAAGATTTAAAAGATACTATCATTCAATTATTATTTTGTTTTTTAAGTTCATAAACACTTTTAAGAAGAATTATAAACCCACACACTGAAACTTGGGTGAAGTCAATTATTACACTTGATATATCTCTACATACCATGTTTCTTTTCAAATAAAAAATTAAAACTACATATAATCACTTTACAAACCTTGACTCATAAAATACAATAACCATATAAGAGATGAATGATAAGGTAAAATTCTTAAATAAACTAAGAAAGCTACAACTAATAGATAGTATAACTTAGAAGTTAGAAACTGAAACGATAAAAAAAGGGAACCAAACTAAACCAAAATTAGCACTGGTTCAAATATAACAAGAGGAAAAATATGATGAGGAATGGTCCATGAAGAACTGCTAAGGAGAAATTAGCAGTTTTTTCAAGATCTTAAAAGGTTCCTAGCACTGCCTTTGATGGTGGACCAAAATGTGTTTTGCGAATTGTGGGAAAGGTGAACTCCAATGGAATCCAAGAACCAACCACTTCGACCATGGAAACCTTTTATCTTGCCTCCATCCATTGGAAATGAAAAGAAAGTACCATTCTCCACACCATATGGCCCAAATTTCCGCAAATTACTATGAAATGTGAGTGATCTTATCACACAAGCAGATCCCACAGAAACACTACCATAGTGGCCACTCATTGAAGTGAGATGCTCCCTGGGATAGTCCAATACTATCTGCAAATCAGAAGCACAAAAACTTCATAACCAAATTACATAAATCAAAGCACTTAATGAATTAAGACAAGCCAACAAGCTTAAAATGTAGACTAAAAGTGTCATTACTTCTGTTATGAAGGCTAAGCATTGTTTGAATTATATTCTAATACAGTATATGAAACTAAATTGCTCCAATTCATAGCTTACCTTATCTGTTTTGTCTCCTCCATTACCACCATGCTTATCTGACCAGATTGAACGTCCATTCTTGTCATATTCAATCCTAATAGAATCTATGGCTCCTGCATGGACTATAACTATCTGTCTAATCCCTTTGAAATCCCCATCATCCCATGGACTTCCACCATTACCACCCCATGGCCCAACTGAGATGACTGATTTATTGCTCTTATGTTTTGATAGGCTCTACCATATTAACCAATGAAAACAAAAATCACTCATAAAACTAACGAAACCAAATAGAAATTCAAAGACTAAATCCATATAACATTTCTTTCGGTTTACATTTTGAGACCAGACCATACTTTAACAGAAAATAGTCAGCTTGCCTCTTACCATTGTTGGTACTTTTGCAGCACCTTCAACTGATTCTCCTTGCCTCTGATTATTTAAACCTACAAAACAACTCAATCAACCAGGGAAAATATTACTTCTAGTGCTCACAACAAGGAAAACATTATGGCAAATATCAGCTATACCTTCCTGAAGCCAAAAAGGATTACAAGTGAAGAAAGACTGGTGGCTTCCTCAGGTTTCAAGGCCTCAATTCCATATGCCATATTATAGGTGAAAAATGAACTTTTTCCCAGCAATAGGCATCTCTTTAATTTAGAATTTTTCTTATTCCACCATTAGTCAAAAGAAAAATGATTCCATTATGATATGGCATCACAATTAAAGCTTTCAAAGGCAAAAGGTTATTCTGATTCTTCGAAATCAAGTAGTGGAATCCAATCACTAATAGGGAAAATGCCACATAGGATAGAAGGCTTTGATTTTTGTATATTCACACCGCTAGCCATTCAAAGTTGCTCTCTAGAATTTTTAGATTATAAATAAAGTCGACATTTTTACTGTAAAAATAAAAATAAAAGGGGTCCTGATTTTAGGATTTTCATGTTGTGGGGCTCGCTTATCAAATCCACACTCGCCTTCTAAGACTTTCGCATGTCCTATTGGCAGGGGTTTAACTAACGGTAGGGTTTTAAATTTGTTTATTAATTTTAATTTGGTTTTTAGTAATTCATATATTTGAAAAAATCATCTTTGATTGAAAGGTTTGTAGTTGAATGGCAAGGATGATGGTTAGTTAAGCTATCCACTAAAATATAAATTCTTTTAGAAGTCAAATAGAAAAGAGAAAGCTTCGGCATAGATATACACTTACTCCAGGACACAAATGTTGATAGCTATAAAAAAATCTCGTTGAATAGATCATATTAACAAAAGGTGGCCTTTGCATTATGAAAGAAATTGATGTGACACTCCATTATTAAGCCTAGTTATTTAGAAAAAAATTCAGCCTCACATAATGTCATAGCTAGATAAATGATATGTGTCACCAATCATTAGGAAATAGTCATGCGGGTAGATGAATCTTTGTTTGTCATGAATCAATTAGACATTGATAGAAAAGTTAATAATATTATTAATCATGAGATGGATGTTAATTGTCACCAATCAATAGGAAATTGATTTAAAATGTAATATGATTATTAACCAAGTATGGAATGTGAAATTTAAGAGAAGAATCTTCTTAAGGATATTTCGAGATATATATATATACTAATTAAATTAATAATGTACATGAGTCATGGACAATAATTAATTAACAATTTATAGTTTTTTTGGAAAGAGGGTAAAGTGAGGGTTTTAGAAGGTCCCACAACCTTATACAAAAAGCCCAGCAGCTAGATTAGACTATGAAGCTTACATATAGAAAAAACCCGTGAAAATTCAAAAAAAGGCAACCGAACAAAGCCCAGAGCAGAAAGAACAAACATCAAAGGAGCTTTTTCAGCTCGATAACAAAATTCTTGGCTTGGATAGAACCCGACTCATTAGCAAGCTGGTCCGCCAGAGTTAACAACTCCGTGCTAGTCTTTGGTGATGGCCGCCTTGGTGTTCTTAGTGAAGGTTTCCCAAGATTTGAGAACTAAGAAGGAACATTGTAGCTTGGCCAGGATGGAAGTCACCAACTCGACATGGCGGTCTTCCGGCTGGTTCTCGATGTCAGCAGTTGATTTATTGTTGACCTTCTCAATGTTGCTAGACACGAGTCTTTCCAATTACGGACAACATCCATCTGTACATCCTGAGGGTTGGTGTCATGATCCTCCAAGATGATATTGTCAAAATCTCGCCTGGAAATTAAGCCCCTCCTCCTTAAGCCCCACATCCAATCCCATCGAATCGAGAATCTGGGAATCAATATACAATCGAGAAAGACTAAGCAGAGCATCCGAGAGGCGGAGCTCTGAGCTAGAAGTAGGAGAAGAAGCAGTGAGCGCCACCAAAGCCACAGGGTCAACAATACATGTCTGGCTCGGGGATGGCGGCCGAACAGGGGAAACAGGGGGAACAAAGCCCACGAAGGAGGGACCTAGGATGACAACATCGATTTGGAGTCGAGGATACTTTTCAAATGGGCGAATGGCTGGAGGAGGGACGGGAAGCAAGGGATGGAATGGGGGAGGAGGTGGGCGTATGGTGGGGTGACCATGTTTGGGAGGAAAAAGGTTCAATTCAACAGGGGAAGCAACAAATTTGAAAAGGAGGTAGAGAAGGCCCTAATGCAGAATGGGCCCTTCTCCCTCCCTAGCTAGATTAATGGAGTGTTCAAGTGACTGGAACAGAAATGTAGCCAGGTTAATTTTCTTCCCCCAGCATAAGTGTGAGAGAATGAAGAAGTGGGGACCAAAGACCAACTTGTACCGCCCATCAATGGTGAAATATCTCATGATCACCTCAGTGACTCTGTCCCAGGGAGGAAGGAGGGATTCTTGAATATAACCAGAGAGATATTTTTCGGCTTCTCCCCTTTGGCAATAAAATCAAGCTCCACCTCCAAAGGCTTCTTGAAGTATACAGCCCCAGAGGCAAGAAGGCCAGTCACCAAGGCGATGGCATTTGTGGAGATGGTGAAGCAGGTGTTATTGATCTAAACTTTGTTGCGGGACCAGTGGTTATAGCACCATACGAAACCAAAGCGAGTACCTAGACATCCTTTCAAGGAATGTAGTTATGCCATTGTCCCTTAGGATGTTCCAAACTTCTTGGTCCTCCTATGAGACAAGTGCAAGAAGTAGGTTCAATTCTCTTGAGTTGCCCTCCCATTTTGAGAAATTCATGAATGTGCGTCGAGGTGAGGATCCGTGAATCAACTTTAATAAGTTCACCATATCTATGGGAGCCTTCCATGTCATTCGTCCTTCTGAAACATAAATAATTATGATGATAAATGGTGAATCTCAGACCCGGATCTGTGTAAGTGTAGCAATTTTCATCCCACATGCTCTTTTCCGTAGAGCAACGCTTCAAATTAATGTGGAAATCATTACGCCATCGAAGCAAGGATCTTTGGGCTTTTTCTTGGGCTTGCGACATAAGGATCAGGCTCCCACCACCACGCCTTAGCTAGAAAATGAGCAATCATTATGGGAAATTTGAAGGAGATTGACCAGAAATTATCTAACCATATTTACTGAGTATCAAGGAGGACACCAATGTTAGCCAAACAATCTACCGCCTTATTTCCTTCCCGAAGAATGTGCTAGAACTTGATCTGCTGAAAGTTCCTTTGGAGGAGACGGATGTCAACAATAATTTTTAATAGTCCATTGACCTGGGTCATCCGAGTTGAGGAGAGTTATAATATTGAGAGAGTCACTTTCCATAATTAAGGGATCGTTGCCAATTTTAAGACTCAACTCCAGCCCCTTTAGGATAGCTAAGGCTTCAACACGGTGATTGGTACCCAAGTTAAAGTTAGCTATAATAGTAGCTTGAGGGGAACCAGTGGAATTTCAGAGGATCACCCCGACTTCCCTGGGTTACCCTTAGAAGCACCATTTGTATTAAGTTATGGATGAGAGAGCCACCCCTAACAATAGAACGAGCCTAGGTAGAGGGCTTAGATGTGGGAAGGATCGTCATCTACTGACACCAGTCCTTGTGATTGCATAATTGAATTTTTGCTAATATTTCTTCCATAAGCAGCTATTGAGATTATCTTGGAAGAGAATAGTTATATGGTTGGCCAACCTCTCCAGATCCCAATATCGGTCTTTGAAGATTCTCCTATTTCTCTCTTTCCAGATGCCCCAGAGGCCGTGGGGGAGGATAAGTTTCCAAGCCAGGGAAAGGGCCAGGTGAGAGAAGGGGGAACACCATTGAATAAGGGTATCATGAATAGAATCTGGGAAAGTAAAAAAACTCCAAAAAATGAAAAAATCCCACTCCAAACAGCCTACGCAAACAAGTAGTGAAGAAGGAGATGAGATGAGGATTCCAAGGCTTTGCAACAAAGAACACAATGAGTGGGAAGCGAGAAGCCTCTCCTCTTTAATTTTTCTCCCGAGAGGAAAGCATTCTTGAAGGAGAGCTAGGCAAAGAAGCCAATTTTTGGAATAGACTCTTTAGGCCAAATTTTGAAGAGAGGAGGGCCAAAAATGGTTTGGGGCTTGGTGTTATAGGTAACTTTAACGGAGAAGGAACCAGAGGGGGAGAGGGGCTAGATACGATCATCAGTAGGAGAGGAGAAAGGAATATAGAGAGAGGAAAGGGCAAACCACAACTAAATCAAAAGTTGACTCTGAAGTTCACTGATGCCCAACCAATCCGAGAATATGCCAAGAGGGGATTGAATTCTGAACTCTCCAAAGAGCGAAACTTTCTGCCATGATGATTGATGAGGTTCCTTTTGATAGGGTCCCAAATAGGGTTGAGGCTCAGAGGTTTATCACCAATCCACCAATCTAACCAGAAGTCTATTGATCTGCCATTACCCAACCTCCACTTGGTCCCAGTATGCGAGAAGAGGAAGAGAGCTAGTAATTGAGTTCCAGATAAGCCTGAGCCACGGGGTGGGGAGGAGAGAAGAAAGTCTTCATCTTGCATCAAATATTTAGATCTCAATAGATGATCCGGTGCGAATTACCTTGAGAAACCTCCCACCAATACTTTATGTTTCAGTTCATTTTAGCGATCAAATATAGGGTTCATCATGTTCAAGTGATGTGGACCATGAAAGGAAAGTGATATCAAATAGGGTATGTAAAAGTGGTTCCCTTTTCTAAATCATCGTCTCGGGATCTAGGATGGAAATGTGTTCGATGAGTATGATGATAAATGTAGAGTTCTTTTTTCCTCATTTTGAGAACAACTGGAAAGTATAACACATGGAATGATTATTCATTAATTATTCAATGAACAAAATAAAATAATATAGTTCTATGTTGTAGTGCCCACTTCCCTTCGACACCTTTTTGTTATTGATTATGATACTATCGACTATACTTATGGATATTATTATAGCTTTTGATTTGGCATGATGTTAGATGTTAGAGATCATGGACTGTTGTTGATTTCGATTCATATATGATGCATGTGGATTATTAGAGACATTTTATATTGATGTTAATATGTTGTTGACATGGTTTATATATATATATATATATATATATATATATATATATGTTTTTCGGACATGTGATATTTCGTCATATTGAGTAAACCTTTGATAATTGAACTAATGTTGTGATCATTTTGACATGGATGAGATGTAGAATAGAAATGTTGCTAGAAATTGTAAATGATATCGTATTTTCCTAGATGATATTTGATTCGTATATAGATGATTGTGGATTTATATTGTATATTTTATCCTAGATGTTTTTATGCGGCCATGAGGCTAAAGGAGGTGTTATGTGTTTTACAGGTAAACATGTCACAACAAACATCGGGGGATTGGAGACCAACCACATTGGAATTCTAGATGAATTCAACAAGGGTCACCATGGCAACATGTATTTTGTTATGTGTATGTGTTTGAATTGTTGTTAGGGGAATTACAATGAAGGGGTTATGTGTTGTAGTTTGGTTAGTTTCCTTTACTTAATGTAGTATGTGATTTTTAGTGATGTAATTTCCTTATTTTATTTATTTAGAAAATGATGTATTCTTCCCCTTTATCTTAATGGGTTTTAGTGTCCTATTTAAGTTAATTAATCTTGTTATTAACTAAGTGTGGATGTGACAAAAAAATTTCATTTATTAGACTAGATGGCTCTTGGGCTTTATGTTGTAATATTGAGTGCTTGTGACCTTGAGTGTTGTACACTCTACTTTCTCATGGAAATTTGAATTTGGCCTTAAGGGCCAATTTTGAAGGCTTTGGGACAAGTTAAACATGTCCACACCTCTTAAATTGCTATGCTTAGAGTTATTTCATGTTTTGGAGGAGTTTGAGTTGGGTTCCCCACCTTGGACAAGGAATGCTTGCATTTCTTACTTGTTCTTGTATGAGGGAGAGTATGTGGGAGGCATAAGAGGTACTTGAGGGAGACATAAGAGTATGTAGGGGATTTGAGATATGAATTGGAGGTTTTAAAGTGGGAATCCATTTTCTATTGGGAGGCATATGTGGCCTCCCCATAGGTTCTTGCTCCTTTGGCTTTCATCTTCAATCCTTTTTATTTTGTTGTTATTACTTCTTGTTTTGTAGTTTGAGTTGAATATGTTTTGGAAAGGTTTTGAAATACTTGGTTTGTGATGTGGAAGATTTTTGTTGCCATGTGTTGGAATCACCTCTCATTGTAATGTGGTTAGGGATCGGGGGCCAATGAGGAGGATGACTTCTCCTCCTCATTGGAATTCTTGGTTGGGTGGAGAGTGTTGCCTCTCCACCTTTTTTTGTTGTGACCAATGAAGTATGGTGGATCTCTCTTGTTGGTGTTGGGAAGATGGAGCTTTCTTGAAGACTTGACTTTGGAGCTATGTTGAAGACAACTTGCATTTCATTTTAGCCTTCATTATTGTATTACTCCCCACTTTAAGTGGAAGACATTGTATTAATCCTTGTGAGAAAAGTTGTATTGATTATTGAATTTCAAAGTTCTAGTGTATATTAAAAGGAAGGGAAGAATTGTGTTTGAAAAGTTAGTTTGTTGAAGTAGAAAGGAAGCTTTTAGAAAGGAAAAATATCCTTCCATTGTATTTGATTTAACCTCCATTTAGGGTGTTGATATTGTTCTATAATAATCATTGGAAATGTTGTTGAATGCTTCTTGTGATAATGTTGTAAACTTGTTCATGTAAAAAAGATCCATTTTCATTATACACTTGCATTTGATAGTTAGTAAGCCTCTTGCTTATTCCTTGGATAATAAAAGTGTGTTGGAAATTTTGTATTGAGAAATAATACTTCCTTTGTATTCCATGAAATTTATAAAGTTGTGAAAAGTTACATTTGTTTATTCTCTTATAGTAGTTGAAAGAAGGATAAAAATATTCAAATAAATGGAAAGAAATTAATATTCCAAATAGTCTTTCAATAGGCCATGAAGTAAACTAAGTTCCATCTCTAGTATGATATTCTCCTTTAATACATTTATTGTAAATCCACTACAAATTGTTAAGGGAAATGAAACTTAATCTCCTCCTATCTTCCACACAAATCTTATCAAATTGTTAAAGAAGAAAGTTTTGATTATATATATACCTATACTTAACTTGTAATATTACTAACTACAATTTCATCATTACTTGATAGCAATAGCAATACCTTAAATACTTTAATAATAAAATATTATTATTATGGTTTTAAATAAAAAGAAAAAGTTTTCTAGTAATTATATATATATATATGTGTGTGTGTGTGTGTGTGTGTGTGTGTGTGGTAAAATCTATATAAAGAAAAGTGCTAAATTTAAAACTTATATGAAAATGCGTTGAATTTTATGTATTGAACAAAACTTATGTTAAAAGCAAAGGCATTTAAACATGGGCCGCACATTTAATTTAGTGGGGCAATGCATGGAAGTGCGGCCTGTAGGTTCATTTTTACTTTTTTTTGTTGTAGATTGGGGTGGGGAGGGGTTGGTGACCCCAACCCCCACCCCATTTAATATTAAATGGGGTGGGGGTTGGGGTCGCCAACCTTTCCCCACCCAAAAAAACTTAATACTCCCCATACTTCGTAAATCCGTCCCCTCTCCGATGCGGGCAGTATTAAATGGGGTGGGGGTTGGGGTCGCCAACCTTTCCCCACCCAAAAAAACTTAATACTCCCCATACTTTGTAAATCTGTCCCCTCTCCGATGCGGGTAGTATATAGTGTGTTCCCTACGTAAAATATTCATTCTTACAACTGTTTACTTTGTGGCCGTGGCTTTGATTTTATATATATGACACACACATATATATATATATATATATATATATTTTAAATTTGGGGTTTCCTTTAACCCTTTAAAAACAAAAAGATAAACAATAAATGATTTCTTAAAAAAATTTATATACACAAGTATTTAAAAGTATATATGTATATATACTTACTCAAAATGAAAGTATAGATCCAATGTAGCTTTATAAATAAAATGGGCAAATACCCACAAGCCCATTTGGGAAAATACAAGAAAATGAACTAAATAAAATGAATAAATACATTTTCAAACCCTAATGAGGGTATCAACAAAATACACAAAGGATGGAGATTGGAAGCCTATTCTAAGTGCTTGAGATGATCTCTAATAGCTTCTCTTCCTCCTCTTTCAACTTGACAAAACCAAAGAAAAATAATGAATCAAATGAAATGTGAAAGAAGACTTCATAAGGATGCTTTAGGGTTAGTTACCCTTTTTCCACATCAAGGGACCAAATTGAATCCATCTAAGGGATGAGATTCATTCCTACAAAAAGTAGGTAGAGAGTGGGTGAGTGGAAATTAACTTTTTAATTTAAATGGTTTAATTTCAAAATTATGGGTTGACTTTTTTAAGGGGTTACTTTATGGGGTAATGAAGTGTTTATTATTCTAACCCCATGTAAAATGAGAACCTTGTTAATTGTTTAAACCTTGTGGAATTAAATACCTTGGATATTTAATTTATTTGACCCCTTTAACCCTCTAAATTTAAATATGGAATATTTAACTATAGTAGGAATTTAATTATTTATTAAATTAACACTTAGAGTGAACTAAACCTTGCTTGGACTAAATCTACTCATTAGTTTTAATGCGGGTTTAATATTTGGTTATAATGGAAAAAAATTATTTATTAAATATAATTGACTTTGAAACATTATTGTCACAACTGTAGTTTTGAAGCCTATATGCGGGCATGCTTTTCAAAAATAAAAATTCCATAATTTTTCTAACTAAACCTAGGTTGTTTTTAGGTCTCATGTGGATAATTTTTATGGGCGTTACACTTGGTATCAAAGTTGTGGGTTCAAATATTGGACCCTTGGGTACATAGGAAAAATGTGAGACATGAACATTAAACCTAGTACAATATTAAACCTAGCACAATACTAAACCTAGAAAACAACTTGTCTGAAAAATTGTATATTTTAGTAAACTTAGAAAAAGGAATAAAACCTAGAATGATGAACTAACTCTCACTTTGGTCTGTGTAGGAGGCACGGATAAGACGAGGGGTCCTTTCACATATACCTAGATATACCACCTCCAGAGTAGCCGTAGTAGCCATTCTACCCTAGATTTTACAGACACTTCAGGACGTCAATGTTGTTGCACACGCAAGGTCTTTAGGAGGAAGGTCAACCAAAAATGATAGGGAGCCATCTGTTGAGGCTCGTGCATCTCCTCAACACAACGAGGAGCATAGGGTAGAGAAATCTTGCGTGGAGTCATCCAGAGTAGAATCACCGCAGAGGGGACAGGGAAACATGATTTCATGACATAGGGATAGGTCTCGAGCCCTATACCTAAAGATGCATACAAAGTGGCCTAGGGGTCACCAATCGATAAGCTACTGCAACACCATATCGGGAAATCCTAAAACTACAACCATCTCCATATTCTTGAGATACAAACTTGGATTTTAGGAAGAGGCATGGTTGGTGAGCTTGAGTGGGTGCTTCAAACTCTGACCTTGTACTAGCAAAATGAAAGCTCATGTTCATGAGCCATCTTTTGAGGGATAGAGCTAGTGTCAGTGGAGGACCGAGGATTAGAATATCCATGTTGATTTAGAGATGGTTACTGGAGCTCTTTGAGGAGTGGTTCAAGAGAAGGTACTTATCCTAGAGGTTTATTCAATAGCATATAGATGAGTTCCACGACCTCGTTAGGAATCTATGACTATAGCTGAGTATGAGAGTTGATTTCTAGACCTACTCCAGTATGTCAACTATATGTAGGATGATGAGAAGTGTATGGATTCACAGGTTCATCAGGGGCCTAAATTTGGATTTGGGTGGTGTGGTGTGCATTCACTACCCACATACCTTAACAGAGGCCGTGGAGAAGGACTATATTACAAAGGAGACATGAGGAAAGATGCAACAAGCGAGTGACAGAGTTCGGAGCCGCATCCAAAAAAATGTAGGATAGTAGATCAAGGGGTTGAGTTCCTCCTCCTCATGGTGGACAGGGTTTAATATAGTCGTCATTCGAGACCACTACAATGGCAGCCACCTCGGTAGCGATAGTGAATGAGACTTGTCCACCATTCAGGCCTACTCAGAGGTTCAACACACAGAGAGGATAGAGTATGGGGCCTCCTCCTAGGGGTCCCATTAAGAAACATGGTGTGCTAAGAGCGTAGTTAGCAGGAGCTCGTTAGCACAGAGCTCTCGGTGATCCATAGCCATATCATCGGGATCTACAACACATGCACCTCACAGAGTAATGGCTAGAGTTGCATCTCATTGGAGAGGACCGTGAAGTTGTTATGGTTGTGGTGTTGTTGGAAATCATTAGAGGGAGCTCTAAAAGAACCCTAGTAACAAGGGTAATACATTGATTTCATAGCCTACTATTGGTGACATGGGGTGTAGTCATCGGATCTATGTAATGGTTGAGAACCGCTCAAGGTGAGCACTAGAGTACCATGATTGAGATGACATGTAGTATTGGTGGTATTCCTACCTCCATTATGTTTGATTCTACTTCATCTAATTCTTTTATTACACCATATTTAGTAAAGCAATGTAGGCTGGTGGTAGTTAGGAAGGGTCTTAATTGGGACGTTGAGATGGTTTTCGGAGCTGAAATCTCTGTAGACTTCTTAGTTAATGAGTGTGTACTAGATTTGAGACCCTTCACCACTACCTCATATCTTCACATCATTCCTTTGGGTTCTTATGGAGTCATCTTTGGCATGGACTCATTTTCTACACACAGAGCTAGAGTGTATTGTTACCATAAGACTATTTCTTGTATAGATGATCTAGGGATTGAGTCAGTGATAACAAGATTTAGGAGGCATGTTTCTATTCGCATCATCTCCATTATACAGCTTAAGCGGTGTGTGCGAAGAGGTTGTCAGATGTATGTTGTTACGAGTTAGTAACATATTAGAGGATGAGTCTAGTGGACCATCCTTTGATGATCATCCCATCTTGAGAGAGTTTTTAGATGTCTTTCTAGGGAGCTATTGGGGTTACCACCCCCACATGAGATAGATTTTCACATATATTTGGTTTTGGGCACAAAGCCTATCTCACGAGCACCGTATCGGATGACTACTCCTGAGCTCTGCGAGCTCAAGTTGCATCTTGAGGGCCTTCTGGAGAAAGGCCTGATCTATCCTAGTGTATCCCCTTGGGGTGCACTAGTGATTTTTATAAAGAAGAAGGATGGATTTCTATGGTTGTGTATTGTTTACCACTAGCTGAACAAAGTAACGATCAAGAATCATTACCCCCTTCCACGCATTAATGATTTATTTCATCAGATGAAGGGGATCATAGTTTTCTCTAAGATAGATCTTAATTCAGGTTATGATCGGTTGAGGATCACAGAGGTAGATATTCATAATACCACCTTTTGTACGAGATATGGCCACTATGAGTTCACCGTAGTGCCTTTTGGTTTGATGAATTTCCCTACAGTGTTCATAAGCTTGATGAATGGGGTGTTTAAGAAATTCTTGGATCGCTTAGTGATCATCTTCCTTGATGACATTCTGATTTACTCACGTATGCGTGAGGAGCATGAGGAACACCTTCACCAAGTTCTTCAGTGCCTTCATGAGCAGCATATTTATGGGAACCTGGAGAAGTGTGTGATCTTTCACACAGAGGTGTAGTATTAGGGCCACATCATTTTTGGGGAAGGTATCACGGTCGATCCTTCCAAGATTTGAGATATTATGGATTTTCCAATTCCCACTAGTGTGATAGAGGTGTGCAGCTTCATGGGTTTAGTAGGATATTACAAGATATTTGTTGAGGACTTCTCTCGGGTTGTGTACCCTATCACTTCCCTTCAAAGTGGAAAGGAAAGACATTTTTTTGTTGAGATAGATGTGATCGAGGCCTTTAGGATAGTGAAGGAATGCCTCACGAAAGCACATATTCTTGTAGTACCAGATCCTCAAGGTGAGTTCTTCATATGCACAGATGCTTCTTTGGTAGGACTTGGAGGTGTGTTGATGCAGGAGGGCAGAGTAGTGGCTTTTGAGTCTCGCAAACTCAAGGATTATGATCTCAATTATCTGACTCATGATCTTGATCTTGCGGCATTTTTTCATGCCTTGGTATGATGGAGACACTTCCTTCTTGGCCAAATATTTATACTTAGGACTGATCACTTGAGTCTTCGCCACCTCTTCACATAGCCCAATCTCAACGCTCATCAACGACATTGGATGTAGTTTCTTTATGAGTACGAAATGGAGATAGAGCATGTGAAGGGGAAGGAGAATGTGGTTGCAGATGCCTTGAGCAAACGGAGACATGTGGTTATGGCCACTTTACTAGGCAGGAGATTTACAAAGCCAAATTTTGCAATATCTTCCTCGTGACAACTTCTACCTTGCAGCCAGAGAAGAGATTGAGTCTTACAGACCCCTTGAAGGGATGTTTGATGGATTCTCCCTAGAGTTATATGGCCTTCTCAAGCACAAAGGTTGGAAATATGTCCTTAGAGATGGAGGCTTAAGGTAGGATATTATGACAGAGGCTCATTGTAGACCCTATTCAGCCCATATGGGGTGAAGAACATGCATGCCACTTTGAGGTAGTTATATCATTGGAGGGGACTTCAGAGAGATGTGGTCTAGTTCATGTCACATTGTTTAGAATGTCAGAAGGTGAAGGTCGAGCATCAACATCCAGCTACCATTCTCTTTCCTCACGCTATACCGGAGTGGAAGTGGGAAACTATTTCTATGGAATTCTTTGTTGGGCTACTGACGTCGAGATACCACCACGACGCCATTATGATCAAGGTGGATAAATTGACAAAAGTGGATCATTTTTCTCTGGTGAAGACCACCTACAAACTAGTGCAAAGTGGCACGAGTATATCTTGATGAGATTTTCGGAGTTACACGAGATTATGTGAAAAATCATTTGTGACTACAATCCTTTGTAAACTTCCCACTTCTGGACTACCATGCCACATGCTCTTAGGAAAAATATCAATTTCAGCACATCGTATCACCCTGAGAAAGATGGACACTAAGCAGGTGAATTAGATTTTGGAGGACATGCTTAGGATATACATCATGGATCAATAGTCAAAATGGAAGGAGTATTTGTACTTGGTGGAGTTCTCCTACAATAATAGTTTTTAGAGTTCAATAGGCATGGCTCCTTTTCAGGAATTATATGGTAGAGAGTGCAGGACACCCTTTAGTTTGGACAAGTTAGAGGATAGGGTTTCTCTTGGGCTAGCTTTATTATAGGACATGGAGCAGCAGGTGGTTATGATCAGACAGAGACTGCAAGAGGCACATGATAGGCATAAGAAGTATGTGGATCAGCATAGGACAAACTATAGTTTTGATGTGGGTATGAAGGTGTTCCTTCATGTCAAGCCACATAAGAGCCCTATCTATTATAGAAAAGGTTCTATGTTAGCTCCTAGATTTTTGGGTCCCTTTGAGATCTTTGTGCAAGATCGGTCCTTTGGCCTACAATTTAGCGTTGTCACCCAGCTTGTCTTGCATCCATGTTGTGTTTCATGTTTTTGTACTTAGGATATTTATTGCATATCTTTCTCATGTGCTAGATTGGACCTCATTACAGGTGTAGGATCAAGGGCAGGTGATGGTGGAGCTCATCCACATTTTAGAGCACAGGACCTTAGACCTTTGAGGCAAATAGATTGACTAGGTTTGAGTGCAATGGGACAAATATGATGAGATTCGGCTACATGGGAGGATGCTACATTGCTACAAGTTTAGTTTCCACACTGTTCCAGTGACTTCAAGAGGAATTCGAGTCTAAGGGGAGGGGGATGTAGTTCTCACTTCCCTTCGACACCTTTTTTGTTATTGATTATGATATTGTCGACTATACTTATGGATATTATTGTATCTTTTGATTTGGCATGATGTTAGATGTTAGAGATCATGGATTGTTGTTGATTTTGATTCATATATGATGCATGTGGATTATTAGAGACATTTTATATTGATGTTAATATGTTGTTGACATGGTTATATATATATATATATGTGTGTGTGTGTGTATACATACATACATACATACATGTGTGTGTGTGTGTGTGTGTGTGTGTGTGTGTGTGTGTGTGTGTGTGTGTGTGTGTGTGTGTGTGTGTGTGTTTTTCGGACATGTGATATTTTGTCATATTGAGTAGACCTTTGATAATTGAACTAATGTTGTGATCATTTTAACATGGATGAGATGTAGAATAGAAATGTTGCAAGAAATTGTAAATGATATCATATTTGCCTAGATGATATTTGATTCGTATATAGATGATTGTGGATTTATATTTTATATTTTACCCTAGATTTTTGATGTGGCATCATGAGGCCAAAGGAGGTGTTATGTGTTTTACAGGTAAACACGTCACAACAAACATGGGGGTTTAGAGAGCAACCACATTGGAATTCTAGATGAATTCAACAAGGTCACCATGGAAACATGTATTTTGTTATGTGTATGTGTTTGAATTGTTGTTAGGGAGAAATTGTGACCAAGGGGTTATGTGTTGTAGTTTGTTTAGTTTCCTTTACTTAATGTAGTATGTGATTTTTAGTGATGTAATTTCCTTGTGTTATTTATTTAGAAAATGATGTATTCTTCCCATTTATCTTAATGGGTTTTAGTGTCCTATTTAAGTTAATTAATCTTGTTATTAATTAAGTGTGGATGTGACCAAAAGTTTTCATTTATTAGACTAGATGGCTCTTGGGCTTTGTGTTGTAAGATTGAGTGCTTGTGACCTTGAGTGTTGTACACTCTACCCCTCATGGAAATTCGAATTTGGCCTTAAGGGCCAATTTTGAAAGGCTTGTGGAACAAGTTAAAATTGTCCCACACCTCTTAAATTGCTATGCCAACCCTACCTATGGTTTGGGGGTCAAAATTAGACCCCATTATGTGTTTTGGGAAGACAAATTGTAAGTCTTTATTGCACCTTCTTACATGTAATTACTTTTGGTCCTTAAGGGGTGTGGGCATGGATTGTGTGTGTAAGTAAAATGTCATTTCTTCAACCACTTATTAATTGTGCTTTGGAGTTTGAAGTTTGACTTGTGAGGTGGAGTTGAGGATGAGTGATGTGGCATCCTACATGGAGCCACCTCACCCTCCTCTCTTCTTTTTATATTTATTCAAGTTCTTTTTCTTGTTTGGGGGTTACTTCATTATTTTGTGCTCTTGCATTTCTTGGAGTTAGAGGATTTTGGAGAGCTTGTGGTCTTGTGGGAAGTTTTTGGTGATTTCTTGGGTTTGAAGGAGCTTGGAGTTTGACTCTTGGAACAATCTCTACTATGGAAAGGTAGGATCTTTACTCTTTCTTATGTTTTCCTTTATTTGTGTATATGTGCTTGCTATTTTTGAGTGTTTTGGAATGTTTTTGGGTTCTTGGGTAGATTCCTAAGTGTGGTGTAGGAGGGGACTATGGGAGAATTCATGTAGGGAGGCATAAGAGTTATTTCATGTTTTGGAGGGAGTTTGGGTTAGGTGCCCCACCTTAGACAAGGAATGCTTGCATTTCATACTTGTTCTTGTATGAGGGAGGCATAAGAGTATGTGGGAGGCATAAGAGGTACTTGAGGGAGGCATAAGAGTATGTAGGGGATTTGAGATATGCATTGGATGTTTTAAGGTGGGCACCCATTTTCCATTGGCGAGGCATAAGTGGCCTCCCATAGGTTCTTGCTCCTTTGGATTTCATCTTTAAGTCTTCTTTATTTTGTTGTTATTCAATCTTGTGTTGTAGTTTTAGTTGAATGTTCTTTTGGAATGGTTTTGAAATACTTCGTTTGTGATGTGGAAGCTTTTTGTTGCCATGTGTTGGAATAACCTCTCATTGTAATGTGGTTGGAACTCGGGGCCAATGAGGAGGATGGATTCTCTGCTCATTGGAATTCTTGGTTGGGTAGAGAGTGTTGCCTCTCCCTCCTTTTTTTTGTTGTGACCAATGAAGTATGGTGGATCTTTCTTGTTGGTGTTGGGAAGATGGAGCTTTCTTGAAGACTTGACTTTGGAGCTATGTTGAAGACAACTTGCATTTCATTTTACCCTTCATTCTTGTATTACTCCCCACTTTAAGTGGAAGACATTGTATTAATCCTTGTGAGAAAAGTTGTATTGATTATTGAATTTCAAAGTTCTATTGTATATTAAAAGGGAAGGGAAGAATTGTGTTTGAAAAGTTAGTTTGTTGAAGTAGAAAGGAAGCTTTTAAAAAGGAAAAATATCCTTCCATTGTAGTTGATTTAACCTCCATTTAGGGTGTTACTCTTGTTCTATAAAAATCATTGGAAATGTTGTTGAATGCTTCTTGTGATAATGTTGTAAACTTGTTCATGTAAAAATAAAGATCCATTTTCATTATACACTTGCATTTGGCAGTTAGTAAGCCTCTTGCTTATTCCTTGGATAATAAAAGTGTGTTGGAAATTTTGTATTGAGAAATAATACTTCCTTTGTATTCCATGAGATTTATAAATTTGTGAAAAGTTAGATTTGTTTATTCTCTTATAGTAGTTGAAAGAAGGATAAAATTTATTCAAATAAATGGAAAGAAATTAATATTCCAAATAGTTTTTCAATAGGCCATGAAGTAAACTAAGTTCCATCTCTAGTATGATATTCTTGTTTAATACATTTATTATAAATGCACTACAAATTGTCAAGGAAATGAAACTTAATCTCCTCCTATCTTCCACACAAATCTAATCAAATTATTTATGAAGAAATTTTTGATATATATATATATATATATATATATATATATATATATATATATATACCTATAATTAACTTGTAATATTAATAACTACAATTTCATTATTACTCGACAAAGCAATAATAATACCTTAAATACTTTAATAGTAAAATATTAGTATTATGGTTTTAAATAAAAAGAAAACATTTTCTAGTAATGTGTGTGTGTGTGTGTGTTAAAATCTATATAAAGAAAAAGTGCTAAATTTAAATTTTATAGTAAAATTTGTTCAATTTTATGTATTTACCAAAACTTGTGTTAAAAACAAAGGCTATTAAACATGGGCGAAGTTTAATTTAGTGGGCAAAGTGCATGGAAATGTCTCCTGTAGGTTCTTTTATCATTTTTGTTGTAGATTGGGGTGGGGAGGGTGGAGACCCCAACCCCCACCCCATTTAATATTAAATTGGGTGGGGTTGGGGTCTCGACCCTCCCCATCCTCCAAAACTTAATACTCCCCATACTTTGTAAATCTACCCCCTCTCCGATGCGGCTAGTATATACAGTGTGTTCCATGCGCAAAGATTCATTCTTACATCTTGTTTACTTTGTGGCTGCCGCCTAATTTTATAGTCACACACACACACACACACACACACACACACACACACACACACACACACACACACACACACACACACACACACACACACACACACACATGTTGTATATATTTTAAATTCAGGTTTTCCTTTAACCCTTCAAAAAAGAGATAAACAATAAATGATTTCTTAAAAAAAAAATTATATACACAAGTATTTAAAAGTATATATACATATATATGTATATATACTTACTCAAAATGAAAGTATAGATCTAATGTAGCTTTATAAATAAAATGGGAAAATACCCACAAGCCCATTTGGGCAAATACAAGAAAATGAACTAAATAAAATGAATAAATACATTTTCAAACCCTAATGAGGGTATCAAAAAAATAGACAAAGGATGGAGCTTGGAAGCCTCTTCCAAGAGCTTGAGATGGTCTCTAATGGCTTCTCTTCCTCCTCCTTCAACCTGCAAAACCAAAGAAAAATAATGAATCAAATGAAATGTGAAAGAAGACTTCATAAGGATGCTTTAGGGTTGGTTACCCTTTTTCCACATCAAGGGACCAAATTGAATCCATCCAAGGGATGAGATTCATCCCTACAAAAAGTAGGTAGAGAGTGGGTGAGTGGAAATTAACTTTTTAATTTAAATGGTTTAATTTCAAAATTATGGGTTGATTTTTTAAGGGGTTACTTTATGGGGTAATGAAGTGTTTATTATTCTAACCCCATGGAAAATGGGAACCTTGTTAATTGTTTAAACCTTGTGGAATTAGATACCTTGGGTATTTAATTTAATTTGACCCCTTTAACCCTCTAGATTTAAATATGGAATATTTAACTATAGTCGGAATTTAATTATTTATTAAATTAACACTTAGAGTGAACTAAACCTTGCTTAGACTAAATCTACTCATTATTTTTAATGCGGGTTTAAAATTTGGTTATAATGGAAAAAATATATTTATTAAATATAATTGAATTTGAAACATTATTGTCATAGTTGTAGTTTCGAAGCTTGTATGTGGGCACACTTTTCAAAAGAAAATTATTCCATAAATTTTGTAACTAAACCTAGGTTGTTCTTGGGTCTCATGCAGACAAATTTTATGAGCATTACATATGTTTCCTAGAAAATAGGAATCCTACCAACTCTCTAATAATACCCGAGTTGTTCCAACAACTCCTAACACACTAACCTAATTACATGGTTTGTTTATATTATAATAGAACCTCACTAATGATGCAATATAACCAAAGTACTAATTATTTTACTATATGGTAAAACATTAATTACCATGAGCATTAGATAGTTTTCGAACATCCCCCTTAGTGTAAACACGAGGAAACCTACCTTGTACTTGCACCTGCTCATGATCTAGTGATTTTCACGGGATAATCACAAACCCTACTAATGGTTTTACAAATGGTTGACAACACATTGAAAATGGTGCTTTTGCATGTGGAGTGCCACAAACCAGAAAGTGATGTCTTTGCAAATGGTTTACCGAGAAACCAAGAGTGGTGGTTTTATAAGTGGTTTACCACAAACCATAAATGATGGTTTTACAAGTGGATTGCCAACAACCACATCACGATGTTCCAAGTACTATTATCAACTCTCATCAATATCTCACTGGAAGGAATAATATAAGAAATTATGTTGCTCATACACACATAAGAAAAGCGCCACAATGGAAATGGAGCATTGGAATCATGTTCCCCCTCAATGTGAAATTTACACTTATTCAAACAGGAATACTGCAAACTGCAACACACCACGCACAACTTGAAGAAAACACACAATGGAAACAAAATGTGCCACCAAACCTTAAAGTGTCCCTGTCTTTGGCAACCGATGAGAGGTTGTTGACTAACCTCGAACCTCTATTTCCTCCCCTCCAAAGTGTGACATTTTTAACTCATCAAATTGTTATCATGTATCTCGGTTCACGATTCATCCCCACAAGATATACATCATGTACAAGAGAAAATGCGTCCAATTATTGAAAATCTAGGATTTTTTTAATTTTGAATCATTTTACAACGACAGAACTTTGACACCTTATAACAATAAAACAATTATTTTTATATTGACTTCGACTAAAAATAAATGAAGTAAACAAACTTTGACAACAATACTTATATGTTTTACAAGCAACAAAATTACAATGAAAATGAAAAATTTAACGATGCCCGTAATTTTTTCTTGACTCTTACAAAATGATACTTTAATCTAGACAACAGTAACAATTTCAAATAAGACATAATACAAAATATCTTAGAAAATGAACTTGTAACTACAATCTATTAGCATTAAAGAATATGCCCCAAGCTATACTTAATTAGATAATCAACCTTAAAGACACAAATTATTTAACATATACAAGGAGACACTATATTGCTAATAGACAAAATATGATGTACCTATTTACGTGAACATTGAGACAATATAACAAATAGACGGTTTTGGTATGCAAGATCAGAAGAATATATAGCATATCCTCAAACACGGATTGAATCAGGTAGAGTAAGACAACCGACTTGATGCAAATGTCAATGCAACGTGTCTCTAAGATGAATGAGAAGTAGAAATCAGGTCAGTATGTAGTTATGCAGGATCTAGTTTGAGAGATCAGACGAGGATCATTTGAAAATGAGAAACCTGTGATTGATGTATGTAACTCGATGCATCTGAGTTGAGCAATGCGAGACACATTGGCTGCAACACTAGTTGTAATGTCTAGTGAAGAGTAAATATTTGGATACACCTTGAACATCTATAAGAACATTGTTGATGACTTTGACTTGTTTTTCCTGGGCATGATATAATAAAAAATGACACATGCATTCTATAACACCGTGAAATATTAGATAGGGATGTAAACCTCTCAGAAAATGATCCAAAATGAATAGGGATGCAAGCCTCTGATAAAAATACCATTCAAAATGTGTGAAAAGGAAACTGATAACATAAATATTAAAAAAACTTATCAATTTAGGATGTAAACTCTTCTAATTGAAGTCAAAATGCGTCCAAGAATGACACGAGTCTGAGACACAAAAAATCAGTGGAGAATATGGAAACCATGTATGCATGATAATACATCCTCGGAAAAGTTACAGATATATTTAGAACTTCTTCATCGCTAATATATTGTAAACTCTCATCTTATACTTGATGAAATTCATATGCAGGGGCATTACAAGATTGGTTGCCCCTTCAAAAATTAACTCTCCATACTAATCTCACTCTGAAAACGGTCGCTCTTTGATACCAAATGAGAGTAACTAGAAATTATAACACAAAATAATTCTTTATTAATTATTCAATGAACAACATATAATAATATAGGTCTATGTTTCCTATAAATTACTTAGGTTGTTTATATTATAATACTTGACTTCACTCTCCGATAAGGGGAGTAAAGGGAATAAGATGGTAAGATGGATTCCTCCCTCTAACGGTTGGATAAAATTCAATTTTGATGGAGCTGCAAAAGAAAATCTAGGTAATGCTGGGTGTGGATGTATCTTTAGGAACTTTGATGGCCAGCCTATTGTGGCCCTGGCCTTTGATTGTGGCTTTTCTTCTAATAACTATGTGGAAGGTATGGCTCTTCTATTTGGCTTGCGGGAGGCTAAGAAAAGGAACTGGAATTGCATATGGATTGAAGGTGATTCCAAGGCTATCATTGATATGGCCCAAGGGATTTCTCCTAAGGCTTGACGTTTGAAGACTATATGGTCGAATATTAAGGATATTTTACTTTCTTTTTAGAGGTTAAATTTTCGCACACATTGAGGGAAGGTAATAAGGTGGCGAGATGGTTTAGTGAATAGAGGGGTTGGTTTATGGGATAATCTTCATGTAAGTTACCAATCTTGGGATTCGAGCTTCCCAAATGATATTCAGCTCTTTTTGCAGGGGATGCACATATGGCATTTGTGGAAGGAATTTGATTATTGGGAAAGCCACCTTCTAATTATTTCCTCTTCTCTTGGTATGATGTCGGTTGAGGTGAAATATTGTGGCAGAGATTTAGGGCTTTGGCACTCATGATTTTTGTATTGTTTTTGTGGAGGATTGCATATTAAAGGCCAGCTAGTGGGAGGTGATGTTTATCCCTCGCCTCCTTTTCTTGCCTTACCTTCTTGCTTTCCTCCCCTCTTTCTCAATGTAGCTTCCTATGCTTTATTCATGGTATCGAGGGTGGTTCGAATGCGGGGCCGAGTCGGAAGAGGTGTCGAGCTCAAACTAGGGATTCTATGGGAGATCTTGCTATAGATTGGATAAGCGAGAGAATTAAGAATGCAACAATTCCCTTTTGGTTGGAGAAATTATAGACTATTTCAGAGAGTTTTGAAGTAGAATATTAAGTTGGAGACATTAGTAATATAATGCAGAAGCTTATGTTGGATCATGGGCAGTCGGTTGGGCATTGCAATGTCTTTGATGTAGCATAAGGTTTGTGCACAACTAATTTCTATCAAATTTATTGGACTAGTTCATATTGCACAAAGAATTGGGGAATTTGGAGGAGAGGTTGATCAGTTTACAATTCCATATTCATGTTATGGCGCATGGGATTCAGGCTCTCTCCTTTAAGCTTGCAGTCATTACGAGAAAACCGTGGTATAGATCTTCCTGTAAATACCAAAGTGGTGATGTTGGAGTGTTTTTTTCGATCCCTCCCTCCTCCTCACCACCCCACAACGACTCCAAGGTGGAAATTCTCACCAAGATGTCTTACGGTGCCAATATAGAGTCATGAGCGTGGTTGAAGTGTTTTTTTGGGCCATGGCTGGTTTCTTTCTTGGGTTGTCTCAGTCTGCTAGCTTCCCAATTTTGTTAGTATTTTGGGAAATGATGTATATAGTAGTTAAATAGATATGTATGAATCTAAGTTATATATATATATATATATATATATATATATATATATGTTTTTCTAAGAGTCTAGTGATGATTGGAAATATCATGGACTGGTTCGGAAAGTTTTTTTTTGCTAGAGAATTCTCCGTAGGGATCTTATGAAAATAAAATACTTAACCACACTAATAATGCAATATAACTATAGTACTAATTTTTTTACCATATGGTAAAACATTAATTATTGTTAACACTAGATAGTTTTCCTAACACATTTGTATTAGAATACATTTTCAATAAGGAACGAGTGAACAAGAAGGTACTTGGGTCTCTTGAGGTTGATTTCATCCAAGAAGGAGATATATTTGTCACTAAGGTGAATTGTGAAGCTCTAGGAAGTCACAAGGAGTAAGGTGATGATCATCATGTTCCAACTCTGACCTTGTGTTCAAATCTCTTTCAAGAGGAGGGACATCATGTGAATCACATCATGTCAAGGAACAAGTCAGGATAAACTAGTGTGTATAAAATATTGTCACTTGAACTTTAGGATATTGAGGTACCCAAGACCATCATATTTATATGATCAAGAAGTCATCATAGGTCCACATAATGCTCCCGAACACCCATTTAATTCCTAGAGTATGCACACATCACACAAAAGAAGGATATTTTAATCACAATGTTTTAGTCCAACAAGAGGTCAAAAGCATAGAATTTTATTCATGGATAAATCCTTATATTTGGCAGATAATCCCTTTTTCAATGAGGAAAGATGAGAAAGAAGTTGATAGGGCATCTTGAAGTTGATTGCATTTAGAAATAAGACATTTTTGTCATGGAGGTGAATTTTGAGGCCGAGAGGAGTAAGGTAATTATCTCTATATGGTAACTCCTACCTTGTGATCAATGAACACCATCATGCTTCCATATCAATATAGAGATCATAACGGTTTTTTTGAATTCTTATTCAATACCATGTAAGGTTTCTATATCTCATAAGAGGAAGTAGTTGTAATCTCAATATTCCAATTTAATAGGTGGTCAAGTGTAAGGAACTTCATTCATGATCCATCGATGTATATTATTCGTCAAAGCAAGAGCTTTCCCATCTCTAGATTTCCACTTCTCTCTCCTCCCCTCTCTCTAACATTCTAATCCTTCATTAATAATGTATTTTTTCACTCTTTTGTCTTATTCACTTAAGTGACTTAATATTGTATTATAAATGTCCCTTCTAAAAAAGAAGAAAATGATTTAATTTCATTCATAGGAAAATTTAAAAGTTACATGGTGGTGAGATGAAAAGTCACATGGGGGAAGAGGAATAGACAGTTTTGTAAGCTATAAATTGGAATGGATTCTCCAATCATAGGGGTTGACAACTGTTGATTGTTGTAAGTTTTGGATTTCACTACTACTGCAAGAAATAAAAAAATACATTTCTTCCATCTCCTTTTATATGTTCATCTTTCCTCTCTACTTTCCTTCTTTAAAAGAATCGTATTCTTATACAACCAAGAAGGAACTTTGTGTCCTTTATTAATTGATCTCGTAGAACTTTATGTCTCTATTTTATTAGTATTTTTTTCTTAATTTTTTGTGTTCTTTTGTTGAATGTGGACCTATTGAGGTTGTATTGTTCATGAGTATATACTAGTTCCTACTCACAAAATCAACCAGCTCTCCATATTTCTCCTCCTCCTCTTTACCTCTCTTCAAAGAAAATTCCTCCCTTGTACACTATACAAGCTCTTTTCCACAAGTTTAGTGAAGTGTTCTTGTGTGATCCACAACCTAACATTCATCCTATAGTTTTAATTACTTTACATTCAATAATGGGAGCCTCCCCATACCTAATAAGGAGGGGCTTAGCCTCATAACCATTGATGAAAAAAATAATCTACACTACAACAAATTATGTTACCAACATAAGCAAATTCAATAATAAAACAATAAACTATTAATATGATAATATTAGAATTGTATATGAGTGTTTTTTTAATTTAAAAAATAAAAGAGAAGAGTGAACTCTAAATAATAATAAAATGGTCATAGTGACTATGTTCAGATGTCCAAAGAGATAGTTAAAGTTTATTTTTACAGACATGTTTGGCTTTACAAATAATTACCAAATGCATAATGATCAATATTTAGAAAGTAACATGTGTAGATATTGGATTGTCAATTAGGGGGAGGATGTGATGTCTCGTGATTCTATAGAATTGATAAATAAAATCATTCCTTCCCACTTCGCGCATTTTTCAAATTCTACGAACCTTGGTTTTGTTTGTTTGGGTGAGCATGGGATACGTGTTATTTCTAGAGCCCACGCCATTCTAGTTGGCAACCAACACGTATGGAGAATCGGGGTGCCACCGAAAATCCTCTCCTTGATCACGAAAAGAGAGTTTCATTCAAAGGGTTGGTTTGGGTGCATTGTTGAAATCCCTACTTTCAAAGCTTGACAGAGATGCCTTTGAAAATATGGCTTAAGAGCTAGATAGAAAGGCCACGCAAATTGGAGATAGTGATGTTTCAAAGAAATTTTTTGTAGATATCGGGGTGTCTTCCTAGGAGATCCCTTCAAATAAAACTAGGGCAGAGAGTTTGATTCATGTTAAAGAATTTGATTTAAAGATTGGAGGAATATACTTCAAGATTTAAAGAAAGAAGAATTTTTTTTAAAAATATTAAACCTATTTCCTCGACTTGGAAAGAAAAATAAAAGGACCCTATTTTTCTAGAGGTTCCTATTTAGAAGATCTTTCCTATGGCCTCCTTCTCCCACCATTCTCTATTGAAATATACTGAGGAAGTTCAAAATGAATCAGAAAATTTGGCTTCATTGATTAAGGAGGGTTTGAGGCTAGGTAAAGCTAATTAAAAACAAATATTGAATGATTGGTATGTATAAAGCCAAGAGGAAGAGCTCCTGGTGCTTCGATCCCCAAAGTGGCCCTAGAGGATGGAGAAATTGGGATTGTTTACTTAGTTGTTGAGCCTCCCGCTACTAAATTAGTTGTTGGTCAAAAGGGTTTAAAATCGGCAATTTGTGACTCTTCTAAGAAAAGAGGTAAGAACTCGAAGCAGAAGATCACTCAAAAGGAAGTGGAGTCTACAAAACAGAGCAAGATCAACATTGATAAGTCTAAATTAGGGAAGGTAAAACTCATTCCTAGCAAAAAATGAAAATTATAACCTAGAATTCTTGGGGTTTAAACACCCCTAGAAATCAACGCTTTCTCAAGCATTGTATTTTTTCCTTAGAAGTATGTATTCTACTACTTGAGGAAACTACAATGCTACTCGTGGATATTGGGAAATGTTTGGAATCATCTTGTAAAGGCTTAAAAGGATGTTTTATGGCCTCAAATGGAGCATCCATAGGTTTGGTAATTCTATGGAAACATAATTATTTAGAAGTGAATTTGATTTCCCAAAATTCCAATTGGAAACTCTGTAAAGTTAGTCCCATGTTTAATCAAGATGCTTTCTTATTATTCAATTTTATGCCCCAAATAGTATTATTAGGAGGATAAGTCGTGGCAAGAGTTATCCTCTACTTTGCAAAATAGAAATGGCCATCTCTTCAATCTTGGAGGGGACTTCTACAACCTTAGATAGAGATAAAAGTGGTGGTATTATAAGAAACTCTCAATCTTAATTGGAATTTTTCTCTTTCATTAGGAATGATTCCCTAATGGACATTAAGCCAAAACAAGGTTGGTTCACCGGAGTAATAGAAGAAAGGGTTTCAGTAATAACTCTAAGAGGTTGGATAGAGATTTTTGGTTAGTCCTTTCTCGGGCTCTTGAAATATTTTTCTTGATTTACAAGTTCTAGCTTGGTCAAGCTCGATCATTACCTTGTGGTTCTCTCAAACAATCAAGACTCGAGGCCCAAGGAAATATCCCTTCAAATATGAATTGATGTGGTTTAGAGTTCCCTCCTTGAAGATAATATTAAGGTCTTGTGGAATACTTTCAGCATCAAAGACAAAAATGTATATTTTAGCCCAAAAAACTTCTCAAAGGTAAGTGTTGGAATGGAATGAAAAGCATTTCATGAACATCTTCTAGGAAAATATTTGAGCGGAAAAAGAACTTCAAGATCTGAATTTTCTCATCTTTTCTAATGGTATGGGTTAGGAAGGATATCATAAAGAGAAAAGGTTTCTTGATGAACTTGGTGAGCTCCTGCTCAGAGAAGAGATATACTAGAAGTAAAAGTCCAAAGAAAATTGGCTTAAAGAGGGGGATAGAAATTAAAAAAATGCATGCTTCCGTTAAGGAAAAGAGAAGCTCCAATTTTATTTCTAGCATAAAGAGGGATAATGGTGATATTCTATTGATCAAAAATCTATAGTTAATGAAGGGATTCAATTATTTTCTTCTCTGCTTTGTGGGGAGTTTGTTTCCCATGAAAGAGTGCAAAATTCCCTTTCAGAAGGTATCTAGCCCTCAATCTCAAATTTTCAAAATGAGTACCTTTTAAGACCGTTCTATGTGGAGGAAGTTGAAAGGATTGTCTTCTTTCTTAATAAAAATAAACCTCCTAGCCTGGACGGTTTCCAGGATGGATTTTTTCAACGCTTATGGTGTATTTTTGGTTGGTATGTATTGGTTGCAGTTGAAGAATCTCAAAAATCCAAATCGGTTCTCAAATCCCTAAATTGCACTTTCATTTTTTTGTTTCCTAAAAAGGATCGCCCAGAGTCTTTTACAAATTTTAGGCACGTGTCTCTTCGCAATACAACTTATAAGATAATCTCCAAGTAATTTCCTTCGCCTAAAAGTTTTCCTTGATCCTCTTATTTTGCAAGAGAAATAGGGATTTGTGCCTAGCAAGTATATATATGAAGGTATTTTTATCTCCCAAATTAGTTAATTCATTCTTTGTCTAATAATAGGTCTCCTGGTACGCTTCGAAGTTGGACATTAGTAAGGCTTATAATAAAATCAATCTGGAGATTTCTAATAAAAGTCTTAAATAAGTTTGGCTTATCTTCTCTTCTTCGCAAACAGATCTTGATTGCATTGTTGGCCTTCCTTTTATATTTTAATCAATGGTTGTGTTAAGGGTTTCTTAGAAAGAAATAAGGAATTAGGCAGGGGACCTCCTCTCTTCCTTTCTCTACATTCAAGTTTCTGAAATGCTTAGTCGATCCATTAAGAGAAAATTTATCGTAGGTAGTTTCTAGGGTTTAAATATTACTTAAGGGATCGATCCCATGTCACATAAGCAATTTGTTGATGACACCTTCTTATTTGGTAAAAATATTATTCAAGAGGAAAAGGATCTGAAATCCTCTTTGGATGTTTATTCTTTGGTAGCGGGTCAAGAGGTTAGTCTTCAAAAATATGTCACCTTATTCTTTAATTTGTGTCCCTGATTGGAAGCTAGAATCCTTAATATATTTCACTTCAAAAGAGGTAAGCTTCCCTTGAAATATTTGGGTGTTCCCAATTTTAATGGTGTTGGGAGATCTTCTCTTTGGAAATACCTTATATGAGGCTTGGAAATTATATTGCAATCTTGGAAGGGTAGGTGGATTTATTTGGTGGTGGAATTTTATTAATTAAAACGGTTTTGTGTGTAACTCCCTTGTACATGCTTTCAATTCTAAAAATTCCCAAGGACATCTTAGATAATATTTTTAGTTTAATGAGAAAATTCCTTTGGCAAGGTGCTTCGATGATAAAAAATTCCTCCTTATCAAGTGGGATTATTTCTCTAAGCCCAAGGATTTTTGTGGTGCCGAGATCCTTAATCTTGGAAAGCAAAATCTTTATCTTGGGGCTAAACTGGTCCGACATGTTTTATCGAATCCTAACAGTTTCATGAGAAGAGTGGTGGAAAATAAAAACTAAGCTACTTCTCTGCCGGACTCTATCCTTCGATAGACAATCTTCCTCCTAGTGCACATATCGGAACTTTATGGTTGCATGTAGGAAGTTTTTCTTGAACTCTTCCTCTTAGAAAATTGGAAATGGGGAAAGGGATAGATTTTGGGAATACTCATAGAATGTCCTTTCCACCTTAGATGAGATTCTAGAATGCGGCAGGTATAAAAAGAATCCTTTTCGGGAATGACGAACCAAAGTTGTCAATTTTGGTAAAGGGGAAACCAAATACCTTACCCTCTTGTGTGAAAAATCATTGATCATATCAACGCCCCTGAAGCCTCTACATTTCATTACAAGAAATATTTGGAATGCAGATCGGTTCTTATCTCTCGTAGATGTTGGTGTCATCCTTTGGACTATAGCAATTTCAGGCATTTATACCTCAAGATTTGGGTATAAAAAAATCATGTCTTAAGAGAGATCAGATGGATTTATTTGGAAGGATTTTTCGTCATCTTCTTTCCTCCGAGAGCAGGTATCTTTTCCTAGATGGATTTTAATGGACAAATCCTTACTCAAGAAAGGAGAAGAAAACTAGGATTGTGTGGTCCTACTAGATTTATCGTTTGTAAGGAAGCAAAATAAGATAGGGATCATATCCTCATTCATTACCCCTTTACTTGTGAAATTATAGAGCTGACTATGTGCTAGATTGAATCTTCTTTTAGTTCAACCAAGCTCATTGCCCGAGATCCGAATGGCATGGCCTAAAGGTATTTTGTTTGAAACTCTTTCTTCTATTTAGATTTGTATCCATGTCCTTCTTATATGGAATCTCTGGTGGGAGAGAAACAAGAGGATTTTTAGAGAATAAATCCATTCAATTGAGGAAGTAATCATAAGATTGGAATGTTCCATTTTAGAAGTTGTTTCCTCTATCTTGAAAAGAGGTAGCCGCTTCTCTCGGAAGAGATGGGGAGATAAAAAAATCAATGGCCTAATATCATTAGAATGAGGGATGGTGCCCTAAAATCCATTTCCTCTTCTTGTGCTTTGAGAAAATTATCAAAATGGTCTCCCCTAATCCAAGTGTATTCAAGTTGAATTTCGATGGAGCAGCCTAGGGGAAATCTAGGGGCCTCGTGTACTTGTTACATCATCGGGAATGATCGTGGTGAGCTTGTCGGGCTGATTATTTTAAGCTCAAAGTCGGGACTTGCAATCTAGCTGAGCTATAAGCTCTGGATCTAGGCTTATAAATGGTCATCTCTCATAATATCTTAGACTTACAAATTCAAGGCCATTTTCAACTAATAGTGAATGCAATCATTAATAAAAAGTCACTCTCTTAGAGGATTGATTTGGGAATCAAAAAAACTCTATATCGTTTATCCCTCCTCAATCATTCAAGCATGAGGCAAGTGTTTAGGGAAAAAAATAAATGTGCAGATTTACTAGAAAATTATGGAATAGACCAATTCGAAAATAAAAAGGTGAGTAATCATTGTAGAGAATGGATGGGCCTCGAGGCATATGTAAGAAGTGATATGTTGTAAAAAAATTATGGATGATTGAGGTTTGGCACATGTGAAGGGAAAGGTTTTGGCTATTTATTTGATGTTCTCCCTATGTTTTCTCTCATATTGGTTTTCTAGTTGTGTTGTTATGGATTTTTCTCGAGCACTTTCCTTTATCCTTACAGGTAAAAATCAAGAAATGTCCTTTCACTCGGTCATTTCGATAAAATATTGAAGCTCATTTTTTTAATTGACTATGAGGAGGAAATGTTGGCACAGGGGAGACCTAGGGTTAACAGTGAGGTGGTGGCTACATTTTTTGAATATTTTCTCATCATTAGGCCTTCCAAGCTGGATGCCATCAATCTAGCTCTCCGTTGGATTAAGCCCTCGCACTGCATTAATCTAGTCTCGAAAATTGGGAGAGAAAAGTTGGAATTTTGGATTATTTCATCCGAGTCAAGCTCGATTCATAAATATTGGTTCAAGGATAGGGTATTTAAGGAATGCGTTAAAAGGCATGATGAAGTATTGGTTTTTGCAGAAAATTTGGTGGATTTTAGTAAAAATAAATAAGTTGGAAGTGCTTGTTTAAAATACCTCGATCTTGCACCTTTGAAATCCCCTATTGACCCTATTCCATAATGGTTCTGTGAAATAAAATCCTCTTTTGGGGAAGCATATGAATTTCTCTAGAATGGATTGACCAATTCTCGCCTTGCTCGGATCCTCGTATTTGAAATCCCATCGAAGAGATGGGGATGCTCAAGGTACTCATCTTTGTCTCCTCGGACTCGGATGCCTAATGGGTTCCATTACAGTCAGCATATCTATATATTATAGTCTCTATAACTATAATATATAATCATAGAGACTATAATATATAGTCCTCGATGTAGCTATGGCGGATATGGTATTCTTAGCACTCGATTTTGCTAGTCTTTACCAACTATATATCTACATGACTGTTTTGTTTCTTTGGTTTGTAATTGGAATCATCTCGAGGATTTTCCTCTCGTGAAATGTAATGGGTACATGTCCATTCAACCCTGGTTTACTTATAAAAAAACATGTGTAGATATTGAATGTGGTTTTTCTTTAATAATACACTACAACTAAGTTACATCAATAATTACATTTAATTTAATATCAAAATAGAGTATATTTAATTTCATAATAGTAGATAATATAGAATACAATAAGACTAGAAATGATTGATATTATTTTAAAATATATAGAAATAATACTCACATAATAAAACTCAATTTGTTATTAATATTGTGAAAATCATCAACAATAGGTAGTGGAAGATAAGTCTACAAAACAAAGCTTTGCATATAAGACCTAGAAATAATAGTGATGCACGAACATTTTTATTATAACTATAAGAGTATATAAATGGACTTTCTGGAACCATATGATTACAAACGTGACTCACATCTATAAATGAAAAATCAATTTGATGAATATGATACTCTAGTTCTTGGCTCCAAAGAGTATTATTCACTATTTCAAAATTCATTAGGCATCAATAGGAATCTTTCCTCATTACAACATAATCCATCAATAATACCTTGTACAATGTAAATTATGGGGTTTGTATTCGTGGAGATGTCTCAATCAGCCCCCTTTGAGAAAGAGGTATCACAATTAATAAGCAATATAAGTCACTAGAAAGGATAATGTATCCAAGTGTCCCCGAAATTGTTAATCTCTCAATATATATATGCAACAAGTAGTAAATTTTATATGCTCTCTAAATTTTTAAATTATATATTTGGCACAAGGATGTTTCAAAAATAGTTAAATTAAATTTTCTCGAGATAGCTTTAATGTAATTCACTTGGTATCACACCATATCATTCCTAAATGGACTAATACACCCATGTCTTTCTCAAATGAAGATCTTAAATGAAAATTGGGACCCTTTTTCCATTTATGACAAAAACAAGAATAAAATGCCATTAAAGAAGGCCAACTTGAGGAACTCAATTCTTCCATTAGAATTCTCATATAAAAGAATCCAAAACCATGTAAATAGAGTTATGGCACTAAAAAGGTGTAGTACTTGAAATTTTAACCTAACGTACTTGGTGATTATCATTTGGAATTTATTCTAGATTTTTTCCATTTACACAATAATTGATTTAATTCTACAGAATCTCTCTCAATTCTCACGTAAATACACCCAATAAAGAGTACATATCTACAAAGTCCTTGTTATTTTCCTCATGTCTCTAATCAGGTCTGAAACCAAACTTAAATAAAATCAAAATGTAGACGATAGAGGTGGATAATGTTTTTGGTTAGGACAATGTTTTTTCTCTTTGCAATTCCAATGTTACAAATTTTAAATTCACAAATTACCCCAACCCACTTACGTTAAATTAAGTAGGAAATAATTTTCTCAAGGATGATGTAAAATCACATACCTTGTAACTCATTAGATGAATATCTTCATATTTTGGATCATCTAGAGCAAGCACACTCTAAGAATAAATATTTCCCTTATCACTAAATCATAAAATCTTAGAAAATCCGCAATGATTCAAGTATGAAAATATCTTATACTTTTACACTAGTGTAGACACTAAAAATTTACATCCCCAAGATCGAGACATGTTCATGACTAAAGAAAACTCATTTAATACACTTCACAATATCGTCCCTTTTGAGCACCTTCATTTAAATTATATTCACGACCCTCACGCCCTAAAGTATAAAATAATTTAATTAATTTAAATTGGTTATTGAACCCTTAAACCTCACCCTCACACCTCACTTTGTTAACTAATACTCCTCACTATGACACCTCACTAACTACTTAACCGCCTCTAAAACCACTTTCTAAAATAACTAACCTATTTCCTAACTAACTAGCCTTCTAACTAACTAAATCCTTCAAAACGCTAACTCCCCTTATCCAAACTAATTTGGTTCGTTCTTTTTCAACCATCCCTCACCTTAACTACTTGAAATATGCCATATCAAGCTCAAAATAGAAGAAAATAACTTGAATTATTAACCAAACTAGGATTCTCTAAAATCATTGGTGATTTGCCTGATCGCCAACATTCTATAAATATAAGCATTCACACCGCCTTTCCACAACGAATTCTCACACTTTGCAGGCACATTCTCTCTCAATTCTAATGTCTCGTACATTCAAACATCTTAGATGAACTCTTTCCAATGTTACGCTACTCAAAGGACGTCAAATCCATCATCAAATTGATCATTTTCATTGTTCAACCATCTTCTTCCATCAATCTATCAAGTGCGTTCATTGGCAAGGTGATATATTTCTTTTGACTATTTCAGGGCATTAATCACAAGTATATTTTCATTTAGACATCATTTATATATCTTGTTAAAGCTCTATTTTCACCAAAATTCGTAGCTTAATCAATTTTTTTAACCCCGTCTTTCAAATGTTAGAATTAGCAACAATCTCTAGCGATTGCCCTTATCACCAATGATTATTGTGTTTTCTTATTTTTCATTGTTTTCTCCATAACCTAACTAAAATGTCTAACTTTGTCTTTTTATCTACTAATATGTTGTCTAGCATCATGTTTTCAAATGAAATTAGGTGGTGCTTGTAAGCAAGGAAAATCACTGTAATGAAATAAATAAACAAACCATGCAAACCTTTCCAACAACCTTCTATGCAAACCTCAAATAAGGGTCTCCTGTGAAACCTTGCAAAATGGATGTCAGAGATGATTTGTGGGTGCTCTTGAGTACTCTCCAAGATTTGAATGCAAATGCTACGAAATGATGAATTAAACCGATTGTTTATATGTCGATTCAAAAGGATTTATAAGGAAGGTAAGCCGTAATTTATAGAGGTAGAAGTAGTTAAAGTTGGTTATACATGGATAAATGAATATGCTAAAAATAGCATTGTGGGAAGTTGCAATAGTGTCGGGGGTAGTAAATGAATTAATTGCAAAAATATGCATCCGAAAAGGTGGTTGTACGTGCATTTTAATTGCCCCCACCTTTCTAGGATTCTAGAAGTGCAGTTAACTATGATAAGGATAGGGAGTCCAAGTGGAGTCTCGGTGGATTTTGATCGAGTGATAGATGACTAGTATGTGCACACACTTAATTAATTAATTATTTAATTAATAATTAATCTAGCCAAAGGGGTACAAAAGATATATGGGATTAATTTAAATAATCCAAAGGGGCATAATGTGTATAAATTAATCAATTTAATCAATTAATCACAAATGCGTGAATAACATGGCATACTAGGATAACACCGGGAACAAGTGGAAACATAAGTGTGAATTTTGGGGTGTCTACATTTTTTCCGCTTTAAACTGCTATTGCAGTAAGGCAATAGTGCTTTAAAGATGTAGATCGATGAGCGAAATATTTTGAAGCATTGAGATGACCAACAAGCAATGAAGCATTAGGATGCCCCAATGATTATAATGGTAGAGGAATGCCCCCTTAAGTGGGTGGATGATGCAACAAGGCGGTGGAAAACCGCTTGATAGGAAGAAAGTAAGGGATTAAAACAAGGATGGGAAAGGATTGTGTTCATAGCATGAGCATTATTTGGAGATTAATTTTTTTAGAGCAACCTGATTTTTGTTGTTGCACAATAGAGTTATCACCATGATTATGAAATAATCAAGATGGTTAACCCAAATGTGCGTAAAAAACACACACAACAAAGAAAAGATAAAAAGGAAAACAAACCCAATATACAAATTAGGTGTCAGCATCAGGGTTATAAAGGAACCAAGATGTAATCACACTACTTGTAAGTGGTCCAAAAAGAGTAAACATCAACAATGCAACACAAAGTTAAAAATAAGACAATCAACTATGCCCTAATGTGTGCCACAATGATGATTAAGTAGATACAAATGCTCCCAAATGGGAATAGGATTAGACTAGAAGAGAAGATTTAAATCAACTCCTTATGCCACTCTTACCGAATCATTGTGCAAATGATAAAGGTTGAAATTTCCCTAGGCGAAGTTATATTGTGAAGGAAAAACAATTTAGTGACTTTCCCCAAGCAGAGTTAGCATATCATGCAAAGGGAAGAAAGTGATAGTTGTAAGATTGACACAATCACTAGGGTAATAGATAAAAGTATGATGTTTATCAAGATTGTATTGAGATGTTGAATGATTCACTTTAAGTGTTTTCCAATTGTAGGATTCTTGTGATAAGTGAATGTTTGTCCAAAATTTTTGTGATAATTTTTTTATTTTTTTGTATTTTTGAAATATTTGATGTTTTTGATTTTTTGAAAGTTTTGAAATACAAATGCAAACAAAAATGAAGACATTCCATGGCTTAAATAAACCAGGAGGAAAACACAACACGTGTAAATGACAAAAAGATATAAAAGAAGTAATAGAAAGAAACCCAATATGAACAGGAAAGAACCACACCAAAGTTATATGTGAACTAAGATGTGAATAAATTTCCTACAATTGGTCCATGAGCACATTCCAGATACATAGATTACTAGTTATTCAAACTATCAAACATAATAAAATAAGCTAATAATATACAATACAAAATTCCATATGTACAAATGTTAAACAAACAAACAAGCTAGTGAACAAAAACACACTAATGTACAAAATTCTAATAAAGAAATGAATATATACAGATGTCAAATTTTCCCCAAGAGAAATCCAAAGCCAAGTGATGTCCCTATGTAAAGTTACATTGAAAAGATTAGTTTCATTGATTTGAAAAGATGATTGGGAACAATCAGATGAAGAAAAATGATGAACAAAATTACACAATATGTAGATTTTTTTTTAAAAGCATTTTCAAACATTTGGTATGTTTTTTTCATATTTTCGTAACAAATCTATATTTTTTTGGGTATTTTGAACAATTTTATATTATTTTTGTATATTTTTTGTGAGATTTTTTTGAATGTGTATTTTTTATAGACAACTCAAAGAAAAGGTACACTAGTTGAAAGAAGGTACAAAAAATAAAATCATTCCATTCCATTAGCGTAAATGTAGATGATAAAATGATTAGGGCATGTCACTCACTTGTGGATCCACGTAACTAGGAAGATGCAAGGGCTCATCATCGAGAGCCATGAAGGATGTTAAAATGAGAAGAAGAGTGATATGAAAGGTGAAGAGAAAATATGTGATGACATAAGTTCAGAACAATGATCCATATGAGAAAAAGGTAACACATATCTAGTCAAGATTATTTGACCAATTACAAGATGATTCGGTTTATAGGTTTTAACTTTTAACTTAGATATATTGATGGCCTACAGATTGAAATATCCAGTTGAAGTAATTGGTGTCTCTCTTGTAACATGAGCAACTAAATTACTTCTGGGATGTTTTTGATGAAGCACTTTGATTTAGATTTCATAAAAGGCTTTATTAGTTAATTAATTGTTTTATTTTTATGAAGAACCCCTATATGTTGCCTCATGCCATCGGTAATAGGAAAGAAATTAACACCGAAGACAAACGGTAGGCAAGTAATGGATTTCTTCAATCCCCATCTCATACTACCCAGTAAGAAGTATGGGCTTATCACCGAAGACTGTGAAAGACGAAAGGTGTATTGATTTTATTTATTTTTTTGTATTTTTAGATTGATTAAATTTTTCTTTGTATGTTGATAGTGTGCGTATTGGGAGGAAACATTTCGCCCCCAAGTTTTATCCTCGTGTAACTAGTAGGACATAAGGGTTCATCACCGTACTTGAGATGAGCGATCAAAAAGGACCGGGTAAAGAAGTTTAGTGTTTTTAGTTAAAGACATAGATTATTCAAATGGAGGATTTTCCATCAATAAGATTTGAGACAAAACCATAGGTAAAAATATCTGAAATGATAAGAACCATAACAAATATGAGACACATAATGCCCAAGAGGAACAAGGTTAACATGTGTTGTAATAGGTGAAGAAGGTGAATATATGATAATGGTATGATTAATTTATCTTCTAATAGATGGAATGCCTAACATTATTTGTACACACTTCTCTGTTTTCGATTGGAAAACAGTGCTCTAATACTTAATTTTATTCTCTATTTGTGATTTTTGAGTTTTATGAATTTTGGAGAATGAATATTTGAAATGGATTCATGAAGAAAAAGGTCCATGTTTATTGAAGTTAAATGGTCCTGTCATACAAGAATTTGTTTAGATGAAATGCAACTCAAGAGGGAGAATCAAAAGATTTGATAACTTCGAAATACAAGACTTACATAGACATGAGCCAAGTCAAAAGAGTGAAAATGAAATTTTGATAAGTCCTGTAATATGAGACTTATGCGGATAGGAGCCAAGTCAAAAGATTGAATCAAAGGATTCAATGGGTCTTGAAGTACTAGACTTGGGTGGATAGGATCAAATTCAAAATATGTGTGATTAGATAATTCTTTGATGATATCGATAGAGATATGTGATGTTAGAAGAACATTGTTGATGTAGGGAACTGTTATCGCCGAATCACAGCACCCCTGGAGATATACTTGAACTCACAGTGTGATTGGATAACATGGGTACTATCTCCAAGTTGTGGGACTTGCTACTTGAGATAGACCTCTAGAGAAAGCTAGTTCTTGCTCCTAAACTACCTGCCACAATCTACTCTAATGCAGGATAAGCTAACTATTCTAATCTAAATTTCCAAGGGACCAGGGAAAGAGAATGCATAAAATGAAATCCTACACTAAAGTGGTGATACACCAGAAAAGGAGGGTGTGAGAGTAGTCTCCAAATGTGTGAAATACAGAGGCAAAGTGCACACTAGAAGAGGTGATGACAGTTCACCATAATCTAACAAAATGCATTCACAACAATATTCCAAGCATACACAATGATAATGAATCCCTACAAGAACATAATAGATAGACACAATATTCTTATAGAAAGATAAAAGGGGCAAGAAGAATGCAAGAAAACACAGCAGGGGAAGATACATCCACAAACTGGTATTTTATTGCTTCATGATATGCAAAGTTCAACCTATTACAAGATAAGGGCCCGGATCACCATGCATGGAGTCCACTACAAGGGCTCTGCAACACACCGGCTTCACAAAGAAATTTTGGTAGATCTTTGCTACCCAAAACTCTCTCTTTTACAATGAGCCCAACACTCCAATTTATAGAAAAAGAGAAGGAAAAGAGAAAGGAAAAATGGAAATCCCGAAATCTGTCCTTCAACCACTTGTAAGAGGCATTAAATTGAGTGAAATGATTATACATTACTTGCAAAAGGCTCCCCATACCATCCCATGTGCAAAAGAGAAAGAATGATGACCATGCCTCATAATTGCACTCCCAAACTACCAAATAAAACACTGCTCGAACACGGCCACGTTTTCTTAAAAATCTCAATCAATTTATAATTAAATCTATAATTTATTGATTTTTGTGCATCGGCCTCGGAACCACGATTCCAACGGTAAAATTTTGTGTGATTTTGTTGAGAAATGCAAAAGTTATGGCTTCTTCGAGTGCGGGCAGCTATTTTGGGTCAGCGGGCGTTTTGTCATTTGACAGAATGAGCATTGATCGATCTGGAGCCGAATATGTTTATTTTATTTTTATCTTTTAAAATTTAAATATTTGTGGCGAAGGACATCGGAAAAGTCCAATTTTGTGAAAATCGGAGCTCGAGTCAAAAGTTATGGCCGTTTGAAGTTTCACGGGTCAAACGTTGACTTTTCTCCTTTGCCTTCGGCCTGCTTTGGCTTTTCGTGTCCCACACGTCCCTTTGCCCCATTTGTCCCGGTGCTGAAATTTCCCATTTCAGCCGGTTATTCGCCGGTTCGCGTACTTTTGTCCCGCGCGTCCCAGACTGTTTCGGGCTGCCTTGACTCATTTCGCCCGGTTCGGCCGGTTCGCGTACTTTTGTCCCGCACGTCCCAGACTGTTTCGGGCTGCCTTGACTCATTTCACCCGGTTTGGCCGGTTCGCGTATTTTTTTGTCCCCACAAGCGCCCCGTGACTATTTCGGGCTGCCTTGACTCATTTCACCCGGTTCGGCCGGTTCGCGTACTTTTGTCCTGCGCGTCCTAGACTTTTTCGGGCTGCCTTGACTCATTTCACCCGGTTTGGCCGGTTCACGTACTTTTTTCCCGCGCGTCCCAGAGACCGCCTGGACTAGGACTTAGCCATTTTTCACGATTTTTTCTGGCCCGAGCTTGTTTTTGCAGCTTTTTACATTTTCTCAAAACTTGCTCTCTTCTTCTTGACAGGGGAGAAAGAAAAAAACCCGAGGGGACCCTAGAAACATAACTTTTCACCCTGGATCAATATAATTGCTTGGGACTAAAGAATTTGATGCATGTTATCAAAATTACCTTGAGGGGTGAATTTTGGATAACAATTTTGGTGACTCAGCGGGGTCATCTGCCTGCCAGATTAAAAAACGACCACTGCTTGTAGCAATCCATTGGGCATGGAGTCTGTTTGATAACCTCTCAGCTGATCTAAAATTTGAAAACCTGTGTCCTTGAGCCATTGAAACATTCGTTGAGCTGGTTTTCCTGTGGCTGCAAATTCTTTTCCAGGAGCTCGGTGAACTGCAAACATGCACATACTAGAAGCAATAGGACATGTGCACAAGCACTTAGGGAAATAAAAACTACTCTAAATAAAGACAATGTGCATAAGCACTTAGAGGAATGGAAATTCTAAATTAATATTTACAAGGGTGAAAATCTATCTTTCTAGTAGCAACGTTTGAGATAGATCCCATTGACCGGAATCTGTAATTCTTCACCATCCAACTTAGCCAGTCGGAAAGCATTGCTACCTTTGCATTCAATGATCATGTACGGGCCACTCCAGATGGCATCAAACTTGGAGTGCTTTCTGGTTTTACACGATCAAGCATCCCACTTGACCAAATCTCCAGTTTGCAATATCCTGGCCTTAGCTTTCTTGTCAAAACTCTTTTTGACCAATGCTTTATCTTTTTCTATGGTCTGCATTGCGTGCTCTCTTGTCTCTTCTAATTCCATCAGCTCTGCATACCTGATTTCCATAGGTTCAAACTCAGCTAGTTCCAATTGTTTCATGAGTTCCAACGCTGGCAACTCAAGTGATATAGGTAGAACTGCTTCTTTCCCGTATACAAGCTTGTATAGAGAGCTTCTTGTAGATCTCTTAGGTGTGATCCTATCAGCCCATAGGGCTGATTTGAGCTTTGTGTGCCAAGTTCTTTGGTTTTCATCCAGAGTCCTTCTGATGATTCTTAGTAGGTTCTTGTTCGTAGACTCGGCTTGGCCATTACCTTGAAAGTAATAGTTCGATGAAGTGCTGAGATACACACAATTCTTGACAGCCCATTTAACGATATTTGTGCCAAGGAATGCCAATGCATTGTCTGATATGATAGTGGCAGGGGCACCAAACCTCGTGACTATTCCTTCATAGAAATCTAAGATATTAGATTCATTTGCCTCCTTGAGTGCCACTGCTTCGGTCCACTTGGTGAAATAATCCGTTGCTGTAAGTATCCACTTGTGGCCCTGACTTGAATTGGGATTGATAACCCCAATGAAGTCCAATCCCCATTGCATGAATGGCTGATTTACTGAAATTGGACGAAGGGGCAGCACTGCTAACCTTTCTTTTCCTGCGAAGAATGCACATTTCTTACATTTTTTGACCCATGAGTAGCAATCATTGAACACAGTAGGCCAATAGTAACCAGCTTTCATGATTTTGAGAGCTGTCACTCGCGGAGCAAAGTGGCCTCCTGCTTCCCCGTCATGGAACTCGTGTAAGATCTTCTCAACTTGACCTGTTCCAATGCATCTTAATAGAACACCATTGATGTCCTTTTTAAACAAAACTCCATCAACAAGCACATATGGAATGGCTTGTAATCTGAAGTATCTCCTCTTTGCTTTGCTCACTTCTAGAGGGCACAAGCCTGTCTGGAGGTAATGCACCAAGTCTTGAGTCCAACATGGGACGGGTGCATCATCAGCTGGTTGTTCTTGATCATTCTGTAGTAGCAGGACAACATCCTCTTCACTTTTTGGCTCGTCTGATTGTTTGGTCACACAATCCTTTGCCACGAACTAGCTTGGTCACTTTGATTTCAATATCATATTCCATCACCTAAGTGATCCAACCTGCTCTCTTCTCATTTAAATCCTTGTTTAGGAGGAAGTCCTTAACACCAACATAAGACACCAGCAGTTGAATCTTATTGTTTGAGACCAAATGTCCGAACTTCTTCAAGCTCCTCGATGAAGCAAGGAAATGATTTTCGATGAAAGAATACTTTATTTCGTAATCTTCCAAGGTTTGGTGAAGAATGCTATGGGCTGTTCTCGAACCTTCTCTATTCAGCTATGTTAAGATGGTGAGATTGTGTCCGATCCTCCAAACACATACAACATGAAGTCCTTTGAGAAATCTGGGTTGATAAGAGTTGGAGCTTGTGATATTGCATGCTTGATGTTTTCAAAACTCTCTTTGCCTTCTACTGTCCATTTGAATGCCAGACTCTTCTTCAACATCATAGTTAGAGGCTTCACAAGAGTGGCAAAATTAGGCACAAATCTATGGACAAAGTTTATCCTTCCTAAGAAGCTTTGGAGAGATTTCTTGTGGTGTGGCAATGGAAGCGTTCGGATGGCTTCAACCCTTTCAGGATCAATTGTTAGCCCTTCCCTAGAGACAATGTGGCCCAACAGTTTGCCTTCGTGTGCCAAGAATACACACTTCTTTGGATTCAATGACACTCCGAACCTCTAAACCTCTCGAAATACTTGCTCGAGGTGAAAGAGATGGTCCGCTGCATTCTTTGAGAAGACAGTGATATCATCTAGGTATACCAGCACTATCTTGTTGATCAAGCCTTTGAACGCCATATCCATAGCTCGCTGAAATGTTGCTCCAAAGATTTGACAGTCCAAATGGCATCTTCTTGTAAGCATATGTGCCCCATTTTGTAGTGAAGGCCGTCTTGAATTGATCTTCTTCCTTTACCATTATCTGATTATAGCCTGAATATCCATCTAGCAATGAAAACCTTTCTGAACCAGCTACAACCTGCAATATTTGTTCCATTGATGGAAGCGGATAATGATCCTTGAGTGATGCTCTATTTAGATCACGAAATTCCACACACAATCTTATTTCTCCGTTTCTCTTTCTTACCGGCACCAAGTTTGCAACCCAACTTGAGTGTTTGATGGGGAAGATGATACTAGCCTCAATGAGCTTGCTTAACTCTTTTCTCATGAGAGGTTCAATATGAGGATTTACTGGCCTTTGCTTTTGCCTAACAGGCTTGGATTCTAGATCCAACTCAATAGTATGTTGTGCCAACTTTGGGTTGAAACCTCTTAAATCTTTGTAAGTCCAAGCAAAGACATCTGGGAATTCTTGACAAAGTTGAACAAAATCAGATTTCTCTTGTGGAGTACTTACTTTGCCAATTTGCAATGTCTTGCCTTCATCCACTAAAATAGGCTCTGAATCTTCACCCCTTACTTGAATGTTCACTTTCTCCTTCCGGAACTGATCATTCGGGTTGAAGATTGACTCCAAGGTTATGAGGCCTTTTGGAAATTTGTTAGTCCTAAGCTGCACCACTTGGTCACCATACTGCTGCTCCAGCTTGTCTTGATTTCTCATGGAGAACTCAGCTTCTTCTTGCAGGAAATTAACAATCTGCTGATCATTCTCGAAGACTTGCCAACTTGTGTTGTTATCTGGAACAGCTGGTCTCACAACCACTTTGATATGAGGCTGAGTTTTCTCACTTTTGATACTTTCTACAACATCAAACGCAGCCCCAATTGCTGCCAGTCTGTCAGCGGCTTCATTCTTTTTTCTTGGGATGGAAATGATGCTAAAAGCTTCAAAATCTTCAATGAGGTCCCATACCCGATTTTTGTAGTTCTTCAACAGATCATTTTTGGCAGCGTTTTTTCCTTTGACTTGGTTTACGATCAGCTCACTATCACCAAATACTTGTAAATTCCTGATGCATTTCTTCTTTACCCAAAGTAGTCCATGAATTAAGGCTTCATACTCAGCTGTGTTGTTTGAACAGGAAAACTGGAAACGGAAGGCTGAGTAGTACCTTATACCTTGCGGTGAAATGAGCATAGCTCCTCCTCCTGCACCTTGTCTACTCCTTGACCCATCAAAGAACAATTTCCATACTTCATTCTTGTCTTTATGATCTGGCTTGGTGATGCTAGGAAGAGGTTGATTCTCTTCATGTAAACAATAGACTCCCAGCTCAGATTCTTCTATTTCTTGATAAGGATCAAAAGCATGCACCTTGCTTGCCCATTCATCAAGAGTCAAATCTAGGATGCTTCCAACCTTGGTGTCAGCTTCATCAGTGCTTGGATAATCTTCTTGATCAAATCTGAATAGTTGGTATTGATTTGGCTTGGAGTGTAAGGCTCAATGTGAAAGTTCGCAATAGGTTCAGACCTGATTGTGGCTTTGGTTCCATACCTTGTTCTGAACAACATGTGTGACCAATCCGCCGAAAGATAGCCTCCAATTTTAGCAGTGAAGTCTCTTGACAAGCACAATGCAAAGAGTGGTGGTAGGTCTATGACTGACACATCTTGTAACACTATTACGTTGGGACATGCGTGCAGTGTGAGGCTCAATCCTTTGATTACTCCAACCATTGTCACTGCTGTCCCATCTAATTGCACTACACCCTTGGAGATGACTTCATATTGGAGTCCTAGCTGATCAGCTATTTGCTTGGGCATTACTGAACTACTGGCCCCAGAGTCAATCATGCAATTATGTACCAACCTATCTCCTATGATCAATGAAACATAAAATGGAGGGGGCTTCAACATTTTACCTTGTTGTCCTCCATGATTTCCTTCAGGCTGGGCAGCATTTGTGAGTACCTTCTCTTGCATCTGGACATGGTGATTTGAAGTTGAACAGTCTTTCATGGCAGCTTCTAGCAGATCTCTTTGGCCTGGGATGGATAGTGATTCCCACATTGATATGTTTACATTTGTCTTCTTCATCTGATCAATGATACTGAATGGAGATGAAGTATCCCTCTCATTGTCCCTTGGCCTGCACATTCATTCCTTGCAAATGAGCAGTAGCAGCTGGCATCTGAGTTGGTTTAAGGGCTGGTTTGGACGCTCCTTGTATGTTTGGAACTACAGGCTGCTTGCCCGGCTTGTGGAGTGGTAGAAGGTTGTGGATTACTCGACGCCAATGGCTGTTCCTCTCCCAAATTTCTCCTCTTTGACCTTGTGTTGGCTGCAACACTTTGAGAGGGTATTTGATTCATACCACAGAAATCTTCAGCCTGCCAATTGACAAGAGTAGTTTCATTCGGAGATGTCCCTTGCTGAGGTGCCCCTTGCTGTTGGTCTTCTTCGTGGCTAGACTCTTGCGACCCACCAATGGTTTGCACCATTAGAGCCTGATTTAATGCACCGTTAAAGCACATTGATTGGTTATGTGGCTGACTGCACGGGAAACACCAATCATATTCTTGGGCCATGTTATTTTGGACTGGCACCAAAGCTCTGGATGCAGATGCAACATTGGGGTTATAGGGCTGAAATGGTCTATTAGCGGGAGGCCTTGCTTGATTCTGATTTGCAGCTGGATTGGGTGGTCTTTGAGGTTGATATGGTTGCCTGTTAGGCTGAGCTTGAGGCTGATACGGTCTAGCACTTTGAGCTTGCTGTCTTTTGATAGTAACCAGCTCATTTCCCAAATTTTGCAATTGTTTCATGACCTCTTGGAGTTCGTTTGAAGCATTAGAGGATGAGGTAGAAGTCTCATTTGAACTTTGATTTCTAGGAGTGGGAATAGGAGCCAAAGTGGGTGCTTGACTAGTGCTTGGATTTTCTAAGTTCGGATACAAGGGCATGGGAGGCCTAGGAGCCAGTTTACCAGCTTGAATAAGATAGTTTTCAGCCCTAATGGCAATGCTATAAGCAGCAGGTAAGGTTGTGCCTCCCATAGATTGAATTAACATAGAAATATCAGAATTCAAAGCTTTAAGGTAATATAGAAAAGCACCTTCTGCTGTTGGCCTGACTGCCACTAGAATCCTATCCCAAGACCTTTGAAATCTGAAGTTGAAGTCGGTCAGCTACTCGTTGGGAGCTCTCTTGATAGTTGTCAATTGCTCTAGAAGAGACAAGTTGTCTCCCTTCTCTCCAAACTACTCATGGAGAACTATGCATAACTGATTCCAATTCGTGATAGAACCAGCTTCAAGGCTCCTAAACCATTGCAATGCCTTCCCTTTGAACGAAGATGCCAGTAATTTGACAGCCACATCCATTTCGTTTATCTCATGGACTGCGCAGACATTAGCAATGTCTTTGACATGATCACGGAGTGGTATGATTTTCTCAGTGAAAAATGGAATGTTCTTCAATGCTACAATTAGAACTAGATTTTGTGCATTGAGGGCAAGTGGTTCTTGCCAAAGTGAAATTGACAAAGGGATTTAGTGGTTGCGCCATTCGATTGGCCCGAGAACCCTTGTTGATGCGAGAAAAGGTCTACAGTGGAGGTGTAGACAAAGTTCTATTAGGTGGAGACGCAGATCTTTGAGCTCTTCTTCCCCTCCTTTCTCTCGCCCGGAGATAGATGCGAGATAAACAAACAATCCTTCCTCCCTAGTTCTTGACCTGGTCTGTATTCTTCTCATAAATTTGCCAGGCTTGGACTGCTGAAACCATCGGATTATGCCTCTTTTGGAGTCGCCAGATGTGCGATTTTAAAGCTCCTTCAAAGCTAGAACTTACAACAAGTGCACATCGATCTTGTTGTAATGAAAGTGAAGACCTCTAAGGTCCCACCGGGCGTGCCAGAACTATTATCACCGAATCACAGCACCCCTGGAGATATACTTGAACTCACGGTGTGATTGGATAACATGGGTACTATCTCCAAGTTGTGGGACTGCTACTTGAGATAGACCTCCGCAGAAAGTGGTTCTTGCTCCTAAACTACCCGCCACAATCTACTCTAATGCGGGATAAGCTAACTTCTAATCTAAATTTCCAAGTGACCAGGAAAGAGAATGCATAAAATGAAAGCCTACACTAAAGCGGTGATACACCAGAAAAGGAGGGTGTGAGAGTAGTCTCCAAATGTGTGAAATACAGAGGCAAAGTGCACACTAGAAGAGGTGATGACAGTTCACCATAATCTAGCAAAATGCATTCACAATAATATTCCAAGCATACACAATGATAATGAATCCCTGCAAGAACATAATAGATAGACACAATATTCTTATAGAAAGATCAAAGGGGCAAGAAGAATGCAAGAAAACATAGCAGGGGAAGATACATCCACAAACTGGTATTTTATTGCTTCATGATATGCACAGTTCAATCTATTACAAGATAAGGGCCTGGATCACCATGCAAGGAGTCCACTACAAGGGCCTGCAACACATTGGCTTCACAAAGCAATTTTGGTAGAGCTTTGCTACCCAAAACTCTCTCTTTACAATGAGCCCAACACTCCAATTTATAGAAAAAGAGAAGGAAAAGAGAAGGGAAAATGGAAATCCTGAAATTTGTCCTTCAACCACCTGTAAGAGGCATTAAATTGAGTGAAATGATTATACATTACTTGCAAAAGGCTCCCCATACTGTCCCATGTGCTGCAGCAAAGAAAGAATGATGACCATGCCTCTTAATTGCACTCCCAACTACCAAATAAAACACTGTTCTGAACCCGGCCACGTTTTCTTAAAAATATCAATCAATTTCTAATCAAATCTAGAATTTCTTGATTTTTTTGCATCGGGCTTGGAACCACGATTCCAATGGTACCAATTTTGTGTGATTTCGTTGAGAAATGCAAAAGTTATGGCCTTCTGAGTGCGGGCAGCTATTTTGGGTCTGGCAGGCGTTTTCTGTCATTTGACGGGAATGAGCATTGACTGACTGGAGCCGAATATGTTTCTTTTATTTAAATATATCTACCCTCATTAAAATTAAGAAATCCAAGTTTTTTTGGCGTAGAGGACGTCGTGCTCGTTCTAGAAAGTCCAATTTTGTGAAAATCGGAGCTCGAAGTCAAAAGTTATGGCCGTTTGAAGTTTCACGGGTCAAACGTTGACTTTTCTCCTTTGCCTTTGGCCGCTTCAGATTTTCGCGTCCCACGCGTCCCTTTGTCCCATTTTTCCCAGTGCTGAAATTTCCCATTTCGGCCGGTTCGGCCGGTTCGCGACGTTTGTCCCGCGCGTGCCCCAGCCCTGCATCAAGCTTTGCCTTGACTCATTTCACCCGGTTGGTGGTTCACGATTACTTTTGTCCCGCGTGTCCTGCATCAATTTCGGGCTGCCTTGACTCATTTCACCCGGTTCGGCCGGTTCACGTACTTTTGTCCCACGCGTCCCAGACTGTTTCGGGCTGCCTTGACTCATTTCGCCTGGTTCGGCCGGTTCGCGTACTTTTGTCCCGCGCGGCCCCAGAGACCGCCTGGACTAGGACTTAGCCATTTTTCATGATTTTTCTGGCCCGAGCTTGTTTTTGCAATTTTTTACATTTTCTCAGAACTTGCTCTCTTCTTCTTGGATAGGGGAGTTAGAAAAAATCTGAGGGGACCCTAGAAACATAACTTTTCGCCCTGGATCAATATAATTGCTTGGGACTAAAGAATTTGATGCATGTTATCAAAATTACCTTGAGGGGTGAATTTTGGATAACAGGAAGATGTTGAGATATATATTCATCTGTGAGAAAAAGAGCACGAGGAAAGAAGGATTGATCTCTAGATGTAGATGTTATCCCAAATTTACCATTTAGGTTAATTTGGATAAATCATCATAAATGGACTTAGTCATTCATAATTCTTGGATGTGTGGATGACCTTCAAAGTTTAACCCTATTAGAAGAGAAAGGAAGGTCGTGTTTTGGCTCAGCCAATTTAGTCTTTAATCATGGTGAGCTGATGAGCAACCGAGAATCTCATGGTTGGACGGTCAACCTGGTTGGTCGGTATGGAAAGGTTGGTTGGCTCAGGGTTTGGTCGGCTCAAGTTTGGACTACTGCGGGTTGAATGATATGGCCGGGTAAGACGGGTCATAAGGGTTGGACGGTACGACCAAGTGTGTCGGGTCAAGGTTAGATGTCTTGGGGTTAGATAATTATAGGTTAGAAGGCCGAGGTTGGATGGCTATAGGTTGGATAGTACATCCAGGTTGGATGGGTCATAAGGGTTAGACGGTATGGCCACGTGAGTTGGGTCAAGGTTGGAAGGCTACGGGTTGGATGCCTAGGAATTAGAGGGCTGCGGTTGGATAACTAGAGGTTAGAATGCTACATGTTAGATGGTATGGCTAGGTTTTATGGTTCATAAGGGTTGGATAGTATGGCCAGTGTGTCGGGTCAAGGTTGGATGGATGCAAAGTTAGATGCTTGGAGGTTGGACGGGTGTAGTTTGGACACCAGAGGTTAAAGGACTAGGGATTAGATAGCCGGAGGTTGAATGGCGCAAGGTTGGATGCCTAGAGGTTGGATGTCTAGAGGTTGTATGGTTGTAGGTTTCACTCCTAGAGGTTGGACGCCTTTGGAGGTTGGGACGAGTCATATGGTTGGACTGCTCATGAGTCCCAAGCCAGATGAGGGTAGGTGGGTGAAAGATAGCTCAACAACTGGATTTAATGTGGTATGGTGCCCATGTCTTCATCTGACAGAAGTACCCTCAGGAAGCAAATTTGTATGGGTGCCCATACCTCTTTAATGAGGGTGGGTGAAAATTTTCTATAAAATAACTCAAACCCCTCATTTTTAGAGAGACATTCTAGGAGCTAGGGAAACTCTTGCAAAAATTTCCCTCGACTCCATTTGAGTTGTAAGCCTTCTCCTACACCTAGAAAGTGTATTTATGCCTCCGAGCATCCACATAATGCTCTATGCATAATTTAAAGCAATAAAATTCCTTTTTGTGGTGTTTCTTCAACCCTAGCTCATTTTTATTTTTATTTTCTTGCCTCTCCATTTGGTGTTTATTTTCTATGCATGTTCTTTTACTTACGGTGTTCAAGATGTTGTGTTTCATGGAGTTGTGATAATATATTAGGATCTGGGTTTGTGTCACATCTGTCGACCTCCCTCAACCTCCTTTTTCTATATTTCATCCTCCCTCAATAGAGTATCTCACCCCTTTTCTTGGTGTTATCATCTCGTTAATGTAGGATTTCCCTTTTCATGCACTTTCTCTCTCTCTATCTCCTTGGCATTGTTAGGATATGTGTATTTAGGCATCTTTTCTGCATTAGGAGTAGTTTAACATTAGGATTAGGTAGAGGAAGCCGGCTTTCTTTGGAGGACCATCTCAAGTTTGCAAGTCCCACAACTTGAGAGATGGTCCCATGTTATGCAGATTACACTAGATGCCCCATTCAAACTTGGGCCATTTAAGGGGTGTTGTAATTTTGCATCAACAATTTTGGCATGCCCGGTGGGATAGGTTTGAAGCACCTTACCACTTCATTTCATCAGGTTTATGTGTTCTTGGTGAGATTCAACCTTTGGAGGCACATGCAAAGCACATCTGGTGACTCCATCTGGTCAACAACCCATTCTCTAAGTTACATAATTTCCTTCCATCCATTTCCATCCATTATTATTTCCACATCTTTCATCTTCTGTCATTCATGAAGTTGTGTAGTCATGGCTTCATTCCCATCTTAGAATTCACACTTGTAGTTGCAGCAATGTGGTCCACCTCCAATTTATTTCTCAACTCCTTTTGATCAGCATTATGAGAAAATTAATAATCACTTAGGCTACCCCTATGAGCAAGACATCAAGATTAGTTCGACTATGGAACCTGCCAAGAGGCATATATATGTAGTGAAATCAATTACATGGAGAACACTGATCTCCTAGAGAAGATTCAAATTATGGAGGCTGACATGGTTCAGTCAAGGGATACGACACAAATGAGGGAATTTAAAATTGGTTACAAGGCATCTTGTCCATGGGAAGGCCCTTTTCCAAGACATTATAGCCCACAGGAGAAGATTGAATTCATGGTTGAAATGTGGCCTCAACTTTCATAGTGGACTGAGGAGATAGAGGCCTAAAATCTTGGTGCCAAGAAAACTTGTCAACGGGTAAGTTCTAAACCATCATCTAGTAATTTCTCTCAATTACCCAAGTGGCGTCATATCAACTTGAGCTTGATTTCCAAGCTTCTCATCCGTTGCTTCTATTGTGAAACCCTCTTCTCCATCTCTTAGTCTTTCACCCCATCTCAATTTATCTACCCTTTTCCCTTCTAAATCCATTTCCCTTCCACAAGAGCTAAAAGAAATGCCTTCTCCCCACCAAAATCAAATTAAAAACCATTAGATACCTAACCCACCACTCCTCTTACCTTCCGAGTGCATATCGGGAAGAGACTCAAAAATCTAGCCAAGGGGAATAGCAAGAAGAAGATCTAAGAAAAGAAGAAATGATTAGAATCTTTGTGAGCTTGGCTCTTAGATTTGAGATTGATAAAATCCCCTTGATGGAGAAACCCATGGAAGAGGCTAAGGTCAAGCCACAAGCGGTGGAAACTTTAGTTGCAGGATAAGTGAGGGAAAAAAGGCTACTCCAAATCCAAAAGAAAGAGTGCATTCCGGGTTGTGGAGGAGGACCATACAGCTTCTCAGAGGCTTCAAGTCACAGAGCATGACATAGAAGAACCTTCGATTATTCCTCCTAATTCATCCCCTTGAAGCTATAATGTCAAAGAAGAGTTTGAAATTTCAAACTCTATGTTTGAATATGAGGGGAACCATAGTGAGCAAATTACATATCCGAAGGACATCTTGGAGGAGGTCGAGCACATGCAGAAGAAAACAAGGAGGAATATTATCTATTTGACTTGGAGGATTAATTTGATGGAGAGGATCCCATGGAGATCACATCATTTTCTTCTCCATCATCCACCTTCCAAGCACACAAGCCTATTGTCACGAAGGAGGGCATTCAATTACAACATCCTACACTTCACAATGGCATTATAGAACCAAGGTGGGAAGATATAAATCTTCCATGTTCTTCACTGGAGGAGGAAGGAGGCAAAGTGATGACACCATTTCCACACCGGTCATCAAGGCAAAGGATTAGCTACTTGTAGAAGCACTGCAAAGAAAAAATCAGCATGCAAGCAGCCTCTTTTTTTAGGAAGGTCTACAGGAAGACTCCATTTTTGGAGTTGAATTTCAGAGCAATGGGTGCATCCATCAGATCAGACCATGCTTAGTCAGTACTTGGCTTCATTAGAACCAAAGGAGAAACAAAACCGGCATGTCCATTTCGGGCATGAGGGTGATATATAAAGCACCAAGGGTCACCATCAACACCTCTGTGAGTCCAATACCAATCATCTTGGGAGGCATTTCCAATTGATGTTGATACTTTTGTTATTAGGGTGGAGGATCGACCTCTTATCGGTTTTTCACTTATAACAATAGCCATGTTTAGTGCCAAATCATATACATGGCTACCTATTTTGAGAAAGGGAAGTTACTTCTCCCCATCCGATTGCGGGGATTTGTTTGAGTTCCTTTTCTTCCAGTTAGCATAGAGTAGGTAGGTATTATTTCATCGAAGATTTTCTTGCGCACACTCTACATGCTCCACTTGGGGTATGTATGATTTTCAGTTTTGTATATAACATGTGTTGTGGTGTGTTGTTTCTCTTGCATGATCCATTCTTCAGAAGAAATGGTGATCATGGTAGAAATAAAATTTTGGGGAGGTTTTCAGAGTGTAATTTTCAGCCCCAATAGATAAGTTACAAGTCTAGAATCCTCCATGCCCTTACCTTTGTAAAATTTCAAATTTTTGGGACAGTTACAGGATTTATCCAAAATCCCAAAAATCCACTTTAGAGCAAACCAAGGAAATTTCATCTCAAATGGTAAGTTCATGCGAAGACTAGGGGACAATTCAAAAGGATCATTTTTTCAAGGTTAGGCTTCACTCCATGCCCAATGGATACTTCAAGGCAACTGGTCACACATCTAGCAGTAGATGTCCCCGAGAGGTTGCCATTGTTATCCCAAATTTACCTCCCAGTTTAATTTGGATAAATCATCATAAATGGACTTAACCATTCATAATTCTTGGATGTGCAGATGATCGTCAAAGTTTAACATCATTAGAAGAGAAAGGAAGGCCATGTTTTGGTTTGGCCGATTTTTTTCTTTACTCATGGTGAGTGGTGAGCCGTAGAGAATATCATGGTTGGACGGGTCACTTTGGTTGGTTGGTATGGAAAGGTTGGTCAACTCAAGGTTGGATGATTGCATGTTGGGATGGTACAACAGGTTGGATCAATCATAAGGATTGGATTATACGACCAAGTTTTTCAAGTCAAGATTGGATGCCCGGGGTTGGACGGCTGCAAGTTGGATGACCGAGGTTGGACGGTCATAAGGATTGGATGGTATGGCCAAGTGTGTCGGGTTAAGGTTGGATGGTTGTAGGTTGGACGATCGAGAGGATGGACGGCTACAAAATGGATGGTCTAGCCATGTTAGATGGGTCATAAGGGTTAGACGGTATATCTAGGTGTGTTGGGTCAAGGTTGGATGCTTACGTGGTTGGATTCCCGGAGGTTGGATGGTTGTAGGTCGTGCACTGGAGATTAAAAACCGGGGGTTGGACGTTTGGAGGTTGGAAGATGCATGGTTGGATGCCTGGAGGTTAGACACCTAGAGGTTATACGCTTGGAGGTTGGACACAACATGGTTTGATGCCGGAGGTTGGACGGGTCATATGGTTGGGTCTCTCACAAGTCTCAAGCCAAACAAGGGTAGGTGGGAAAAAGATAGCTCAACAACTGGATTTAATGTGGTATGGCACCCATGTCTTCATCTAATAGAAGTACCCTCGGGAGTGAATTTTATGGGTGCCCATACCTCTTTAATGAGGGTGGGTGAAAATTGTCTATAAAATAACTTGAACCCCTCATTTTTGAGAGAGACATTCTGGGAGTGGGAAACTCTTGCAAAATTTTCCCTTGACTCCACTTGAGTTGCAAGCCTTCTCCTATGCTTGGCAAGCGTATTTATGCCTCTGAGAATCCATGTAATTGTTTTTGCATACTTTTAAAAAATAAAATTGTGTTTTGTGGTGTTTCTTCAACCCTAGCTCATTTTTATTATTTTTTTCTTACCTCTCTACTTGGTTTTTTTTGTGCATGTTATTTAACTTGTAGGTGCAAGATGTTGTGTTTCAGGAGTTGTGAATGTGGATTAGGATTTGGGTCTATGTCACATATGTTTGACCTCCTCGCCTCCTTTTTCCATGTTTCATCCTCCCTCAACAGAGTATATCGCCCCTTTTCTTAGTGTTATCACCTCGTTAATGTAGGATTTCCCTTTTCATGTACTTTCTCTATCCTTGTCTCCTTGGCATTGTTAGGATAGGTGTAGTTAGGTGTCTTTTTGCATTAGGATTAGTTTAGCATTAAGATTAGGTAGAGGGACCTGACCTTCTCCAGAGGACCATCTTGAGTTTGCAAGTCCCATATCTTGAGAGATGGTCCTGTGTTATGCATATTACACCGAATGCTCCATTCAAACTTGGGCCATTTGCGGGGTGTCTTTGTAATTTTGTATCAATAGTAGACTAAGGGTTCCTTGTAATCCATAAAGAGGAAATAGTTAATGTTTCTCCTTCTAGGTTGTGAATTAATTGATTGGACAAAAAATTTGCAATTAAATCTTGAAATGGTTGAATAAGGATATTCCTAGGTATACGTACCTCAAAGAATGTGCACATGTAGATATATTGACAAGTAGGAATCATCATTGATGAGATTCTTGCAGGATGGATCATATAAGGTATAATGGACATGGAAGGTTGTGTTGAAGCAAGTTTCCAAGATTTTTGTGGTTGTATTTCAACACGGGGTTCACTTAGTAAAAATATGGTATAGCACGTACGTGCGTTGAAGGGTGTTAAAGAATACCACGAATTCTAGTTTCTACCTTTAATTATTCAATTGATAATACCCCCTTATTTTTTCCACGTACCTTACTTACCCATTTTTCAATTGCAATTTTATTTACCCCTTTTATTTCTACCCTAATATATTAGAAAAATAATTTTATTTCTCACTCAATTTTTTTTAATATGCATTTCCTCTCTAAAGATAGTTTGAAGCCATTTAAGACCTATTACAAATCACCTTATATATGTTAAGCTTTAATTATTTATCAATAGTTCTTAAAATAATTAAGATGGTGAAATAATATCACTTGTATTGAAAAGAATACTCAATCCTAGTTTTCTACCATCTAATTATTTCTTGGTTAAGAATTTAGATTTCTTTATTAAAAAGGAGATTATAATTTAATTTATGACTACACTCATTTTTCAATTTTAAGGTATTTACTTTTCAAAACTAGGGTTCAAATGTTTTAGTTTTATATTAAAATTAAACCTCCCTTTCCTTTAGCCCACCACTCCAACCTACCCCCAATACCTGATTCAAAACATTAATAAATTAAACCCTTTCACCCCCTCATGTATATCAATATATTTACTTTAATTTTATTAATTTTAAATACCTCAATATGAACCCATGTGCTAGGATATTGCCTAGCTAATGAACCCCCCATGTATTTCAACTTCAAAACTAGAGATGTTAGGCGTAGGAGCACGGACCAAAAGAATAGAATGAAACTCAATTGTGCTTGATGAAGGACCCTCTTCTATTATGTTAAGGGTTATTGGATATTCTTGGAGAAAATTCAAGCTCTTGTTAGGTGTTAGAAGATTGTTGTCCAAAATAGGTTCAATGTCTGTTTGGACTAAAGGAAGAAAATCTGTAGAAGAAATGGATTAGTTTGAAGGGGATATACTTGACCTTTGTCATGATCTCGTAGAATATCAGTATGAATAGAAGTGGGAATAACAGTAAAATCTTCATTTGAAGGTGTGGAAGTTGACACATCATCAGTTACAAGAGCTTCATCATCAAGATCTACAAATATCTCTCTATCATCAATTAAGTCTTGGACATAGTTCTTAAAACGTGTACATTTATTAGTTGAGTGGCCATCAATGTGATGAAAATCATAATATGCATGAGGTTTTTACCAATATGGATTAGGTTCTCCTTCAATCCAAGGTCTTGTAAGGGGATATTTTATCATCCTAGCCACTTTGAGTTGATGAAAGACACTAGAGAGACTTTCACCGAGGGGTGTAAACTTACATTTAAATTTACGTGGCATAATGTCTTGGCTAGGTTGTATGATTGGATTTTTAATTGATAGGTCATTTATTTTTTCCATATTGTGATTATCCTTGACACCAATAATTATTACATTGTGGTTGCGATTGATGTACAAATATTCATCGTGAGAAGCTCTAGTACGGTGATTATTACGATTGAGGTTAAGAGAAAATGTTTGATGAACTTCTCTAAGAGGTCCGCAAATGTGGTAATAGATCCCTTTGGAAGGTGTAAGAACCAATCCAAAGCTTGTCCTCCTAGAATTATAGGAAAAAGGCACAAGAGAAATCTATTGTTATATGCCACTTCATGACATGCTATGGAAAATTATTTGATATGTTGTCTTGGATCAGTTTTTCCTTGTATTTGTTGAATTTGGGCATCTCAAAAGACTATGGGAAGGGTATGCATAAGATGTCCATATTAAAAGGGTATGGACACAATTCATCAAAATTGAATTATTTGCATTGTTTTTGTAAACCCGCAATGGTGTCTTTCATCATTTTCCATTCTTGGGCAAAGGATGAATTGTATAAATCCACCATTGTAATGAAAAATGAAATAGAATGAAGAAAGGTACGATGAATAACACAACCCTTAGAAAAATGAATGCTAATATGGAAGCAATGAAAATTTTGAAAACCTTGACTCTTAGCAAAGTGAATGCTAAGATGGAAGAGGGAAGAAGATGGAAAACTTTCAACCTGTAGAAAAATGAGTGCTAAGAGAGAAGAATAAAAAAGGTTAATCGAGTGCCCGTATCTTAACAAATTGATAGTAAAGAAAAAAGGGATGGAGATAAGTTAGATTTTCTCTATTCCGTAACTAAAATGAGTCATGAAGGAAGAGAGACTTGACAAGGTGGACGCGATCAACTCGTAATCAAAATGAATGATAAGAGTGATGAAGAAATGCAAAAAGGTTAACTCCTAACATGGTAAGTGTTAAGAGAAATGACAAAGGGGGGAAACGTGCTCGACACTCAACAAAAATGAATGTCAAGGGAGAAAAGATGTAACAAGGTAAAGTTGATCAACTTTTAAAAAATGAACGATAAGAGGGACAAAAAGAGGGAATTCACAACACCTAACAAAATGAGTGATGTTAAGGTGGAAGATGGGTTGAAATGTTAGTTTAGATGATTCTTAACAAAGTGAGTGTTAAGAAATATGAAGAGGTTTGAAATGACTTTATGATCCTTTACAAAAGTGAACGTAAAGAGGGGAGAGATGAAAGAAGTTAGTGTGCTCAACTTGCGATAATTATAATTGTGAAAAGAGGAGACTTTTAACACAATGAAATATTCTCAACTAATAACGAAAGTGTTAAGTGAAGAAATTTAGGAAGAAAAATGATGGATTTTCTCAACTTTTAACAATATGAATGGTAAAAGGAGATACTTAAAAATATGATGATCAATTTCACCTCTTAACAAAAAGTGTTTTAAAAGATAAGACATGAAAAGGAAGTGAAAGCACTAAAATAATGAAAAGGTAAAGGTCATCATAAGAAAACAATGATAAAAGGTCTGAATGTCACAAAAAATGGAGATAAGAGACAAGGGTGGATTAGTGATCTAAAATTAAAACAAAGTGAATTGCATTAATGAGAGAAGTGAAGAAATAATGAGGATGTCAACAATGTAACAAAATAATTGTGAAGTATGAAAATGTAATATGATAGGATAAAAATGGAAGATGTCACAACTCAACAAAGTGGATGCAAAAATATGACGACGTAAGAGTGAGTAGAGAATGATAGTGAATAATGTCAATAATTGGAGAAATTAAATGTGAAATGTGATGATGTAAGAATGGGGAATGCTTAGAGTTCAACAAAATAACGTTAAACTTAAGACTTATGATAATGAAAGATCAAGGTGACCAAAAGAGTGCTTGACTATGATAAAGTGAGTATCAGCAACGTCAAGACTTAGATGAAAATGAAAGTTCTTAAGTGTGAATATGGATTTCCACAACCCAATACTTAGACACGTGTACAAAGTGACAAGATGGATGAGAGAGAAAATATGAATGATGAAAGTGAAACACAAGTGTGTAACATGTGAGAAAAATGAAAAGTGGTGAAGTGAAAGTTGTGGCCTCTACCTTAGATTGGCTTGGACAAGGCGTGGCTTCCTAGGTGGCTCTCTCAACTAGGTGTCAATAGTATATCCGAGTGAGCGTGACACTATTTCTAGCTAATGGATTTACTTTACCCCCTTTGAAACCCTGAGAAAAGACCTTTCTCAGAATGAATCGCACTGGGGTCACCACTAAGGATATCTGTGACTCTAACTCACAAAGGATTTACTAGTCAGGTAGGAGAAAAGGTTCCCGTTTCATCCACCAGTTCCCTCAAGGTGTGGACTACTTTAGGGTTCCTAAAACCACCCCCTTTGTTATAGCTTAAGGCTTATGCCAAGGGGGTTATGTTCTAGTTAAGTGGTCGAGCCATAGCTCTTAACCAAACCTACAAATCAAGTGTTTTGAATGTGGTGTTTTTTTAATCTTTTGATTTAGGTGTGGTTTGGTTGAACTCCTTTGACAACCTGCAGTTAGTAGTTTTTGAAATGTTTAATCCACCTTGTGTGAGATCGGGTCCTACAAACAACGATTAGAAAGTTTTCTAGAATGAGGGAAAAATAAAAAAATAAATAAATAAGATGATAGAAGCGAACCCACATTTCTGATTTCCAAGATCGCTTTAAAATCATGAGGAAAGAGCATACGTGTGGGTTGGCTTTGGTTAAGTGAAATATTAATTCCCCAAAAAAAAAAAGAAAGAAACAACCATGTTTTTGATTCCCAAGATCGCTTTAAAAAGTGCAAGGGAAGAGCATATGCGTGGGAAATTCGTGTTAGTCATGAAAGACAACATAAAACAACAAGCGAGAAGCACACAAAAACACGTGAGAAATGGTTAATCTAGTTTAAAAATGACTAAACATGGACAAAAAGGACAAAAACGCATGAAAAATTGGACCAAAACATCCAATAACACTAAGTTGGCAACCTGCACAGTTAGTCCAATAAAAATAAATAAAGAAACTATTTTAATTGCAACTTAAACTACAAATAAGAAATGGTAAATAAAATTAAATAAAATAAATAAAGAAAAACCTAACCCTAAAATTAAAACTATAAACAAGGTCAAAATAAATGGAAAAACTTAATTTATTGTATGTCCATGTGTGTGTGTGTGTGTGTGTGCAAGTTGAGAGTTGGAAGGGATCAACATGGGAGATCTACGAGCTCGGTGCAAGGTAGAGTGGGGGTTGGATCGTCAAGAAGCCAATGAGTGCAAGGAGGGGGTAGGCTTGGTTGCGGTGGGGAGCAGGGCGTTTGGAGTGAGTTACCGCTAAGGGGTTTGGTTTACGTCTACGGTTGGGTGCATAAATGAGCCGGGGGTTGCAGGATGGAGGGCACGGGGGTGGGGAGTTACGGGTCATGAGTGGGGACGAGTAGGGGTGAGATGGGGAATGAGAAATGGCTTTCTCGATGGGTAACGGGGTGAGGGGTTGGTAGGGATGAGGATGGGTACAAGAAAGGTCTAGGAGGGAGTTGGGGCGGTCAAGGATTAGAATGAAGAATAGGGGCGGGTGTGGGTGGTAAGAATGGGAAGCGAGAAGAAGTGTGGGCTATGAGGTGGTGGCTTGTGGCAAGCCGGCCGAGCCGGGTAGGGGGTGGTTAGTGGGCAGAGGCTTAAATTTAGGTTTTTGTTTTGTTTTTTTGTTATCAATTTTTTTGTTTAAATTTTGTGGCTAATCTAATGTGTTTCTTGGTAAGGGCAAGTTACAAAACAAGAGAAACAATACTTTTATTCGACTTTTGAGATATTTTTAATTTTTAATTTTATTTAATGAAAATCTAAGTTAGAAAAATCTAAAATCTAACAAAAATATGACCTTTGTGTTAAATAAAAATATAACTTTATATTTTTTTGATGTTCATGGAGTTTTTGAAAATATAGAAAAGAGCAACAATGCAAAAATGAGAGACTAAAAGGGAAACCATTTTGAGCACAAGCACAACTCCTTCCTGCAAATGTGAAACAATAAATAGTGGAACTTTGAAGTAAACTGCGAAAGCTGCACACAAACAAGAAGATTTTTGTGAAACAAATAAAACACAGGAATAAGAAAGAAAACAAAAATGAAAGGAAATGGGGTGCGAGTCCCACCGGGCATGCCAAAATGTAAGCAAGGAAAATTACTATAATTAAAGAAATAAAAAAACCATGCAAACCTTTCTAACAACCTTTTTGTACAAACCTCATATAAGGGTCCCCTTTGCAAAATGGATGTTAAAGATTGTTTGTGGGTTCTCTGAGTACTCTTAAAACTTTGAATGCAAATGCTAGAGACATAGTGGATTTAGTGATTTTTGTATGTCAGATTCAAGAGGATTTGTAAGGAAGGTAAGCCTACAATTTATAGAGGAAGAAGTAGTTAAAGTTGGTTATACATGAATAAATGAATATGCTAAAAATAACATTGTGGGAAGTTGCAATAGTGTCGGGGGTAGTAAATGAATTGATTGCAAAAAGGTTGCATCCAGTAAAGGTGGTTGTAAGTGCATTTTAATTGCCCCACCTTTCTAGGATTCTAGAAGTGCAGTTAACTAGGATAAGGATAGGGAGTCCAAGTGAACTCTAAGTGGCATCTAAATTGAGTTTGATTAAGTGGTAGATGACAAAGATATAAACACACTTAATTAATTAATTATTTAATTAATAAATAATAATTAATTTAGCTAAAAGGGTAGAAAAGATACATGGGATTAATTTAATTAATCTAAAGGGGTATAATGTGTATAAATTAATTAATTTAATCAATTAACCACAAATGGATGAATAATGTTTGAACATAATGATTAAGTGGTCTAGCCAACCTTTAATGTATATGGGTCCATCACTAAGATATAGGTTAATATTTAATAATATGAAATATTTATATTTCTATTATTAAATCTCGCTAACCTAAGTATATACTTTAGGTTAAATATTTAATATCATGAAATGATTATATTTCTAATATTAAATATTATAAACCTAGGTGTATGTGTCAACCATTTTAGGTTGAAAAGGTGGGTCGGGAGACATAACCGATCACCTTATATAAAAGGAATTTAGGTTCTCATTTGATAAATTCAGGAAATATATCATAGGTGTGTAAATCAAGTGATTTGGTTTTACCCTTGGTAAATAGGTTTTCAAAGGAGGAGGTAATCTTACTGGATATAAAATAAGTTCTCTGAATTAAAAGGTTATTTTCAAAGTGGTTTTTACCCTATTGGGGTTTTCCACTATAAATATTGTGTCACCTGTGTTATTTATTTCATGCAAGTATTTCTTTATTTATTTATGTTATGATGTAATCTTTATTTAAATATTTATTGTAACATTATGTAATAGGTAAGTTGATTAAATATGTATTTATTAGAATCCTCAAATTCTAATAGAGCGAAGTAAATTAAATAAATTAAGATAAAATGTTGTGTATTTTATTTATTTAATTTGTACGGGTTTTTTCAACCAACCTGAAAGGGTATTTAAAAGTATATGGTCCCCTTCTTTTTTTCCCCAATTTATTTTGGCATTACATTCATTACAATTAAACTCTTGGTAAAATTATATGATACGATTCTTACTTTCATTTACATTTTGTAAATTATATGGAATTAATGTTTATTTAGAGATTGATGTGTGCACAGTGAAAGGGACTTCAAATATTTACTGCGTGCAAATTACATACGAGAAAAATAAATGATTTATTACTATATGAAATAATTTTCATGTTTTCTATAATTTCAAATGTTTACAGATTAAATATTTATAAGGTAAATTCATACTCATGTTCTTTGGTCCCCTCTAAAAGAATTCAATTTGAAAAACTATAGTTTATAGTTAATCTATAACTATATCCTATATAATTTGAAAAGTATATTATTATTTTTAAATAAAAACATATATAATATAGAATAAGGTTTATATAATAATTTATATAAACATCATATTAAAATTTATATAGTTTTAGAAAAAAAAACTATATATTCATAGTTTTAAATGTGTGCGGGGTAAAATTAAGTGTAAATGAAGGGAGGAGATAAGGTTCATGAAAATAGGGATTTCAATTTTTTTATTGGTCTGCTGAATTTACTTGTTGCTCTCTGTAAAATATGTAGGTTAATCTATACTCTCATAAATCTACTTGCACCTGGTAAAATTCTTTTAACGTGGTCTATGTCCTTTAAACCCCTTTAATAAGGGTTATGTGTTTTTATATAAAAACAATATACTATAGTTTATAATTTTTATGAACTATATGTTATTTTTTATTTACATTCTATAAATTATATACATTTTTAAATAAAAAAGTGTTTTTTTACATTATAAATTATAATAAGTTATCATAATGTGTTAAAATATAACCTCCCTAATATTATACAGAAGAAAAAATTCTAGAATTTCCCATTTTGTAAATACACAACAAGTTTTGGTTTCATTAAATTTGACGGTCAAATGACCATCATGGTAGACCAAACACAAGACAATATGATGGTCATTTAGACATCAAATTTAATCTCGTAGGTTTCAGGAAACTTTAATGAGTGTTAAGATTGAAAGTCAAATGATATCAAGATAGACCAAAAAATAAACCATTATGACAGTCATTTAGATGTAAAATTTAAGATGGCATTATTTTTGTCTACATTAATGTTTTTCATAAATTTGAAGTTGTTATGCATTCTCGGGGTCTCTTCTTGACTTATATAGTCAAAAATATTTTTATATAAATCGGGGTATAATGCAAAGCCCTTTATTATCACAGGTTATTATTTTAATCATGGGAGGTTAATTAGTATGTATTTTAATGACATAATTGGTTATGATCAAATAGTTTCTTTAGATCTATACAATTTAGATCTAATTCTATTAAAAAATTTGTTTTTATTATCGATAAATATGTATTTAACTCTATGGTACATTGTATATTATAATCGGGTGTCTTGTACAAGTTTAGGAAAACAATGGCATCCATCTATTTCTGTCTTGATAAAACCCAGATCTTGAATGAAACTAACTACAACATTTGGGTCAAAACATAATTTATGGCGAGAAAATTTTGGATGATTATTTCTGGATCTAAGGTTGCTCCCACCGGTCATCAAACAACTTTAGATAACATGAATACATTCTTGCAACAAATGTAAGATTCTCTTTCTATGATTCTATGCAATGTGACCGATAAGTACCTTCTACACATTGGTAATATCGAACATCTAAAAGAGATATGGACACAACTAGAATCCATGGATGAAGGATACTTGGTATACCAAGGATAATAATGAGAGTATAATAGCTGAAGGAATTGAAAGAAATGGTTTGTATATTTTTAATGATTTCTCTTCTACATCTTTTTTTATATCTTAGATTTTGAATTATTCAAAACTATGACATGAAAGGTTAGGACATGTTAATTATCAAAGCTTATATTAAATGTATAGATATAATCTAGTGAAAATTTTACATGTGTTGTCTTCTTCTCTTGAAGTTACTTCATTAAATGCTTCTAAATGATGGTTTTGATTCTAATTTAATAAATGGTAATGATGGTGTTTTGATGTTATAGATGTTTCTAAAACTCTTATCTTCATAGATAATAAAAAAATGGGCTCAATCTATGTTAGAAAGTTCAAATCCTATTAACCTTAGGAAAATGACAAGAAGCCATCATATGTACCATGCATTAATTACCTTATATGAACCTGAGCCGTGAAGTATTATAAGGTCTAGGTGGATATACAAAGTAAAATATAATGTTGATGGTAGTATTAACAAACATAAAACTTGACTTGTTCTTTAGAGGTTTCACTTAAAACACGGTATTGATTACATTGAGAAATTTTCGTAGCTAAAAAATGAGTCTTGTTAGGGCCTTATTTACAATTTGCTGCTCAATTTGGGTGGGAAATCCACCAAATGGATAAGAAAAATTCTTGTTTGAATTGTGATTTAAAAGAATAACTTTACATGTTCAACCTAAAAGATTTGAATAAACCGGTAAAGAAAACTATGTTTGTGAGTTGAGAAATCCTTGTATGGTTTAAAATAAGCTCTTAGAACTTGGTATGTGAAAATTGTTCCCTTCCCTAAAGCTGTTAGGTTTTGTTAATTGTTCTTCTAATAATGATATATTCATTAAGCAATAAGGCTTGCATATTATCATTATATGTATATATGTTGATGATTTACTTATGTCTAGTGATAAGTCTTATTTAATTGATAGGATTAAAGAGAAATTGAAGCGGTGCTTTGAAATGAATGAGTTAGGTCTCTCACATCATGTATTTGTATGATTGTATTTCATTCTATTGTTCTTTTTCAAAACAAAATATGGAACCATTGTATTGAAAATATTTCTTATGATTGATTGTAAACCATTTTCTACTTCAATGGAAGTTGGAATAAAAATTGATCCTAAATCTGCATATGAAAAGGTTGATCCTATTTTATATATATTGTTAGTTGATAGTTTGATTTATCTAACTATAACTAGATCAGATATTTCCTATACAGTAGGAATTACTTCAAGGTTTATGCAGGAACCCTTTTTAGAGATCATTGGAATCTTGTAAAAATAATTTTTAGATATCTGAAAGGAATAATCAATTATGGGTTGCATTATAATAAGAATGAAAATGCTATCCTATATGGATTTTATGATTCGACCATCTTGGTGTTGTGTTATAAAATATACTAGATATGTGTTCAAAATTTTGGTGTAGGAACCATTACTTGGAACAAAAATATAATCAACAGTCTCCATTTCTTCTACTGAGGCAGAGAAGTATAATAGAAGAAGTAAAGAAGCCATGTGGCTGTAATGACTGTTAGTAGAGATACACATGGAAGCTAAAGGAAGTATTTATCTTCTATGTGGTGGTCAGAGTTGTATTACTCTTGATTAAGAATCTAGTTCAACATTAGAGGATGAATAACATTGAGATACATATACGCTTCACCCATGAGAAGGTGCAAAGTGATGAGATAAATCTCAAGTTCATGTTGATTGAAGAGTAGGTTGTTGACATCTTCACAAAGTCCCTGAGTGTTGCAAAGTTTTGTCACTTTCGTGAAAAGCTTGGATTGTGAAGTTTCCATTGAGGGGAGTGTGCATGACAATGTCACCTCCTAATGGAACTTGGTTTTTGTAAAAAGACCTTTAGGCATTTGTAAAAGACCTTTGGAAAAGTGTAAAAAGACCTTTGGGCAAGTGTAAAAAGACATTCGAGCATGTATACCTCCTCGGCTTCTTTTTTAGAAAGAAGTGTAGAAAGATCTTAAAGGCGGTCTTCAGTAAACTCTTTAGTGTTATTGAGTTTACTGGTAAACATCCAATACAAGCATATTGTTAAGGATATCCTTGGTTCTAAAAGGCTCGTATATGTTTAGGTTCAATAACCTTTTATGAGAACTTGTGAGAACATGTAAAACGCATAAATCATACATAGCCACTGATCATTGGATGATATTTGGGATTCCAAATCTTTTTTTACTAAAAGTTAATTTAAGTATGATGAAGGTGTTATAATTTCTTCAATCGATATGCTAACCTAAAACCTTTATGGTTTAAGGATTATAAATCTGTAGTGTACCACAGCAGTAATCTATTGGCATATGTTATGTTATCCCACTTAACATTAAGGGGGAGTGTTGGAATGTAATGATTAAGTGTTCTAGCCAATCCTTAATGTATATGGGTCCATCACTAATATATAGGTTAATATTTAATAATATGAAATATTTCTATTTCTATTATTAAATATGCTAACCTAGTTATATACTTTAGGTTAAATATTTAATATCATGAAATGATTATATTTCTAATATTAAATATTATAAACCTAGGTGTATGTGTCAACCATTTTACGTTAAACGGTGGCTCGGGAGACATACCTAATCATCTTATATAAAAAGACTTTAGGTCCTCATTTGATATATTTGAGAAATATATCAAAGGTGTGCAAATCAAGTGATTTAGTTTTACCCTTGGTAAATAGGGTTTCAAAGGAGGAGGTGATCTTACTGGATATAAAATAAGTTCTCTGAAGTAAAAGGTTATTTTCAAATTGGTTTTTACCCTATTGGGGTTTTCCACTATAAATATTGTGTCACCTATGTTATTTATTTCCTGTAAGTATTTATTTATTTACTTATGTTATGATGTAATCTTTATTTAAATATTTATTGTAACATTATGTAATATGTAAGTTGATTAAATCCATATTTATTAGAATCCTCAAATTCTAACAAATAACAAGGTGTACTAAGATAACACTGGTACAAGTGGAAACATAAGTTTGAATTTTGGTGTGTCTATAGTGCTAATATCCCTACAGTTGATTCATTCCCCATCGTTTGCCATCTACTTTACTAGGAGAAAAAAATTTCCTCCATGATCTTGATCTTTGTGCGATCTAGGAAGCTCCGTTTGATCGTTTAGATGCCATTTTTCCTCCACTCAAAGCATATCTAAGAAGATATCGACGCTTTTGAGATGCGTATGATGAAGCTTTAAGACTACAAGAGGACCTGGTCCAAGATGCGAGTGTTATTACGAGACTCGGATTGGAGCTCGATAAGAGGACCACCGCACCGCTTCGTAGTTCGACACCCACAATCAAATCAACATATCCAAGACTAACGCAACATTTTCTCATCTTTACGACACCCACGAGGAGCATTCTGAATTTTTTCTAAGAACTACATCTATGTCCCCAATTCTAACCTTACCGAGGAAGATGAAGAGATAGTTGATTTTGTAGCTTCTAACATATCTAAAAGCTTATATACGGACCATGAGTCCGAATTATGGATTTAATTCATGACTAATATTATCTATATATGTATCTAATATTAATAAATGATAATCACATTTATATCTTATTAACTTGTAGCAAAATCATAAATATTAATAAAAGCATGAGTGTTTCTGAAAAGTAACATCAAGTTTTGTATCAAGCATGATTTGTAGACTTGTTTACAAGTAAAGATGATTTGATCCATTGTTTCAAATGGTGCACAAACATACACAATCAACATTTGTAGGCATCCTAGAAATCTCACCATACCGAGGTCAACCTCGGTTGTTACCCCTGAAACAATCAAGAAACCAAAGCTAAAACCATGTTGGACAATCTGTCATGCTTGGTGGGACCTTAAGCCCTCTTAAATTTATATCCCCTAAGCTTAAACATGTTCATGACTAAAGATGACTCATTTACAACACTTCATGATATCATCCCTTTTAACCGCCTTCAATTAAAATATATTCGCGACCCTCACGCCCCTAAAGTCTCAAATAATTTAATTAATTTAAATTAAAAAATTGGTTATTAAACCCTTAAACCTCCCCCTCATACCTCTTTGCATTAACTAGGACACCTCAGTAACTATTTAACCACCTCTAAAACCACTTTCCAAAAAGCACTAACCTATTTCCTAACTAACTAGCCTTCTAACTAACTAAATCCTCCAAAAAGATAACTTCCCTTATCCAAACTAAGTTTGTTCATGCTTTTTCAACCATCCCTCACCTTAACTACTTCAAAATCTGCCATATCAAGCTCGAAATAGAAGAAAATAACTTGTTTTGTTAACTAAATTAAGATCTTCCACAATCGTCGGTAATTGCCCAATCGTCGGCAATCTATAAATACAAACATTCACACCTCCTTTCCACAATGGATTCTCATGCTTTGCAGGTGCATTTTGTCTCAATTTCAACGTATCAAACATCTAAACACTTCATATCAAATCTCGTCAACGCCATGCTTCCCAAATAACATCAAATCCATGATTGAATCATTCATTTTTAGTGTTCAACCAGCTTCTTCCATCAATCTATCAAGTTGGTTCATTATGCAAGGTAATCTATTTCTTTTGACTATTTGGGCATTGATCACGGGTAAATTTTAATGTAGACATCATTTATATACTGTTAAAGCTCTATTTTAACAAAAATTCATAGCTTAATCAATTGTTTTAACCCTATTTTGTCAATGTTAGAATTAGCATAAATCACTAGCGCTTACTTGTGTTTTCTACTTTTTTCACTATTTTCTCCATAATCTGACTAAAATGTCTAGTTTTTTATTCTTATCTGATAATATGTTGTCTAACATGATGTTTTCATATGGCATTAGGTAGTGCTAATCTCCCTACAGTGATTCATTCCATGTCATTCGCCATCTACTTTACTCCGATCAATACAATTTGCTCTATGATCTTGAATTTTGTGTGATCCAGAAGCTCCATTTGATCTCCTAGAGGTTTTCTTTGCCTACACTCAGCATATATGATAAGCTATCGATGCTTTCTGGGATGCATATGATGAAGCTTTGAGACTATAAGAGGACCTAGTCCAATATGAGCATTCTTAAGAGACTGGCTTGGAGCTCTTAGGACGAGGGCTACCGCACCGCTTCTTGAGTTTAAAACCCATAGTCACATCAACATATCTAATAATGACACTACATTTTTTCATCTTTACAACACCCAGGAGGAGGATTCTAACTTCTTTTCGAGGACTACATCTTCGTCCCTTATTCTGACCTTACCGAGGAAGAGGAAGAGGAAGAGATAGTTGATTCTGTAGCTTCTAACATATCTAAAAACTTGTATATAGACCAGGAGTCTGAATTATGGATTTAAATCATGACTAATATTAGATTTGATAAGTGATACTCACATTTTAATATTATTATATTTTAGCAAAATCAAAAACATTAATAAAAGCATGAGTGTTTTTTGAAAAGTAACATTGTTTTGTCTAAAGCATGATTTGTAGGCTTGTTTATAGGTAAAGAAACTTTGATCCATTATTTCAAATGGTGTGCAAACATACACAATAAAAATTCATGGGTATCCTAGAAACCCTACCATACTAAGGTCGATCTCAGTTGTTACCCCTTGAAATAATCAAGAAACCAAAGGTAAAAACCATGTTGGACATTCGGCATGCCCATTTGGGATCCTAAGCCCCATTAACTTCTTCATTTTATTATTAGTTTGAGAATTGTTTATACTTGATGTAAATCATCAACGATTACCTCAATCACCAATGAATTTCTTGTGTTATTTTCTTAAAATTTTATAATTCATCCGTATTGTTTAGCTCCATGTTTCTCCTAATTAGATTATAGGTTGCTTCTTACTGGAAACTTTATTTTTGGATTTGCTAAGTGAATGCTTTGGAAATTTCTAAATTTAAATTAAAATTAAAATTAAGGAGTGCTCTCGCATAGTAAGTTTTAAATCCATTTGTTTAAATTTCCATCTTGCATTCTTGATTAGATGTTCTCATCAAAATCGACATTTTGTTTTGGCTCTTAAAACAAAACATTCTCATTCTTCTTGCTTCACATAGTTTAATTAGGGAGGTGAAATTGGTTGCATCCACTTATTCGTCCCTCACACACAACCAAATCACTATTAAAATATAAAATGCATTTAAACATTTCCCACCTAGGTGAAACTGATTGGGATTTCATCACCCAACAAGGAAACCGACTTGGTGTTCTGGGCAAGTATAATGTCTTGTCTGCAGTCGGTATATATTATCTCATCACCCGACTCCCTTATCATAGCGGGACCATGAAGTGAGGGGGTAGGCCCCAATACCATTCCCATACCGGCAGTAGTATAGAGTTGGGCCTCATGTACCTTTTGGTATATTGATGACACCACACTTAAAAACACCTAAAATGATCCCTAGACGACCACTTCCTAGGACCCCTATTAGCCATATTACACATTTCATTTTTTTTTGTAACTAATCAAGATAACTATAAAATCACTCTATGATTTTTCTTGCTTGTTGTTTGTAAAACAACACATCCACTTGTTTTCCTTTCTTTTGGGTGTTTTCTTATTATGGTTTTTACTAGAAAAAATCTCGTAATAAAATCCCTAAAAACATTTCAACACACCTACATATCAACAAAATCTCCCATTTTGCACTTCAAGTACATTCTACCCCAATGCAACAACAACTTCCATACTATCACAAAAACACATTCAGCCCCTTTTCGGACCCCAAAAAACTTGGCATTAAGTAGGGGCATATTATAGAAATACTATAGGACCAAAAGAAGAGGAATACTTCTGTTATCCAATTTCACTCCTTAGGTGGAATTGGAAAACATGATCCCACAAAGAAAAAATCAAGGATCGATTTGGCAGGGAGATCACACTTCAGGATTAGCTGAATAGGTTAGGTAGGCTGAGCACATTGCATAGGATTTCGACAAATGAATAAATTCCAAAGTCCAAAATTCAGACTTCAAAGGTAAGGGCATTTAGGACTTGGCGGAAAGAAGTGTGAAAAAGGAGAGGGAAGTTTGAAACCTAAAATTCAAAATCAAGACATCGGGGTTTTAGAGTTTTGAATATTTCACGAGCTCATGGTGAACAAGTACCACATGGGGAGAAAAAAGGTATGGTGAAGTTTGAAATTCAGACTTCAATCTTTTGGGATTTCGAGGTCTCATTTTCCAAGACAATATTCGAAACCCCGATACCCCAAAACCCCAAAAATTGAAACCCAAATCCCCAAGCCCCGAATCCACTCGAAACCCAAATCCCTGAAACCTAAAGTCTCGAATCCCCAAAACCCAAAGTCCTGAATCCCTGAAACCTGAAGTCCCAAACCCCTAAATACGTAAAATTTTAAAACCCCAAGTATGAAATTTGGACTTTGGGGTTTCAGAATTTTAGAACATTGAAACCCTAGCGCACAAAAATTAAAACTTGAATTCCATAATTTGGACTTTAGGGTTTTGGAGTTTTGGAGGTTTCACGAACTCAGGAAGATTAACAATAACCCGAACTCCAAAATCAAAATGTTCGAAGTTATGAATCTTGAAAGTCTAAAATTTTAGATTTCAGAGGATGTGATGCAATTCGGAGTCTGAAAAGGTAGAGATCACCACTGTATTAATGGCAGTATGGCATCCACGTCTTCATATGGCCATAAGTTTTGATCGAGCTTAGATTTTCCCAAAATAGGAATTTTTGGAAAGCTCTCGGTCCATCATTTTAGAGGATGGTTCCAAATTTCTCACCTACCCAAATGATGAAGGTATGGGCTTCCTTTCTTCCCCAACAAGAAAAAATACATGGAGGCATGGGTTTTATAGTGGCACCCATCATTTTTGTAGGTGATTTTGATGCATTTTGGGTGGTTGAAGCTAGATTTAAAACTCTCTCTCTCTCCCTTCTCTCATTATTCATATATATTGTAAGGAGGGGCTCATTTCAAAAGGTTAGATAATCTTTCTTTACACCCTCCCTTCTTCTCTTGTCTATAAGTGAATTTGTGGAGTTCAAACCTCCCATTCAAGTTGTAATGAAAATTTGTGCCTCTTGGCCATTGTAATACATTGTATCAAATTTGTGGAGAAATAATATAAGTCTCTAGATGAATTTCAACCTATCTTGTTTTTATTGCATTCTCTTGATCTCTCATTGCAATTTTGGTTAACTGTGCATGTTAAATTGTGTTACATATTTAATGGTCTGTGTTTAATGGTGAATGAATTCATAGCAATTGGTTGACTTGTGGTGTGTATTCATCCCCTTAAAACTTATTGGTTGTCATATCCATGCAAAGAAGGTGTTCAACATTCCTCTTGGTGCATCACCCCGTAGATTAGGTTTAATTTCTTTGCAATCTTTTCAACCATGTCTCTTTGGAAAGTTAGAGTAGATTTTAAGATAGATCCTCTACATTTTGAGTGTGTGTATCAGAATAGAGGAATAGGAACTGGCCTTCATCTAGATATCTTTCTCAATTGGAAACTCCCACACTTTGGGAAAAGCTCCATGCTATGCAATCAAATTGAAAGTTTTGATCTATCAAGTTGCAAATAATCGGGGTTCTATGATTCCACATCAATAGTTTTGGCATTCCCGGAGGGACATCACAGAGTTAGATTTTTATCATCTTGTAAAGGTTTCTCATTTTCAAGAAAAAATATTAATCCATTGTGTGACCCACATCAATTTTTGGCACGCCCTATAGGACATTGCAAGAGTTAGATTTTTCTCATCTTTTAGAGGTGTCTCATTATGAAGCAATAAATCTTAAGCCACTATGTATCCACATCAACATTTTTGGCATGCCCGGTGGGAGAAATAAGTTATTCCATGATATTTGAAGGTGTTTTCAAGAAATTCAGACTTAGAAAACTACAGATTTATAATTTCAGACCTTTCATCTCTCAGGATGAACTCGAAATCAAATTTCAAGGGCTTAACATGGTCAAAACAAGTCCAAATTTCACCAGTTGATAGATTTTACGATAATCTTCAAAAAGATTTTTTTTTTTTGAAATTTTTAATTTCAAAATTTTGGAGTTTTTGAATTTTAGGTTTTGGGATTTTAGACATCTTAGGATTTTAAAATTTTAGGTTTCGGGATTTCGAGGTTCTCCAAACTTTAGATTTCAAGGTTTCGGACATTTGGAAGTCTTGCATTTTTGGTTTTCGAGACTTTCATTTCAAAAAAATTTAAACCTCCAGAATATCAAATATACAGTCCTTCAAAGTTTTCATTTTAATTTTGTCGAGTTCGGTGTGTGACTTGGCAAAACCCTGGTCTTTTGAGGGTAATTTCCTAACACATCTGGTGACTCCAAAGGGATAGAATTCAGTGGTGTAGCAGCATAGGTTACCCAAGTACATGAGAAGAGTTCGAACTAGGTTTGATACTAGAGAAGAGGGATTATTTGTCTACCTGCAATTATCACCAAGACAGAGGAAGGAGAGGAAGAAGACCACAAAGATCACCATCTCCACCTAGTAGACCTTTTCTCCAATCAACCAGGGTTCTTAGGCCAATCATAATGGCACATCTATAACAACAACCACCTCAGGGACCACTTCACCCATTTTTCAGCTTCACAGGTAGTAGTCCACTTGCCCTAAATGCTCAAAATCCAATTTTAGTTTCAGCACTAAAGAAAATTCCCTATTTCACATGAGAAAATCATACTACTCGTATTGACCACATCCAAATCATTACAAATGTCTGTGCAATTCCTAAAATTAATGAAATGGATGTTGGTCAATTTTTTGGCTTCATCTTTCAAAGGTAAGGCCTTACAATGGTTTAGGATCCTAACAAAGTAGGGTCTATTCAAAATTAGAATCAACTGTGTTCATCTCTTTGTAACCAATTCGAGAGAGGGCATATAATCTATCTTTATTATAACAATTGACAACAATCAAAAGGGCTCCTAATGAGCAAATGGTATATTTTAATTTCTGTTTCCAACAGACATGGGATAGGATTCTGATAGCTATCAAGCCAACTACTGAAAGAGTTTTCCTTTACTTCTTGAAGGGTATGAACTCTGATATAGCTATGATGATCCAATCAATAGGAGGAACAACATTGCGAGGATCCTATGACATAGCTATCGAGAAGAGAACTGTTTGATTCATGTTGGTAAGCTTACACCAAGGCATCCATTGCCTCTATATTTGGAAATGGGAACTCCTATAACTAGTCAAACACCTAAGTTAAATCCCATTCCAGCCCATAGAAATCAAAGTAACAAAGTGAGGTATTAGCTTCTTCAAGCATGTCTAAAGACTCGTAAGAGGTTATGAAACAACTACATAACCTAGGAAATGAACTAGTGGCTATCAAAAGACATCAGGCTCAAGGTTCTAGATTGTATCATCCACAAGCTCGGAGATCAATATAGGGCCCCATATCAGCAAAATAGACCACCAACTTAGGTTGTAAATCAAAATCCAAACCAAGGACAACCTCAAGCTGCCATGCCATTCCGACCATATGATCTAAATGTAGTTTCAACATCAAGAGCCTTGGTTCCAACTCAAAACAAATTGGCACATGCGTACGAGTCATGTTACCCCTTTAATCTACCTCATAATCAATCATCATGTTTCAACGGTGTTCTAAATCAAGATCTAATGGTGTAGACTGTTGGTGTGTCCCAAGAAGCAAATGAGGAGGGAAATCAACAACAAGAAACTTAGCAAGAGGTACCTCCAACAGAAACCACGTTGGTCAATTAGAAAACAAAAGACTTATGTGGAGTTAATCAACCTCCTTTCTAGGGTGTGGCTGCCAATACATGGTCAAAGAAGAGGAACATTGAGGAAGGAAAATCATCTAACCCTGTAGTTTCTCAACCCACTCTCACACCACAAGGTGCTAATAAGACAGTGCAGCTCCAAATGTATCAAATCAACCTAAGGCACCTATTACAACAACACATGTGCCTATTCAAGCTCTAGAAAAGGTTGTGCCAAGTAAGGGGCAACAAAAAGATAATCCATCCCCTTTCAACATCATAGATCAAATGAAGAAAACACATGTGAGCATTTCCATGTGGGAGTCACTGGAAATCCAGGACAATGAGATTTGTTGCAAGCTACAATGGCCAATTGGTCTGCCTCAAATGGATCAAACCAAAGATATGAGAAAGTTCTCACTAATGCAGTGCAACAAGATGGGGGTCAACCAAGAAATAATTTTAAGCCTCTGTCATTCTATGTGTCATTTCATGTCAAGAACCATTTAGTACACAACCGCATGATTGATTCGAGGGCAAGTAGCTCACTAATGCTGAAGAAAATAGTGGATAAATTGGGTCTAAAGTATGAACCATTCCCGAGAGGAGTTATACTGACTAGACATGACAACAGCTTGTATATGATTGGGGTCATCATCACCAATCTAACAAAATGATAATTCTTTACTAGGAACTCATCGTGTTATGATTATTTAGTAATGCATGACTTTTAGTTTGGTGGATGTAACTGAAACACAATAGCAAACATAACACAAGAATACCATAGACTATGATAAGAAAGAATGATGATAAATCTGAAATATAAGTATAAATTATAATATCAACATGAAATTGTTACAATCTCACCCATGAGGTACTTCAAGTGTTACCGACTTCACTTGCCTTCCAACAATAACTATGGGAGAAACTTCACAATTACACCTCTTAATGGCTTCTTTAACACACCTTCAAAATGATGGCTTCCTCTACACACTTACTCATACAATATTTCTCACTACTTCCTTCTATACTAATTGAGGGGGGTGGCCTCTCTATTTATAGAACTTCCGTGCTTATCCATCTTATCTCTAAGATAGGATAAGAAATCTACTCGAAAATCATATTTCATACCTTAACTCTTATCTGTACATGTAAGCTTATCTTTTAAGATAAGATAAACCTTATCATTTCACATGGGTTCCACATTTTTAAACTTTTTACAAATAAAATACACAAAATATTTATGACCTCACTCCTTGTCTTTATTACCAATATAATATATCTAATTCCTAATCATGTAGACCCTACTTCTCTAGTTACCCTAACTTTGACATTTTAACATTACCGAACCACTTACGATAAATATTTACTTTTTACCACAACATTCCTATTGTACTTTTGACTATTACTGTACTATATATTATTGGTGGCGTTGCACTCAGTAGTTTCGTTATCTTCTATCAGATGCTACTACTAACTATACTTAACAACATCCTATTCCTAATACATACATTAATGAAATAGAAATTACGGAGGAAAATTTTAGTGTCAACATCTTCCCCCTTCCTAGCTTCTACTCCGTCCTCGGAGTAGACTATTCCAATGCTTGGAAAATCTTTAACTTGTCATGGTTGACCCATTTCGTAATGGGAGTGCCATCCAATTCCTCCAGTTCGGTATATACCATTTTCATGCATAGCTGCTATTTTGTAGGGTCCCATCCATTTTGGAAGAAATTTTCTCTGTCTTCTTTTTTTTTTTTGTATCGGAATCATATACTAGAACCAAGTCATTCACATGAAATGGAGACCAAAGATCTTTTGATAAAGTATTCCTTCTACTTCATTTTCTTCTTATAGATTGTATCCTTCGCTATTTCACTCATTTCCTCTAGCAAATGAAGATGTACCAACCTTTCTTTTGCTAAATCACTTTCATCCATCCTTTCATTTTTTATAACTCTCACACTGAGAATATCAAACTCAATAGGAAGAACTAGATCAATGCCATAAGCCAACTGAAATGGGGAGTATCTTGTTGCTGACTTTGATGTTTCCCTATATGCGCACAATACTACATGAATCCTTTTATCCCACTTATGTACCTGCAAGGCTGCAACTTTTGCTAGAATTTGACACAACACAAAAAAATTCATTCCACCTGTCCATTTGTGCTTGGCTTGTAAGTTGTTGCCTTCTTGTGCTTAATAGAAAACTTATTGACTAGGGATTCTACCACCTCATTAATGAAGTGGCTTCCTTGATCTGTTACAATTTCTAATGGACAACCAAATCTAGTGACAATGCATTCATATATGAACCTTGCCACTTCATCCATGGAATTTTTTTTCAATGTCCTAGCTTCAACCCACTTGGTTAAATAATATGTGGCAACTACAATATACTTATTTTGGCATGGGGTAGTTGGAAGTGAACCTATAATGTCTATTCCCCATGTTTCAAAGGGGCCAAGTAGAAGAATAGGGCATAATGGAGCTGATGAAGTCTTACGGTTACCATGTGTTTGACAAATATCACATGTCTTACAATAATTATAATAATCTCTAAAAAGAGTGGGCCAGTGATAACCTACATCCAAGATCCTTCTTGTTGTAAGTTGTCCAAAGAAGTGTCCTCCACATGTACCATTGTGGAATTCTTCTATCAGCTCCTTCCCTTGATCACGTCCAACTACCCTCTTATACTATCCATCAGGTCCTATTTGAAATAATACTCCATGCATAATAGAATATGGATGACTAGCTTGAGTAATCTTCCTCTTAGTCTTTGCATTGGCACCATCAGGAAACTTGAATTCATTCAGATAATTCCAAATATCTATGTATTCACTAGGGATTGTGTCAAGGGATAACAATGCTACATCTAGGAAATCATCATCGTCACAAGTTTAACCTAAACCATCATAGGCTCGAGACAAGTGCATTTGCATTGACATGCTTCATTCTGGCCTATCTATAATATCAAATTCAAATTCTTGTAGCAAAATTATCCATCTTGTTATCCTCCCTGATGGGTTAGGCTTATTTAAAATATATTTTCGAGCCTGATGATCTATTACAACTATAAATTTCTGCCCTAGCAAGTACTTTCTAAACTTCTTTACACCAATAATGATAGCTAGAGTCTCTTTTTCTATTACAACATAATTTACCTCAGCACTACTCATTTGTCTGCTCCCAAAGTAAACTGGATGATCATTCTCGTTTTCATCTTTTTGGCTCGAGTACTTCCTAGTGTTGCATCTGAGGCATCAATATACACAATGAATGGCTTGCTTCAATATGGATTCTTTAAAATAGGTGAAGATACCAAGGCTTCCTTCAGCTTGTTCAAAATCTTCATGCGCCTTATTTCCGGTTCATAAGTAACATCCTTCTTCAAGAATCTGGGTTAGTGGTCGTGTAATTTTTGAGAAATTCTTGATGAACCTTCTATAGTAACCCACATGGCCTAAAAATGATCTCAACTTACTTTTATTCATGGGAAATGGTAACTCTTTGATTTTTGAAACTTTATCAGGATCAGTACCAATACCATCTTTGGATACAACATGCCCTAACAAGACACCTTTAGAACATCCAAAGACACACTTTGTAGGGTTTAGTGAGGCTTGTGCTTCATCTAACCTTTGAAATGATGTTTCCATCTAGTGCAGGTGGTCCATCTTGCTCCCATAGATGTAAAAATCATCTAGAAATACTCTAATGAAGTTCCCAATATAGGGTTCAAACACCCTATTCATCAAACACTAGAACGTTTCCAAAGCATTACACAACCCAAAAGGCATAACTCTATAAGCAAATGTTCCCCAAGGAGTGGTGAACGTGGTATTTAGTTGATATTTCTCTACTATGCAAACTTGGTTGTATCCGTTATATCCATCAACAAAACTATAGCACTCTGCCACCGTCACTTCGTCCAAGATCCGATCCGAGAATGGAAGAGGGTAATGATCCTTCTTTGTTTCCTTATTGAGCTTCCTATAATCAAAACAAATGCATAGCTTCTCATTCTATTTTATTGAGATCACAATGGGAGAAACCCATTCTGAATTATCCACAGTAAATATGAATCCTGCATCAAGCAACTTATCTACTTCTTCTTTCACAGCTTGGAAAAATTAGGATTCATTATATATGGCATTTGATTTATGGGCTTAGCACCATCTACTAGATCAATATAATGTTCTACCCAACTTACTTGATGGAGTTCCTTGTAATCAAAATTGAATAGGTGTATGTACCTTCGAAAGAGATGGAGGTAGCATTCCTTCTCACTCTCCATCACAACATCACCAATATTTATTTATTGGAGATGATCATCAATTTCATCTTCAGATAATTTTATGGGTTCATGAGTCGGTGTGACTGGAAGGATATCCATGACCAAAACATCAACCTCACTTTCTTCATCTTTTGTGTCCACTTCACTGGTACTAGAGTAATAAGAGGATTTCCAATCATCAGTTTCATCACTTGAATCCACAGGTTCTACCTTATGATGCCGAGGGATCACATTTATCTTCACCCTCTCTCTACCATGTCCAAGTGTCATGAAGCCTTCATTCCAGTAGTTTCTTGCATGAACTCTCCTTAGTCATGGTCTTCCCAACAACATTAGGTATGCAACAAGTACCATTTTTCATCACCTGAAAGTCTACCACACATACAACACCCATAACAGATATTGCCACATTTGAAACAACACCTTCTGGTTTATTTTTTCCCTTATTTAATGACCTTAACATAAGTGTTGAGGGGTGATTAATTTTTAAACCCAACATATTCATTACAGAATCGATCATTACATTAATTGCAGCACCTCCATCAACTAAGACATCATGAATTGAAATACCATTACATAATACCTCAGCATGTGGAGCATAGGGATTTGCCTCTACCTCTAAAACAGGGACCTCAACCTCCTTCCTTCGTCGAGCATTGATTGCACTTCGCAGCTCCCGCCTCTTCTTAGAAGACAGCCAAGAGTTGACCATATGTAATATTTACAAACCTTTTGGACAGATCTTCTAAGATGGAGTATGGTCCTTGTCCCTGTGAAATCAGAAAATCTTGCACACCTAACTTTCTTCTCCTATGTTTCTTACTAGTTTCTCCTTTCATCTTCTTAGGATCATTTTCATCTTGGTTATCTTTTTATTTCTTTCTTTTTTGTTACAAACACATCTACTTCATTATTTATGCTCTTATCTACTACATCAAAAGAATTCACAGTGTAATTTTCCTTTATCATTATCTCTCAGTACTGGATTTAGAAGCTCTATCACGGACAATTATACTTATAATGAATTTTTTTATGACAACCATAACATACAACTTCAAAAATATTTCTTTTTGGACCTCTATCTCCTCCCTGAGAACTAAATTCCTTTCCTTGAAGAAGATTAATAGTTAACTGACCCATCTTCTTGAGTAGATCTTCATACTTAGTAGATGTACTAGGGAAAATATTTGTGCTCACCAAGAGTGGTTATGGATTCTGGACCAAAGGTGTTGGTGTAGGCTCTACCTTAGCAATAATTTCTTTGGGCTCCTCTTCCATGCTTTCTTCTTTCCTTCTTGCAATCTCCTTTTCTTTTCAATGGTAGATGGGTGGCCATACTTCACTCGTTGTCTAATCTCTCGGCTTCATCCCAAGAATGAAGTTCTTACAGAGAGGAGATTATCCACGCCATTCATCAACCCATCCGCTAATCCTACCTTCCGGATCCGGGTATCGAGCTTCCTCCTTAGCTCTAGAACATGAGCATGATAATCCCTTATCTTCTCGCTTCTCTCCTTGGGATAGCTTTGTGATATCGATCATGAGATCTACATTTTTCGTTGTTCACCATATTATTCAAGAAAACTTTTTGTTAATAAATCTCATGAATTTTTCACATTATCACCTATGTTTCAAACCACCTAAGGGTTGAACCATCCAAAAAGGTAGGAAAAAATTCAGTCCATTGTTCCCTTCTTATGAGACCATTACAAATGAAAGATCGTTTAAACTCTTGAATGAAAGAGGAAGCATATTCATTAGATTGGGCTAAAAAAATAGGAATCTTCCCCATTTTCAAAAGTAACCACAGTGAAATACCAACCCAAAATTACAATCAACAAGACTTATGTGCACAAATAATTGGAATCACTATAATAGAAAGTACTTTACACCTTTTTACAGTAAAATAGAAATGACCATGGTAAACTATGGTGAAACTTGACTTACTGCAGTAAAAAATGAGTTTATTGTGGTAAACACTATTCATGGTAAAAAGTGAAGTTACTGCAGTAAATACTATTCACGATAAAAATTGACTTTACTGCGGTAAATACTATTCATGGTAAAAAGTGACTTTACCATGGTAACTACTATGCAAAGTAAAAACAAGGTTACCCTCCAAATGTTTTCTGACTAAGTGGGAATATCTCTCCAGAAAATCCACCAACGAGGAATGGTCCCAGAAATGGAACCAAAATGTCATCACCAATCCGGCACTATGATAATTATTTACCGGGAACTCCTCGTGCTATGATTCTTTAGTAATGCACAACTTTTAGTTTGGTGGATGTAACTGAAACACAACAACAAACATAATACAAGAATACCATAGACTATGATAAGAAAGAATGATGATAAATCTAAAATATAAGTGTAAATTATAATATCAACATGAAATTGTTACAATCTCACCCATGAGGTACTTCAAGTGTTACTATCTTCACTTGCCTTCCAACAATAACTATGAGAGAAACTTCACAATTACACCTCTTAATAGCTTCTTTAACACACCTTTAAAATGATGGCTTCCTTTACACACTTACTTATATAATATTTCTCACTACTTCTTTCTATGCTAATTGAGGGGGTGGCCTCTCTATTTATAGAACTTCCAGGCTTATCCATCTTATCTCTAATATAGGATAAGAAATCTACTCGACGAATCATATTCCATACCTTAACTCTTATCTCGTACATGTAAGCTTATCTTTTAATATAAGATAAACCTTATCATTTCACATGGGTTCCATATTTGTAGAATTTTTATAAATAAAATACCCAAAATATTTATGACCTCACTCCTTGTCTTTATTACCAATATAATATTTCTAATTCCTAATCATGTAGACCCTACTTCTCTACTTACCCTAACTTTGACATTTTAACATTACTGAACCACTTACAACAAATATTTACTTTTTACCACAACATTCCTATTGTACTTTTGACTATTACCATACTATACATTATTGGCAGCATCGTACCGGCAGTGCCATTATCTTCTATTGGACGCTACTACTAATTATACTTAACAACATCCTATTCCTAATACATACATTAATGAAATAGAAATTACAGAGGAAAATTTTAGTGTCGACATGTGTCATCAAAGGTTTAAGCCTAAAACTACATGCATGTCCCAATGTCATCATCTTGTAGGATGTTTCCGTAATTGACTTACCACCATTCTTTGCACTATGTTTATCAAGGGACTTCTTTGCCAAAATTTATGGATATCTATTAGTAGGCAAGTCACACATGCTATTTAGAACAAGATATGGAACTAAGGCTATAACTAGGTTGGAAACAATTGTAAACTTTCACATTGAGTTTCATGTGCCAAGTCCTATCAACACAAATTTATCATCCTTTGATCAGTACAGTGTTCAAATGATCTAGAAACCGGTACTAAGGTTGAGGGTATTCCATATTTTGACCTAGTTGAATTGGTAAAAAAATACATGCTTTCAATCCTTACAAGGAAATCAAAGAATCAAAATTGGGTTTATATTGTGTACAAGGATAAAATTCACCCATTCTTAGCCTCATGAAGCTGGAAAACAAGGATGATAATAAAGTTTGGCAACTACTTTTCGATGCCTCAAGAAGAAAATAAGGTATTGGATGAGGTGCAATGTTGGTTTCACCACGTAACATCGAGTATTATTTAGCTTTTTGTTTTCATTTTTCCTGTTCAAACAACATGGCTGAATATGAAGCTTTGATTTGTGGACTTCATTGGGTAAGTAAAAGAGGCATAAAGAACTTGCAAGTGTTCAGGATAACAAACTAGTTGTGAATCAGGTTAGGGACAACATGTTGTGAATAATGACCTTCTCAAGAGCTATGAAAACATGGTATGGGTTTGAAGCATTCAACATTGAGTCCATACCTAGGAAGAATAATGAAGCCATGGATAGAATTACAGCCATTGGGGAAACATTTGATGTAGTTGACAGTATAAAAAGAAATAGAACACAACCACATATCCATGTGATTATAAGGCCAATAGTTCCAGCTAACAACACAAGATAGCAGTGTTCAAAAATTATCAATAGATTATTAATTTCTTGCAAGAGGAAGCTAAAATTTCATATAGGAATCAAGATAAATTAGAGCAACAATATGGGGATCGTGTAGTGTAGTGTGGACCAACATGCTTCCAAAAAGGATTGGTGATGTTGGATTTTATCTTTAATCTCAATGATCAATTCCAAAAGGAAAATGCCAACATACCGGTCAATGGAGAGGATTTAGAACCAATTTCAATTGGAGAATTTAAAACACTCCAAATCAGAAAAGTCTCCATTGATGAGGAGAGATATGAGTTCATATAAATTTTCTAAGAGTTTATAGATGTCTTCACTTGGAGTTATGAGGTGCTAAACGGATTTAATCCTAAGTTGGATCAACACACTATAGAAATAGATCTATATGCTAAGACGATTAGTAAAATGCATAGACCAATCAACCCACACATTAAGCCTCTCATGAAGAAAGAGATAAAAAATATGATAGAGGTGAGCATTATATTTCCAATCAAGAACTCAAGTTTGATTGCAAAATTAGTGTTGTTCGAGAAAAAGAATGGGGAAATATGGTTATGCGTAGACTTTCAGGACCTTAACAGGGCATCTCTCAAGGACCACTACCTACTCCCTTCAATGAAGCAAATATAGTAGTTGGTAGCTAGTTCGGAAAGATTCTCTCTCCTTGATGGCTATTTGGGGTATAATAAGATAATGATGAAAGAAGACAATCGGTTCAAATTTTCTATCAAATAATGATAAGTGTGGCACTTATGCCTACGGGAAGATGCCATTTGGACTATCAAATCATGGAGCCACTTTCCAAAGGGAAATGGATATGTCATTCAAGGGTTGATCAACAAAATAGTGCTAGTGTCTCTTAATGATATCACCGTGCTCTCCAAAATGTGGCGATCATCTCTTTCATCTAAGGCAGGTGTTTCAAAGGTGTAGGACATTCAAACTTTCTTTAAACCTAAAATAATGTGTGTTCTTGGCCCACGAATTAATTCAAGAATGTCCCTTTCCAAGTCATAAGAAGGCCCTTTAAATTAATTTGAGCATTTCCCTTTCCAAGTCATAAGAAGGCCCTTCAAATCTTCTTAAGAATGATCAATTTTTTCCATAGATTTGTACCAAACTTTTCCACTCTTGTGAAGCCAATAACATTGATGTTAAAGAATAACATGGCATTTAAGTGGATATTTGAATGCAAATCAAGTTTCAAGGCCATCAAATAGGCTATATCTCAATCCCCAACTCTCATTAATATGGGCTTCTCCAAGGATTTAATGTTTTATGCCTTTGGTGGTTTAGAAACAATTTATGCAATCCTAGTACAATGGAACAAAGAAGGATCTCGAGTAGTTGGTTACCTTCTTTCGTCAAAGTTTGGAGGAATATGAAACTAGGTACTCCTTCATTGAGAAGCATGTCCTTGCAATAATTAGGAGTCTAAATAAGTTCAAGCACCTAGTTTCAAAAAACAAGATCCAATGCTTGTTTCCCATGCGGGAGTCAAGGAATTTCTTTTGAATAAGGATTTAAATGATAAACCTACAGGATGGATCAATCGTGTCATGGAATATGACATTGAAGTTAAATTCACTAAACTATTCCATGGAAAAGGATTATGTGAACAACTAGCCTTAAGTTGACATGATGAAGCAAGTAATGAAAAGGAGGTTGTTTTAGTGATACAGGATAGTCATGAGTAAGAAAATGAAGATATGCCTATTCCTTTTTGAACTCAAGACATGATACACTTCCTACAAACATGACTATTCCCTCCTAAAATGAGAAAAGAAAAGAGGAGATACCTCATATTAAAATTCATTCCATATGTGCTTGTTGATGGTGGTTTTTTCAAGAAAGACATCAATGGCATCCTATTGAGGTGTATTGGAATGAATCAAATTGAGATGGTGTTACAGAGTTTCACAATGGAGAGGCCAGATTTCATTTTTCTCCATGAGTAACAACTCTCAATATAATGAAAGAGGGGTGCTATTGGCCCACAATGTTCGAAGGATCGCTATACTTGGATAAACAAATGTAAAAAATGTGTGTTCTTCATAGGAAAGGAAAGGTTAATAGCACTTCCATTGCACCCAATTTCATTTCACGAGTCATTCATGTAACAGGATTGGGATTCATTAGGGTCGGTAATCCTAATTCTAGCTAAGATCACAAGTGGATTTTGACAGCAAAAAACTATTTCACTAAGTGGGCTGAGGCGGTAGCACTCAAAGAAGCTAACAAGTCTAACATACTGAACTTCTATGAGGGTATAATGATTAGTTTCAAAGTGGGCCGATACTATAATATCAAACAATGCATTGGCATTCTTAGGTTCCAAGATCACATAATGGGTTGTTAGGAACATAATCTATCTAAGAACCTCTTCTAATTATTACCCGTAGGGTAACGGATAAGCAGAGTCCATGAACAAGAACTTTTTGAAGATCATTAGGAGGACTTTGGATGAAAATCAAAGAACATGGCATACCAAGCTCAAATCGACTTGTGGGCTAACAAGATAACACCAAAGAGGTCAATAGGTAGCTCTCCCTACAAGTTGGTCTATGACAAGGAAGCAATGTTACCTATATCATTGGAGCTACCCGCATTGGAGTTCATGAGGTAGTTGGAGTTGTCATAATTTGAACCAATGGAGGCTAGGTATGTAGAGCTGATGGAATTGGAAGAAATAAGAGAACATGTAGTGCAGACGATGGAGAAAGATCAAGCCTTAGTCAAAAGATGGTTTGATAAGAAAGAAAAAATGGGATGAAGATCGAGAAAAATTGGTTAGGCATTCCAAGTTCGATTCCATTTGGAGTGGCCCCTACATGGTCACAAGAAGTAAGAATAGTAATACCTTCTAATTGTCTACCCCGCAATTCTAGTTAACAGAATGTATCTTAAACATTTCTACCGAAAAGAGAAAGGTTTCATCTATTGGTGTGTGTTATTTTCCACATCATTGGGTGAGTCATCTCACTAGGTGAGATCGTAGGTCCATGTGTCATTTAGGGGTCATTATGAGATTCTTTTACCGTTAGTGCATCATATGCATCGTTAGGAGTTACACTTCTATTCTCGCAATGTAACTCCCCTCTCCCGCTGAGTTGTCATGATTGCGGCACTAAGGGTTACTCAAGACCTCCTATATGTACAGCCCTTTGGATCTATGAGATAGAGAGAGAATTTTGTGCATTATAACGAGGTTCTACCCATGTTTCAAATATTTTTATAAACATTCGAGTTGATGCTCGCTCCTCTTGATATCTATTCAAGTTGTCGTTCACACATCTGCTCATGTGTATGTCATCCTGTGATTCTCACGTTTCGGTTTTGAACCCTATTTCATAGTATCAAACGGATCTTGTGGATCTGTGCACTCTTACTTTATGTGTGTGTTTTCTCGGCCGGCATGATATTCAGTTTCTCATGTGTTTTTCGTAATGGATATTCCAATCATGCTCTTCTTGCATTGATTTTGGGTGTTATACCTTTGTTCGTGGGTTTGTGGTTTTGGTTTTGGTTCGTGGTTTTGATTTTTCAAGGATCTCGCATGCATTTTCTCGTGTGACTTGGGGTGCATTTCTATTGGTGTGTGTGGCATTTCCCTCACCTCTTATTTATTTATTAGGTGTATTGCCACCTCACCAGGTGATTCATCTCACTTAGGTGAGATCATAGGTCTTAGGTGTCATATTAGTTATGATAGATTCTCTTACAGAATCTATCATATGTGTAAGTTGTGTCATAGGAGTTACATTCCCATTTGGGAAAGTAACTCCTCTTCTCCATTATGGAGGAATCTTTTCTTACATGGGAGTTACACATTTACTCCCCTATATGTACACACCTTTCCGATCTATGAACAATGGAGTATGGGCCTCTTTTGAGCCATTTTCCCTCAATGCATGCACATTGCTTTCCGGTGAGTTCTTGCTTTGATCTTGAAGCTACGCCATTTCCATGGTTGAGTGCAACATGTCGATGCTCACGGATTCCCTCCAGATCTTTGTCATTCCTCGACATGGTATCAGAGCTCGGGGATTGGAATCATGTTGCTCACCTCGGTTGCTTACTACTCTCCACCTCGTAGTTTCTTGTGCAAGTTCTCATTCTTGTTTTGTGCTCTACTTGCATTGATTCGGGCATTTATACCTCCGTTTGGGTTGTTCGTGGGTGTCTTTGGAGTGTTCATGGTTTTTCGGCCTTGCATGAGGGTCTTGAGAGGTTCTGCTACTTCTGATTGTAGGTTCGAGTTTTTTCTTGGTTCCTGCATTCGTGTTGCTCTGCCCAAGCCCTCTGGTCATTGGCTTCTCCACTAGCTCGATTCGAGCTATGCTAAGGCTTCCAGCGTGGAAACTTATTTTTTTCTTTCCTTGGTGTGGAATCTAAATGTGGCTATTTTTGTGGTTGTTGGCTCATGGTGTTCACTGCTCATGGTGTTCAATGTGTTCGTTGTTCATGAAATTTCTTGAAACAAGACTCTTTTGGATGCATAGCCAGCCACATGTATCTATTTGAATGCTCAGGCACGTAGGTGGTTCGCTGTTTGAATGCTCTGCACAACCATCATCTCTAGTGATCAGCTCATTTTTTGGTTCAAAAGCTCAGTTTTCAGTCTACAACTCATTTTTTGCCCCCAAGTGGTCATTTTGCCCTAGTTATCATGTTTTTCTGCTATTCTACCTCCGTGTGTCTAGTTGCTAGCTCATTTTTTTGAATCCTTGGACGTTTTTTAACCCTGCGCACCCATCAACAATTACACAACGCTTTTATGGATTTTTTGGCATTTTTTGGCCGTTTAGGATCTTTGATGCTCTCCCATGTGCCTGCACCACCTCCATCTCCCTCTTCAACTTGCTCTTGGAGCATCTCCATGTATTTCCTATCACGTTCATCTTTGCAACAAATCCGGCCTTACACAACAGTCCAAATCAACAAAACCAACACATGGACTTGGCATTTTTGGCGGTTTGGGGTTCTACACGTGGACTACTCTTGAGTGTAGCACTTCCAACGTGGGCCCCCTCCACCTTTTTAATGCTTTAAGGTGTAAGAAAAATTTTAAAACATTCATTTTAGCATTGTAATTTGGGTTTTTTGCTTGTTTTAAATACCCTCCTACGCTTGTTGAAGATGGAGGACGAGGTCTGGGGTTGGCAGGAGGCTAATCCCCCCTCGTAGTCAAAACAAAACCCTATTAAAATTCCATGTCTTTCCAAAGTAAGTACTCAAACGACACCCTCTCGCACCCATTTCGGGCACTTTTTTAATTAGTTTAAAGTGTTTATTGACTTTTTCCATCGGCTTGTGGGAATCTTAATAATGCCATAACTTTTAACTCACAGCTTGGTTTTGAGCGCTTCTTTAGTCAAAGTTGCATGATTTCTCACCTATTATGTGATGACATTGTCAATTTTGTAAATGCACTAATTTTATAAAGTGCCGCAATCTAGGGGGTTGACTATAGTATTGGGCTTACACATGCGCAGGCGCAGATTGGTGAGTCTTATGTCTTACTTTTGTGCATCTTACATTTTTCATCATAGAGAGTGATCTTTCTAGACTTGAGTGTCATAGGATCGCCTTATAGCCTCCACCACTTCTCACAGGAGAGGGAACTATTCAGATTGGCGTGCTTCCATGGAATGTTACTTTGCTCATGAGGGTCTTTCACCCTTCTTACTTAGGTCGGTCCCCCGCACCCCTTGATCATCTTCATCTAGAGGACTTCCTTGACACTTATGACCATGTATTTTGTCACATGATGATGCATGTCTCTCGATCTCTTTGGTTTCACGTGGCACACTCAAATCCACCTCACCATGTTTAGAGCATTCTTCAGTCCCTCTATGGAGACCTTTCACATACTTCCGCCATTGTTGCTCTCCCGATTCAATTGTCTCCTCCTCTTCTTCATGTGATGAAAATTCCACTGACATAGACTCATTTGGTTCTACTTCTGATGACGAGGATTTTGCATCTAGTTCTAATGTCAAGAGTACTACAGAGGAATCTTCTCCTCTTTATCTCATTATTCCAGAGAGTGTTGTCACCCCTCCCATCTCATCAGATATCGAGTAGTCTCCTACTTAGCCTCACATCGTCATTACACCCGCCTCCTTTCCACTTCTAGTGTGCGAGGCCCACTTCACTCCTCTACCTTCATTGGATGACTCATACCTATCTGACATCACTCTTCTATTTGTTGAGCCCCCTCATTGGGACGAGTATCTACCTGACCTTAGTCATCTTTTCACAGAGTCTACTTGTGATGCACTACAAGTCCCTCATCCATCTACAGGTGTTTTAGAGGATTTCATCATCTCTATTGTTGGGAGTGCCCCTTCCGGGAATCATGTCACTTCCACATTTTCGGAGACCTTCATTGATCCACCTCGCCTATGGATCCCTTTTTCGTTGTGGAGGATACATTGTTCCCTTCACATCACATGGACATAATTTTTATAGGTGTTCACTCTTCACACTCTAAAAGTTCTACGTATGTGGCATTACCTTCGGTTCTTTCGCACTCACTTGCTAGACCTATGTCACACTTCAGTGCACCAGACTCAGAGTTCTTCATGTTATTGCCTTTAGTTTCCTTTTCAGGAGTGGGCAGACTTCCAACACATCATTTCTATCCTTCCTAAGGGCAGGCACACAGTTCGGTGTGGGTGGCTCTTCTTCAGTCCAGAGGTAGAGGATCTCGTCATTGAAATTATTTTGGGAGACCTCCTAGAGCTGCAGAGTTTAGATCCATCCATGGCATCTTTTGCATTCCTCTCATCTCCCTCTTCTTCTCTCTTCTTCTTCTTTCTAAGAGATTGCCTCTTTGTACATGGGTACCTTTTCAGGCTCGTCTATGGTCGGGACCCATTTTTGGCATCTTTCTTAGATTAGAGAGTGTTTTTTTCTCTTGTGGTGGATGTTTTTCCCACTGGGTTTTCCTTCACTGCTTGGGACTTCTTTTTCTTGTACGTGGGTACCTCATCAGGCCTTGTGTCGGGACCCACTTCTCATCTCTGACTTGCCGCCTCATCCTAAGTTACAATGAAGGGGGGGTGTTGGTGTGTGTGGCATTTCCTTCACCTCTTATTTATTTATTAGGTGTATTGCCACCTCACTAGGTAGGTAATCTCACTTAGGTGAGACCATAGGTCTTAGGTGTCATATTAGTTATAACAGATTCTCTTATAGAATCTGTCATATGTGTAAGTTGCATCACAAGAGTTACATTCCCATTTGGGAAACTAACTCCTTTTCTCCATTATGGAGGAATCTTTTCTTACATAGGAGTTACACATTTACTCCCCTATATGTACACACCTTTCCGATCTATGAACAATGGAGTATGGGCCTCTTTTGAGCCATTTTCCCTCAATGCATGCACATTGCTTTTCGGGTGAGTTCTTGCTTCGATCTTGAAGCTATGCCATTTCCGTGGTTGAGTGCAATGTGTCGATGCTCATGGATTCCCTCTAGATCTTTGTCATTCCTCCGACAATTTCAGGTTCACGGGTTGCAGATTTCAGAGTTTAGTGTTGTCTTGTTTTTCACTTCAAGCTATACTCTACCTACTCACCTTACTTGTCTGCATGCATCCTCCTCATGGTGAATCAAGCCTCTCTACATTGGTTTGGGTTGTTGTATGCTCAGACTGGTGTTGAATCATGTTTTCATTGGTGTATCCTCAGACTAGTCTGAGCTCTGTGCTCATTGTTGTGGTTATTGGTTGACGTTGTTATTTAGTGCATCAATCTCACACTGACTTGAATCGTGCTTGGTTGAACACCAGTTACCTTTAGCTCATCATTTTTCATTTTTATTCCATTGCTCCATCCAACTTGTGCGTATGCATTGATCCATGACTCGGGTTTTCTTTGGGAGCTCGTGGGCCTACATCCAACTCAGGTTTCAACCTCCATCCACATATTCAAAGTTGATTTCAATTTGTTCTCTGGATGGTCTACGTGTTCTGTGTTGTCATTTCCCTTGTGCCTAGTTCTCGTGGAATCTCGCCCACGTCAAATGGTTACAGTGCATAGTCATTACACTCACTTTTGGACTTTGTACAACGAGTGCCCCCCTCTTTTGACATCGTAAGCTCCATCTGACAACCAACAACCCATAGCTTGGTGGATTTTACAAAGTAGACTCGGTGGAGAATCTTGTTTAGCTCAAACTTACCTCCCTCTAACACATGGATTTTCTTCTCCACTTGGAGGTTACATCTGTAGCACCTTATCACAACTTGGAGGCTCAACAAATCAACCCCTAGCTTAACAACGTGGGCTCCCATTCTCTCGAGTAGCTCGGTCAACACTACGCTAACTTGATCATATCCTTCCTTTTAGAACTTGTTTAGCACTTAAAACTGTTGGTGTGTGTATTTTCCACAACATTAGGTAAGACATCTCGCTTAGGTGAGATCATAGGTCCATGTGTCATTTAGGGGTCATTATGAGATTCTCTTATGCATCGGTGTGTCGGCATGTCGGTCGTCATATGCATCATTGGGAGTTACACTTCTATTCTCGGGAATGTAACTCCCCTCTCTACTTGAGTTGTCGCGATTGCAGCATTGGGGGTTACTCAGCACCTCCTATATGTACACCCCTTTAGATCTATGAGATAAAGGAGAGTTGTATGGCTTAACTAGGTTCTACCCATGTTTCAAATCTTTGCATGCACATTCGGTTGATGCTCACTCCTCTCGAGATCTCTTCACGCTATCATTCGCACGTCCGTTGATGTGCATGTCATCCCTCATGATCCTTGCTTATGGGTTTTAAACCCTCTTTCATGTTATCAGAGTAGATCTTGTGGATCCGAGCACTCATCGGCATTTCGTATGTGTTTTTCGACTTCCAACGTGATATCCAGTTCTCATTGCGTACGTCGTAATGGCGATTCCGATCGTCCTCTACTTGCACTAATTTTGGGCATTTTCATACCTCCATTCATGTTCATGGGTTTTGGTTTCTTGCTCAAGTGTTTGAGGTTGTTTTTTGAGTTTCTGGTGTTTTCAGCTTTAGTGTCTTTAACTAATTGATTCTCTGGGGTTGTATGCATGTTTTGTGGACTTCAGGTTATAGATTTAAGAGTTTTGTCTTCGAGCTACTCCACCTGCTCACCTTTATTGTCTGCATGCATCCTCCTCCTGGTGAATCGAGCCTCTCTACATTGATCCATGGTTTGGACATCTCGTTCCCTAGTTTTTCAGTGGTGTTGTTCATGGTTTTTCCCGTAGGTGTTTGGCGTGATCTGTTTGCTCATGCTACAAAGATTGTTTCCAACGCTGCTTTTTTAACTGCTGGTTTCAACGCTTCCAATGCTCGGAGCTTCCATATAGGTCTCAATCATGGTTTCCTCCTATGGTTCAGCTCGTGCTTCCTTTGCTCAACATTTTTCCTACGTTTGGAATCTTTGCTCAGTCGTTTCTCCTTCTGCTCAGCTTTGGCACGTTGCTTCCTTCAGTCACATGGTTTCTCCAACAACTACCTGCATTTTCTCTTCAAACCTGCAGCTGGAATCATTTCCAACATCTCCACAACCTCCTTGGCATGTTTTACAATCCTCGGCACTTACAACCTACTCCAGTGGCTCCGTATTTGCTTAGAACGGTTTTCCCAAACCTGCAATGCATCAACTCAACGTTCCACCATGTGTAGACCTGCTCATGGCCGTTTCACCCGTGCTCAACCATTTTTGGGCCTTTTTGGAAATTTTTTTGGCATTTGGGTTATTCTGTAACATGTAGTAGCTCCACCTCCCTCCCAACTCCACGCATCTGCTCAACAGCTCACAACCAGCATGTTATTTTTTTTCTTGGCACATTTTTTTGTTGCAGACCTGAGTGGAACAACAACCTCCAGCTCTCTTCCACGTGGCTTCCAACTCCCTTGAGAGCAGCTCTTTCCAAACGTGGGCCCCTCCTCTCATCACCTTCTTTTTTAATGTTTTAGGGTGATTAAAAAAACATTTCATTTTCATGGCATGTAATAATCTTTAAGGTTGTTTTTTGGCTTGTTTTATCATCCTTCCTTCGAGTGTCGAAGACGGAGGGTGAGGTCTGGGGTTGGCAGGAGGCTAATCCCCCCTCATAATCAAAACAAACCCCTACTAAAATTCCATGCCATTTCCAATGAGTAGTCACATGATACCCTTTGCACCCATCTCGTGCACTTTTTTAATGCATTTGCAGTGTTTATTGAAATTTTCCATCAGTTGTAGGAATCATTTTAATGCCATAACTTTTGACTCGCAACTCATTTTTCAGTGCTTCCTTGGTAAAAGCTGCATGATTTCTCACATTTTACGTGATGAAATTGTTAGTTTTATAAATTCACTACTTTATAAAGTGCCAAATTCTAGGGGGGTTGATTGTACTCTTGGGCTTACACATGTAGACACATTATTGACTAAGTCCGATGTCTTGCTTTTGTGCACCTTGCACTTTTGATTCTGCATCATGGAGAGTGCTCTTTCTATACTTAAGCAACATAGGATTGCCTTACAGCCTCCGCCACTTCTCACTGGGAGAGGGAACTATTCATCTTGGCGTGCTTGATGGAACGTGACTTTGCCCACGAGAGTCTTTTACCCTTCTTTCTTGGGCCAGTTCCTACACCCGCTGATCATCATCATCTAGAGGAATTTCTTGAAACTTGTGACCATGTATTTGATCACATGATGATGCATGTCTCTCATTCTCTCTCGTTTCACGTGGCAAACTCAGATCCACCCCACCATGTTTGGAGAATTCTTCGGTCCCTCTATGCAGACCCTTCACATACTGCAGTCATTATCATATCTTCGCTGATTGAGTTGTCTCCTCCATTTCTTCATGTGATAACAATTCCACCAATAGAGACTCACTTGATTCTACTTCTGATGACGAGGATTATGCACCTAGTTCTGATGTAGAGATTACTACAGAGGACTCTTCTCCTCTTTGTCTCACTATTCCCAGAGAGTGTTCGACATCCCACATCTCATCGGATATCGAGTAGTCTCATACTTAATCTCATACGGTCATCAAGGATGCCTCCTTTCCACTTCCAATGTGTTAGGCCCCTTCCACTCCTCTACCTTCATTGGATGACTCATACATGTCGACATCGCTCTTCTATTTGGTGAGCCCACCGATTGGGGACGAGTATCTACCGACCTTAATCGTCTTTTCACAGAGTCTACTTGTGATGCTCTATAGGTCCTCGTCCATCTATAGGTGTTTTAGAGGATACCATCATCTCTTTTGTTGTGAGTTCCCCTTATGGGACTCTTATCACTTCCACTTTTCCGAGACCTTTATTGATCCACCCTCAGTTGTGGATCCCTTTTCTATTATGGGGGATGTTTTTTTCCCTTCACATGACTTGGACATCCTTTCTATAGGTGTTCCTCTTTTTCACTCTGATAGTTCTACACACATGGTAATGCCTTTTGTTCCTTGGCACTCACTCACTAGACCTATGTCACACTTCAGTGTACTAGACTAAGAGTTCTTCATGTTGCTGCCTTCAGTTTCCTTTGTGGAGTGGGCGGACTTCTAACACATCATTTATGTCCTTCCTAAGTGTAGGCACACATTTCATTGTAGGTGGCTCTTCTTTAGTCCAAAGGCAGAGGATCTCATCATCAACCTTCTTCGGGACACCTCCTACAGCTACGAGTTTAGATCCATCCATGGCATCTTTTGCATTCCTCTTCTCTCCCTCTTCTTCTCTCTTTTTCTTCTTTTCGAGAGATTGCCTCTTTGTACATGGGTACCCTTTCATGCTCGTCTATGGCTAGGACCCATATTTGGCATCTTTCTTAGATTAAAGAGTGTGTTTTCTCTTGTGGTGGATGTTTTTCCCACTGGGTTTTGCTTCACGCTTGGGATCTTTTTCTTGTACGTGGGTACCTCATCGGGCTTTGTGCAGGGACCTATTTCTCATTTCGACTTGCCACCTCATCCTAAGTTACAATGAAGAGGGAGGTGTTGGTATGTGTATTTTCCACATCATTAGGTGAGTCATCTCGCTTAGGTGAGATTGTAGGTCTATGTGTCATTTAGGGGTCATTATGAGATTCTCTTACGTGTCAGTGCATCAGTGTGTCAAGTCAAGTACATCATATGTGTCATTGGGAGTTACACTTCTATTCTGGGAATGTAACTCCCCCTCTCTACTCAATTTGTCATGATTGCAGCACTGGGGGTTACTCAACACCTCCTATATGTAACCCCTTTGGATCTATGAGATAGAGGAGAATTTTTGCTTAACGTGTTTTTCCGTGTTTTAAATATTTGCATGCACATTCGGGTTGATGCTTGCTCCTTCTGAGATCTCTTCATGCTACCATTTGCACATCCGTTGATGTGCATGTCATCCCTCATGATCCTCGCTTGCGGGTTTTAAACCCTCCCTCAAAAATAACCTATTTTTAAAGTTTTAAGTAAAAAAATCTTATCTTGGCATTGTAATAATTTTTTGGATATATTTTTCTTGTTTGAATGTCCTTCCTTCGAGTGTCGAAGATAGAGGGTGAGGTCTAGGATTAGCAGGGAAGTTGATCCCCCTCGTAAGTAAAACAAACCCTACCGAAATCTGATGCCATTTCCAACGAGTTCCCACACAACACCCTATGAACCCATATTGGTAGGTTTTTTTATCGGTTTGGAAAGCTTATTGGCATTTTCCATCGATTTACAGGAATCATTTTCTTTGCTTTATAACTTTTGAATCGCTTCTCGTTTTGAGTGATTCTTTAGTCAAAGTTTCATGATTTTTCACACATTATGTGTTGGGATTGTCATTTTTGTAAATGCACTAATTTATAAAGTGCCACATTCAGGGGGGTCATTATTACTCTTGGGTGTTGTATTACACATAGATGCATTATCGGTTGAGTCCGATGTCTTGCATTTATGCATCTTGCACTTTTGATTCCACATCATGGAGAGTGCTCTTTCCAGACTTGAGAATCATAAGATCACTTTACAACCTCCACCACTTCTTACTAGAAGATAGAACTATTTAGCATGGTGTGCTTCTATGGAACACTACTTTGCCTACGAGGGTATTTCACACTTCTTTCTTGGGTCAGTTCCTACACCCACTGATCATCGTTATGCGGAGGACTTTATTAACACTTCGACCATGTTTTTATTCACTTGATGATACATGTTTCTACATCTCTCTATGTTTACGTGGCAGACTCGAGATCCACCCCACCATGTCTAGGGAATTATTCGGTCCCTCTATGGAGACCATTCACGTACTGTCATCGTTGTTGTTCTTCCTGATTCAGTTATCTCCTCTATTTATTCTTGTGATGACAGTTCCACTAACACAGACTCATTTGGTTCTACTTTTGATGATGATTATTATGCACCTAGTTCTAATGTCGAGAGTACTACAGAGGAATTTTCCCCTCCTCTCACTAATATAGAGGGTGTTAACACATCCCACATCTCATCAAATATTGAGAAGTATCCTATACAATATCATACAGTCATCACACTCGCCTCTTTTCCACCTTCAAAGTGTGTGAGGCCCCTTTCTCTCCTCTACCTTCATTAGATGACTCATACCTATCTGACATCGCTCTTCTATTTGTTGAGCCCCTCATTTGGATGAGTATCTTTCTAACCTTATTAATCTTTTCATAGAGTGCACTTGTGATGTAATACATGTTCCTCATCCATCTATGAGTATTTCAGGAGGATTTCATCATCTCCATTATGGGAGTGCCCCTTCTGGGACTCTTACCACTTCCACTTTTCTAGAGACCTTCATTAGTCCACCCTTTCTTATGGATCCATTTTCTGTTATGGGGGATATTTTTTTCCTTCACATTAGTTGGAAATCATTTCTACATGTGTTCCCATTCTTCAATCTGATAGTTCTAAACATGTGGTGTTATCTTTGGTTCCTTGGTGCTCCCTTACTAGACCTATGTCACATTTTCATGGACCGGACTCAGAGCTCTTTGTGATGCTACCTTAGTTTCCTTCATGGAGTGGGAGTACTTCCAGCATGTCATTTCTCTCCTTCCTAAGAGCATGCACATAATTTGGTGTGGATGGTTCTTCTTCAGTCCATAGATAGAGGACCTCATCATTGACATTCTTCTCAGAGGCTTCTTAGAGTTGTAGAATTTAGATCCATACATGGCATCTTCTGCATCCCTCTCGTCTCCCTTTTATTATCTCTTCTTTATCTTTCTGAGAGATTTCCCTTTTGTACATGGGTACCATTTTAGGCTCCTCTATGGTCGGGATCCATCTTTGGCATCCTTCTTAGATTAGAGAGTGTGTTGCTCTCTTGTAGTGGATGTTCTTCCCACTTTGGTTTTTCCTTCACCGCTTGGGATCTCTTTTTTGTGCATGGGTACCTCATCAAGCTTTGTGTCGGGACCCATTTATCATTTTTGAATTATTCCCTCATCCTAAGTTATGATGAGAGGGGTTTTGGTGTGTGTTATTTTCCACATCATTATTTCTATCATTTCACTAGATGAGATCGTAGGTTCACGTGTCATTTAGGGGTCATTATGAGATTCTCTTACCATTCGTACGTCATATGTGTCATTGGAAGTTACACTTCTATTCTGGGAATGTAACTCCCCTCTCTACTCAAGTTGTCATGATTACAAAGACCTTTGGGGTTAATCATCACCTCTTATATGTACACCCCTTTAGATCTATGAGATAGAGAGAACATATTGTGGATTTTAACGAGGTTTTACCCATGTTTCAAATCTTTGCATGTGCATTCGGTTGATGCTCACTCCTCCTAAGATCTCTTCATGCTATCATTCACACATTCATTGATGTGTACTTCATCCCTCACGATCCTTGTGTTTCAGGTTTCCAACCCTGTTTCATCATCCTTGAAAATATTAGCCTAAGATTGTAATTCCTCTAAGTGTGTTTACACATTGTCTTGTTGTAGTTTAGGTTTCGGTTTCTCTAAGTACCTTTCGGCACAAGTTTTATTACTCCCAAGTTGTATCATTATTAAATTTAGTGTGCCTCCCGATGGATGTTGTTACGGGAAGAAGTTCATACTTGTATGGAAAATTTGCAAATTTCAAAGGAAAATAAATGTAGAGCAAATAAAATAAGGTTTTTGAAAAGTCCATTTCGGGAATAGGTGACAACTCTACGTTAACACAATTTTCTTCTCTTACAAACCTCATTTTTAATATTTTCTAATAAAATTGAGAGTGTGGGAAGCAGAGCGGAGTTCGGGATCAGCAGTCACAAATTATCAAGAATAAGTTTCATGTGCAAAATTGATATTAGCATATCACTTATAACTCCATGTCTAATGAATACTTCAAGGTAATCGATCTTTCACCTAGCAGCGGGTGATCTTGCAAGTTGCCAAATTTTTATCCAATTTTACCCCTAAGGAAAATTGGAAAAACATGACCCCACAAAAAAATGAGGGATGGATTCGCCAAGGAAATCACACTTTGGGTTTCTTTGAACATGATAGGCACGTCGAGAACATTGTAGAGTAGTTTAGGAAATGAAGAAATTTTGAAGTATGAAATTCAGACTTTGTAGGTGACGGAATTCGGAGGTAGATCAAAAGACAAATTCAGGGACTTGGCAGAAAGAAGCACAAAAAAAGAGCGGGAAGTCTAAAACCTGAAGTTTGAAATTTGGAATTTGGGGTTTCAGATTTTTGGAGGTTTCACAAGCTCATGCTGAAAATTTTCACATGGGGAGAAGAAAAGTCCAAAACCTAAAGTCTAAAATTCAGACTTCAAGCTTTTGGGATTTCATAGGTTTCATGTGTTAGACCAATAATCCAAACCCCAAAACCCTGAAGCCTTGAAACCCAAATCCCCAAAACCCCGAAACTTGAATCCCCAAAGAACCAAGACTTGATGTCCGAATCCCAAAACCTCAAGTCTCGAATCCCCAAAATTTGAAGTCTGAATCCCCAAAACCGAAGTCCCGAATCCCCGAAACCCAAAGTCTTGAACTCCCAAAAGTGCAAAATTCTAAAACCCAAAGTATGAAATTTGGACTTTGGGGTTTTGGAACTTTGAAACCCCCCTGTGCAAAAATCAATACTTGATGTCCGAAACCGAAGTTTGAAATCCAAACATTGGCATTTAAGAGTTTTGGAGGTTTTGCAAACTCAAGCGTATCAACATTAACCTGAACTCCAAAATAAAAATGCCCAAAGTTCGAATCCAAAACTCCAAAATTTAAGATTTGAGACGATGTGATGTAATTCGAGTCCAATAAGTTAGAGATCACCACCCACATTTATTACAGTATGGCACCCTCATCTTTATATGGCCATAACTTTTGACTGGGAGCTCAAATTTGCACAAAATAGGACTTTTTGTAAATATCTCAATGTCCTCTACACAACAACAACTTGTTTTCTTAATTTTAGTCTACCATTTTAGAGGATGGTTCCAAATTTATCACCTACCCAAATGATGAAGTTATATGCTTCATTTCTTCCCCAACAAGGAAAAGTACATGGAGGCATGGGTTTTACAGTGGCACATCATTGTTGTAGGTGATTTTAATGCATTTTTGGGTGGTTGAAGCAAGATTTCAAATTCCTCTCTCTTCCTTCTCTCATTCTTCCTATATATTGTAAGGAGGGGCTCATTTCAAAAGGTTAGATAATCTTGCTTTGCACCTTTTCTTCTTCTCTTGTCTGCAAGTGAATTTGTGGAGTTTAAACCTCCCATTCAAGTTGTAATGCCAATTTGTGCCTCTTTATAATTGTAATACACTATATCAAATATGTGCAATAATAATATAATTTTGTGGATGAATTTTAACCCTATTTTGTTTCCATTGCATTCTCTTGATCTCTCATTGCAATTTTTGTTAACTGTGTATGTTAAATTGTGTTGCATATTTAATGGTTTGTGTTTAATGGTTAATGAATTCATAGTGATTGGTTGAATTATGGTGTGTATTCATCCCCTTCAAAATTATTGGTTTTCATCTCCATGCAAAGCACGTGTTCAACATTCCTCTTTGTGCATCACCCCTATAGATTAGGTTTAATTTCTTGCAATATTTTCAACCCTATCTCCTTGAAAGTTAGATTATATTTTAGGATAGATCCTCTACAATTTGAGTGTGTGTATCAAAATACAGGAATACAAACTGGCCTTCATTAGGAGAGCTTTACCGATTGTAAAGTCCCACACTTTAGGAAAAGATCTATGTTATGCAATCACACTGATAGTTTCAATCTATCAAGTTGCAAACAATCAGGGGTGTTGTGATTCCACATCAATAGTTAATTTCTTCTAGTCCTCGGGCATCTAAACTACCTTTCTACAATACGGGAGACCCCGTATTCAATGAAATGTTAGATTGAAATCCCATTTCCGCAATGCTTATCTAGTAGTAAGAAACCTTCAGATGTAAATTTTCATGCCTCCATCCATCCAACACACCTATAATTTATCCTCTACCATTGCGAGCCTTGTTGGTCAAAATCAAGATCCTGTGTTCCAACAATTATATCAATACACTTCAAGTCATTCTAAATCTTCAAACAAGTAGCCAACCTCAAGTATCTCTCACCTCTAAAAATCCATTTGAAACTTTGAATGAACAATCTTCCATTAGCCAACCAGAGGCATTTGAGGTTTTGTCAGCTCCCATCTACAACCTTCACATGATCTCATCACAAAACACCTCTTCTCAGCAACCCACATCTTCCTAGGTCCTTCTGTAGGATCCACACCACCTTTAAACAATGTCACTACTTCGTCATCCACTCCTCCAGTTTGCCTCATACGTGCCAACACCTCCCTTGAGTTCCATTACCCCTTCCACAGTTATGTCTTCCCAACAAGTTACTACTCCCATCTAGAATATCACTATGTCCATCCCCACAACAACACTATTGGTTAACACTAATGTCATTACTAGTACACATCATGTTTCACAATACATATCATAACCTTCCCAACCATTAATATTTGCACCCCGGTACATACCTCAACATAACATCCCAAGTACATGGTATCCCACAACAAAGTATTCCATAATAGGCACCATCTTTTTCCACTTTGGTTATGTCTTCTCAACAAACACCTATATATTAACAACCTTTTACACATGTATCAATGCCATTGCAATACTAATATGTTCAAAATCTCACAACCCATCGCTTTGTAAAAAGGATCCTCATCCCATACAAACATTCCATAATGCAACATCCTTCATCATCAAAACATTTCCCAAAAAAAAACAACACATACCTCACGAGACGAATATCAACAAAATATTCCATCATACCATGTCCTGCAGAACAATCCTTATCAAAGCATAATTTCCCATACCAACATAACATACCTTGGCGAACACCCCTTCTAATAGAACATTCTACAGAAATATAAAGTGTACTCACAACCTAATCATCTTTGTATCATCATAACTCATCCCTACAATAATCAATGCGAGCTAATCATCTTGAGGCCCTTCTAAGCTGCATACACGGGGGTTCATTAGCTAGGCAATATCCTAGCATGTGGGTTCATATTTAGGTAATTAAATTTAATAAAATTAAATTCAATATACTGGTAGACATGAGGGGCTGAAAGGGTTTAATTTATTAATATTTAGAATCGAGTATTGGGGGTAGGTTAGAGAGGTGTGCCAAAGTAAAGGGAGGTTTAATTTTAATATAAAACCAAAACATTTGAACCCTAGTTTTTAAAAGTAATACCTTAAAATTGCAAAAGGAGTGTGGTCATAAATTAAATTATAATCTCTCTTTTAATAAAGAAATCTAGATTTTTAAAAAGAAATATTAAGAAGGTAGAAAACTAGGATTAAGTATGCTTTTCAACACAAGTGATATTATTTCACCATCTTAATTATTTGAATAACTATTGATAAATGATTAAATATTAACATATATAAGGTGATTTTTAATAGGTCTTCAATGGCTTCAAACTATCTTACAAGAGGAAATGCATATTAAAAAAATGAGTGAGAAATATAATATATTTTTTGTCTAATATATTAGGGTAGAAATAAAAAGGGGTAAATACAATTGTAATTGAAAAATGGGTAAGTAAGGTACATGGAAAAAATACTTGAGTATTTTCATTCTAATAATATAATAGAATGGGGTATTATCAATTAAATAATTAGAGGTAGAAACTAGAATTAAGGGTATTCTTTAATACCCTTTGAACGCACGTGCTATACCTTACTTTTAATAAGTCAACCCCTCGTGGCTGCATATCTATTTTAGAATTTGCTTTATCAACATCCAAGAATACTCTCTATTATGATAAGATTTGTAATGAGCCCTTTCACCCTTCTATACCATAAAAATATTATCCACCTCACTGGGAGATTCCAAAACTCACTAAGTTTTATAGCAAAGAAGACCCTCAACAACACATATTTGTTGTTTGTCATGCATGCTACCTGATAGCTCATGATCAAGACCTCATCTGCAAAGGACCTTTCCAATGTCTCTTGTCAGTCCTACCTAAGACTAGTACAAAAACATTCTGCAACATTACCTCTTCTCTATTTCACAACTTGCACAATTGTTCTTAAACTATTTCTCCATAAACATAGCCCGTAAAATCACTATTAATGATTTGTATACCATTAGAAAATTTGAAGATGAATCCATCTATGATTTTGTAGCCTATTGGAGGGCCACTACTAATCAACTATCCTTTACACTACCACAACTAGAGTTAATCAAAATTTTCTATCACGCATGTGCCAAACACATTTCGTCTACTCTGCAAATCTATTCATTCCAAAATTTTGATGAGGCTTTTACCATGGCCCGTAAGTTAGAATGTGAGCCCTAGAAGATGGATGGGTAAAACTTCATCCTAAGAAACCAAAAATGGAGTTCTCCCAAGCCACCATCTAACTCAGATAAGTCTAAATCAGTTTCCAACGCCATCACGGTCAAATCTTCTCCTAATGAAAATCCAACCACCGAACACTTTCGTCAACAACGTAACTATACACCCATAATTAAAACTTATGGTGTAGTTTTTGATAAATTTCTCACCTCCAATCTAATATCACTTCCACCCATTTGACCCATCAATATATTAGTTTGAAACCCATTTGGTATCGAGATAATGACTTCTATAAGTACCACAAGGTCAATGATCATGACATTAAAAGGTGTCATACATTCAGCAATGTGCTTTAAGACTTGATTGATAAGGGTGACCTTCACTTAGATAATCCAAACACACCCCCAAATCAAGGCCTTGACATATTTAAGAAGCCTTTTCCAAATCACCCCTCTTCCTTTGAGCAACCAAAAATGAACGTTGTTCATACCATTAATATGATAACTAAAATCGTGTATGTCCCTCTGACCACTTTATCACCCAATGAAACAAAATCTATAAAATCAACACCAGTACTCAATGAGTTGGAAACCATAAACATAGAAACCTCCCCTATTCAACGCATTTCTCATAGTCTCCTCATGTCTCCATCACCTACGCCTATAGAGTCTAATCCAGAATCTGACAAGCTTAAAACTTCCGAATCGCCAATTTCTCTCTGAAAACATACCCGCATCCTCGCCATATGTTGTTATCAAGTCCATACTCTTACAATTTGACATGGCTAAACCAGCACCTACACCTAGATTTATAGATATAACTATGATACCACTTGAAACATTCTTAGCACAATCATCCCCACCCAAGAAAACCATAGGACATGTTCATCCCCAATATGTGAAAGTAAACAATCTGAAATCTACAAATCATTTAGACCACACCATCCAAACCTCTTCTCCTTCGCTAGCGTCAAATTTGAAAAATACACCTAGTTCATCTAAAGTATCAAGAGGACCTAATAAGAAGGGTTTTGTTCAAGTCTTTATAAGTCCTTATTATGATGAAACTTATTGTTTCCGTGGTCCTCCTCCTTTCCGTCCTTCATTTCATCCAAGAGGCATACCCACTTTTGGAAATCCTCTTGTCACATCATACCTAAGACCTATGAGACCACCCAAATCAAGCATCACTCGGGATCCTAAAAACCATCCTTATCTCCCCCGGATATGGATCCTCTATATGAATCTTCTTTTATCATACCGATTAATTAGCCCATCATTACAAGGGAAAAATCCGTATATCATACCCCCACTATGAGTCCATATTTCACATAGGTTACCTTGCAGTGGGCATCCAAATTTGATTTGTGCCCTCCACCTCTTATATAATCTATCCATCCTTTAGAACCGCCACATCCACTTGTTGATATGAGCTAAAAATCCTCGATTCCACCAAGTAAAAAATTTATTCCCAAACAACCCACTTCACCTACTCCTAAGAAAAATGAATGCTCAACTACATTCATACCTAAAGGATGTTATGCCACCATTTTGGATAACTTATTACAAGAAGCAATCATTACATTACCACCTCCCAAGAAAAAAAAATCACCATGGGTGGAAGCCCGCCTAGTATGAATTTTATGCTTTTTGTGATTACCATAGAACCTAAGGTCATACCATAGAGGATTGTAGAGTCTTTCATTAAAAATTTAAAACTATTGGCAATTCACTCTCCCTTCCTTCTCACACAACATTGCCATCAACCTAAATACCTTTAGAAGATTTTACTAATAGAGGATATAACCACCAAGTCAATGTTGTTCATATCACCACATGCTCAAAACATTATGACAAAGAGTCATCTGGGTTTAAGGAAGATAGAGAATTTGTTTCCATACCTTCACCTCCAAAGTTATCAATACTATCTTACAAACCTAAGGTCTCCATTTCATTGGCCCCTAGAGATCCTAATCAAACACCATCATCGAAATTCAGAGTCTCAATACAAGAAGCTACATATGCACTCACCGCATTTCATAAAGTAACTATTAAATAACTACACCAATCCCCCGTTAGGATGTCACTTTATGAACTTGTGAAGACCTCACCAACTCACAAACAAGCCATGTTAGAAGCCCTCTAATCCATCATTTTCCCAACAAATGATCCAACCCCTTTCACAAATTTTATAGGTTCCCTAAAAGCATCTATCACCATCTCATTTGAACTATCTGAAATTCCTTCTCTTAGACCAGAGGATCATGACCTACCACTTTTCATCACTATTATCCAAAATTCACCCCTCAAGGTAATTTTGATAACATGCATCAAATTCTTCAGTCCCGAGCAAGTAGATTGATTCAAGGCCTGAAATTGTGTTTTTTGGGGCCCCTTCGGCTTCTCTCTAACTCTCCCATCTAAGAAAAATCCCAACAAGTTAGAAAAAATGGAAAAAATAAAAATAAGGTCACAGGATTGTTTTAAAGCATTGGGTCTGAAGGGTGTGGATCGTACTAGTGCGGGTCGTACCGAGGTTCGTCATACCAAGTTCGCGGCCAAAATACAAAGAAAATCAGATAAGTCAGACATTTTTGTCCCGTGCATGTGGGGACAGTTGGGATGTCAAGATGCTGCAAGACGTGGAATTGTCCGATTTTCCACAAGTCAGTCAATTACGGGCGGTGTGGAGATTTTCATCCGGGACAACCGGGACAAAAGTACGCATGGGACGCGTGAGATGCGCAAAGGTGAAAAGGTTGCAAAGGGGGACAAGGAGGCCCAAATCAGCCAATGCGAGAAGAATGAATATGTGCAGGACGGGACAATTTGGGACACGTGGACCCGATTTTGCCACAATATCCGCAACTCAAAAGAAAAGTCAACATTTGACTCCCAAAACTTCAAATGGCCATAACTTTTGACTCCGAGCTCCAATTTTCACAAAATTGGACTTTCTAAAATGAGGGTAGATATATTTAAATAAAAGAAACATATTCGGCTCCAGTCAGTTAATGCTGATTCTCGTCAAATGACAGAAAACACCTGTCAGACCCAAAATAGCTACCCACAATCAGAAGGCCCTAACTTTTACATTTCTCAATGAAATTGCACAAAATTGGTACCATTGGACTTTTGGCTCTGAGCCTAATCACAACAATCAAGAAATTCTAGATTTGATGAGAAATTGGTGAGGATTTTTCATAAAACGTGGCCGGGTTCATAACAGTGTTTTATTTGGTAGTTGGAAGTGCAATTAAGAGGCATGGTCATCATTCTTTCTCTATTGCAGCACCTGGGATAGTATGGGGAGCCTTTTTCAAGTAACACACAATCATTTCACTCCATTTAATGCCTCTTACAAGTGGTTGAAGGACAAATTTCAGGATTTCCATTTTCCCCTTCTCTCTCTCTCTTCTCATTTTCTTATAAATTGGAGTGTTGGGCTCATTGTGAGAGGGGTGGTTTTTGTAGAAAATCTCTGCCAAAATTGCTTTGTGAAGCCAATGTGCTACAGGCCCTTGTTGTGGACTCCTTGCTAGTGATCCAGGCCCTTATCTTGTAACCGATTAAATTGTGTATATCAAGAAGCAATAAAATACAAGTTTGTGGATGCATCTTCCCTTGTTATATTTTCTTGCATTCCTCCTCCCCTTCAACCTTGATTACAAAAATATTGTCTATTTTTATGTTCTTGCAGGGATCCATTATCATTGTGTATGTTTTAAATGTTGTTGTGAATGCATTTTGCTAGATTATGGAGAACTGTCATCACCCCTTCTAGTGTGCACTTTGCTTCTGTATCTCACGCATTGGAAGACTACTCTCACACCATCCTTTTCTAGTGTATCACCACTTTAGTGTAGGCTTTCATTTTATGCATTCTCTCTCCCTAGTCCCTTGGAAAGTTAGATTAAAATAGTTATTTTACCCTGCATTAGAGTAGATTGTGGCAGGTAGTTTAGGAGCAAGAACCAGCTTTCTCTGGAGGTCTATCTCAAGTAGCAAGTCCCACAACTTAGAGATAGTACCCTTGTTATCTAATCACACAGTGAGTTTAAGTATATGCACTTGTATGAACATAAGGGTGCTGTGATTCACTGATAACAATCACTACTAAAATCAATGACATATCCATCAAGAGGGTCATGATTGATAGTGGTGTCATATCAACATCATATCATCCCTTTCCTTTGATCAAATCAAACTACCTAACACTATTATATCTCAAACTCTAGTCCTATTACACTCTTTTAATGACAATATCACACCCACTATAGGCACAACCATACTTCCATTCAAGGTTGGTGTTAAAACTCTACCCAAAATCTTCTACATTATAGAAGGAGATTTTTAGTACAACATGTTACTAGGATTCCCCTAGATATAGACCATGCATTTTGTTCCTTCCACCCTTCATCATTGTCTCAAGTATGAACATGAAGGCCAAACACTCACTATCCCTACTAATCCAAATACATTCCCGATTGCTATATGATTTATCACACAAAAATCATTCTTATACCTACTTCCATACTGAATCATCTAATCAAGAATATACTATCACCTCTATCCCTTCTTCAAAATTACTAGAAGATTATTCTCTTGGTGAATCCATGAAGTGCCTCATGCTTGGGGAATATCACCTCCTCATGCTCAACTCTATCCCTTCACCAAAAACATATGGTCATCCCAAAAACAACCCATGTATGACCCTAACATAGGAGATATTATCTCTTATGGTCCAACTTATTTAAAAACCAATCTTGTCTATGGAGGATGTGATTATCCGCCATATCACATTATCTATCCACATGATACCACATCTTTCACATTGGATTTCAAATCCCTTTATAATCCAAAATTCACTCATATGGATCTCCATCGGTATGCATGGAAAGGCTTTGGTCTTGGATGTTATGAACAAGGGATCCATGATCAGCCGATCCTTCATAAGCATTAAGCCTCATGAGAAAGTTGGTCTAGGTTATAAGAACCCCCTTCCTGTAGCATGTGAAGCCAATAAATCTAAATCAACTACCTCTGCAATTATTTTTGAACCAAAATAACCACCCGTAAACCTTCAAGGTTCCATAAACATAGATGATGTCATACCTATTCCACCTAATTTTTTTAATCAATGTTATATCATTGGGACCAATCACATATCAATCCAGCCACTCTACTAAATCTCTACTACTTGTTCATCCAGAAATTGTTGAAGAAGACTCACCGACCATAAACATCTTTCGGTGTCAAGATGATCAAGATATCCTTTCTCACCTAGGAGATGAAGATCGTTATCTCAAGAAATCCCTACCACCTGAAATACCTACTCTTATTAATAAATCCACACTTGATATTAACTTAGGAACACCTTAGGACCCTCACATAGTAAAGGTCAACCAATCCCTCTATCTATAATAATTGAATGATTTTACCACATTCTTAATAGAATATCGTCAATCCTTTTCTTGTTCATATAGTGATATGCCTGAGATCAATCCCAACATTGTCATACACAACGTTTTCACATATCCTAACGCTAATCCAATCAAAAAAAGTTTTGTAAGATGTACCCACACATATCTCTCCTTATCAATGAAGAATTGCAGCTCCTTTTATTTTCCATATTCATCGTACCCATTGAATATCCACGATGGGTCTCATTGTCCCACTAACTAAAGCTTTAGGTAAAATTCATATCTGCACAGACTTCAAGGATCTCAATCTTGCTTTTCCAAAAGATGATTTCCCTCTACCAAACATAGATCAACTTGTAGACCTAACAATCGGCCATGAAATGATTTCCCTCATGGATGGATTTTTTGGTTATAATAAAATTCTTATCACCCTTGGCGATCAATAAAAACCTACCTTTATAACCCCTTGGGTAACCTTTTACCACCACATTATTCCATTCAGTCTCAAAAATGTTGGGGCAATGTACCAGAGCGCTATGACATAAATTTTCCATGATCTCATTCATAAAATTGTTGAAGATTACATTGATGATCTCCTTGGGAAGTCTAAATCACGGAAGGATCATCTCAATGTTCTTGAATCAATCTTCACATGTCTCATCTAGTTCTGTCTCCACTTAAATCCTACAAAATGTGTTTTTATCGCCTCGCTGATTTTTTTTAGGATTTATCATATCTCTTCGTGGAATTGAATTCAATCCCAAAAATTTAGAGTAATCATCAAAATTCCTCCACCCTCTAATCTCAAACAACTATGTAGCCTATAAGGAAAACTATAGTCCATACAACATTTCATATCACAAATTTCTGACTACTTTCAACCATTTCACCATCTACTCCACAAAGACATAGTGTTTCATTGGGATTCTGACTACCAAAAAGACTTCAAAAAAATCAAACAATATCTGTTATCACCACCTATACTTATGACATCTCGTGAAGGAGATCTATTTTATCTCTACATATCTACCTCGAAGAATGACCTAGGAGCCATGCTCACTCACTATGATAATCAAGGTCATGAATAGGCCATGTAATACATTAGTCGCACCCTTTAGGAATATAAAACACGCTTTACTCTAAAGCTGATTTTTTTTGTTGTGTGTTATACTTCACTACTTCAAACTCCAACATTATCTCCTCAACCACAAAACATAAGTTGTCACTAGTTTTAATCCACTTAAGTCCATGCATAGTAAACCCTACCATAATGACTGCATAAATCGATGGTTGATTCTTATGAATTAATTTGATCTTGAAATCATACCTCAAATGTTTATTAAAGGCCAGGCCATTACTAATAAATTTCTTTGAGGAACCTTTTCTAGATAATCAACCACCCCATGAATACTTTCCTAATGAATCTATCAATAAAATTAATGAGTTTGATGATTATAAATCAGATTTCTTCTCCGTTAAAATGATCCTTTTTTTCAACGACGCTAAATTTCAAGGAGGAGGATCTGATGTTGTCATCATAACACCCTAGAAGATTCCCATCCCATTATCATTCAAGATCAATTTTGAGTGTACTAATAATATGATAGAATATGAGGCCTTAATCATGGGTTTAACTACTGCTATTCTCCTAGGTGTCCATGATCTAGAAATATATGGAGACTCACAACTCATCATTAGTCAAGTCAAAGGAGAGTACCAATGTAAAAATGAAATCCTTCAAAATTATAGTCATTTTGACTTTCTCCTTGGCACATTCAAGCCATTCATCGGTATTCTAACGGAGTTTTTCGACACTATGGCTTCTCTAGGATCCCTTGCCCCCTTAAAATAGAAAAATTGAAGGATAAAACTAAGATGTCTGTAGTCATTCAACAATTATACCATCCTTCACATAAAAATGAGATACCTTCCATAAACATCATTGACGAAAAATCCATTAGATCTGTGGTACACTCAAATGTTTGATTATCTTACTAAATCTAAACTCCCACTAGATTTGTCACAAGGCACTAAACTATCCTTCCTTCAATATGTCACTCACTTCATTTTCATAGGAGGCATCCTTTACAAATGTAGTTTTGATGGTGTATTATTATGTTGCCTCAAATCACACGAATCAACCAACATAATCAAAGAGGTCCATGATGGCATTTGTGGAGGCCATTTCAACAACAACACCATCACCAAGCATATCATATGACTAGGATACTACTAGCCCACTATCACTAAAGACTGTTGCATGTACGTAAAAAAGTGTTTTTAATTTCAACTTCATTATGATCTCATCCACATCCCTAGTCAAGCATTGCAACCCACACAAGACTTGTGGCCTTTCTCTCAATGGGGGTTAGATATCATTAGTGAAATTAATCCAAAATCATCTCAATAACATCATTCAATCATTACTACAACTAAATAATTTACTAAATGGGTTGAAGCTATTCATTTGACCTTAACAAATTCAGGACCCATTGTCAACTTCATATATGAAAACATCATATGTCATTTTGGCATTCCACATAAGCTTATCACAGACAATGGTAAATCCTTCAAAATAAGGAGGTTAAAAAGCTTTGTGATACATTTAACATCAAACTAAGCTTCTCATCACCATATTATCCTCAAGAAAATGGAAAATTTGAGGCTTCTAACAAAACACTTAACAAAATCCTCATGAAAACCATAAATGAGGCAGGTAGGAATTGACATACTCAAATCATGTTTTCTCTATGGGATTATCGAACTAGTATCCATACGACTACTAACGCTATACCTTAATCACTCATTTATGAATATGAAGCTATCTACCCCTAGAAATTAAAATCCCATCACTTCACGTATCCTTAAAATATTTCATTCTCGATGAAGAACATCACCAAAATCATCTTACACAATTGTAATTGTTAGATGAAAAGCATCTAGCTTCCTTAAAATCACCGATTTTATCAACATTGCATTAGTAGAGCATACAACAAGCATGTCATGGAACATGACTTCAAAATTGGAAACCTTGTACTTAAAGAAAATCAAAATGTGATTAAATTAGAATGAAGTAAACATGGTAAGTTCTCCCCAATTTGATTAGTCCCTACATTATTACTCACAAATATGGGTCATGAGCATACCGCCTCACTTCCCTTTATGGGGAACCTAAAGTGGAACACTTAAATGCTTTACACTTGCAACCTTTCTACTATTAAATGATTGATTATCATAACAACAGTTTTAAGATCTTATCAAAATAACAACCTTCCATTTTACTAAGCCAGAATCAGTCCATTGCTCTTTTTCCTAACATCAATACATGGGGCATATGGATGTGCGCCACCTATACATTTATCCCCTCCTTAACAAATGATTTAATAGGGTCTTTCTCTCAGCTCAAAATAAAGCCAAAAACTCATACAGATGCTTCTTATTAATATAAAAAATAAATAGACTGATCCCTTAAAGGACAACTATTCGAATGGATATTTATTTAAAAGTAAAGTAGACTGATCCCTTGAAGGACAAATACCATTTTAAAGTTATGGACCGATCCCTTAAAGGATAATCATTCAATCTAAATATAAGATATAGACCATACCCTCAAAATATGGCTACCTATGAAAAGGATTCTCATTTTTATCATCCTCTGAAAAAATATCAAAATCAAAAAGCATCTTAGAAAGCTTCCTGCATCAATCAGTTTTCCCATAGAAAACTTCCTACATTGATTAGTTTACTTCTCATAAAGAGTTGGGGCATTGATTCCCTCTAAATCGTTAAAAAGGAGAACCTTTCTTCCCCACAAAGACATGCATTTTCCAAAGTCCACCATGATCAGTATGAATTGTCCATTGATAGTCTCATTTAACATTTTGAAAGGTTACAAGTGCAAGCATTATCAAAACCCATTACACATATGTTATTCAATATTCTTTCCACTTTTACTTCATTTTATTTAAATCTAATATAGTTTGGTTAGGTCACATTTTTTGAAGGATATTGAAGATCAAGTCTCATAATCCAACACATATTTATAGCAACATATGCATAAATATAACAACATAAACATTATAGAAACATATGAATAATAATCATCAACATATATAAAATCAAATAACCATATCAAATCGGGTGGGCTTCTCTAAGCCTATCAACACAAAAATAAAATCATCACCATCATATATATATATCAAATTCCATTGTCCATATAATCAAAATAATGTCATACATAAGAAAAAGGGTTTCTATGAGCATATAATCAAAATGTAAAGTCCATCAAATTAGGATTGTGGCATCCTCCTACATTGTCATCCCCTAGAGATGGGTACCCCAACTCACACTATCAGTGGCTATTTGTGGCATCCCCTTGGGTAGATATGTGGTCATGATCATAGTGGCTTTAAGGTAGTTCCCAATGATCATATACACAAAATAACCCCTCTATGCTTTCACTGCCTTGTAATGGGACACTGGAATCATACTACAAGGTGTTACCACATGCTCCTCTCTACCTAACCAACATCGATAAATACTGTGCCAAAATAGAAGGCTCCATGATCCCCAAGGTGTTCTGAAAGTATATCTTTGACTCTGGTACCTATCTCTATTAGAAGAGACCTCTACAATTTGTGTCTACAGCCCGTCACACTCTACTATCAAACTATTTCTCTCTCCAATAAGATTATCCCACATTCCCACTAATTCATCTCACTCTCTGCAAGCAACATCTCTCTCTGCTCTCCACTACGACCTTCTCGGTCAAAACTATAGAAACATCTAGAGCTATAGCATCATCAGGCTCAACCATCTCCTCATCAGCCTCACTACTATCCTTGGCTCCTCCCTTTTCTCGATCCCACAATCATTTAACCGATCGGGCCACCCTCTCCACTATACTCATCCTCTCAAAACTCCTCAATGAATGGGACCACCAAGCAACAAAATTTGGGGTGACCCCTGCATCATCAATAGGCACCACATGATAATCCTCATCTGGACCCATTGCACCTAGCTACTCAAAAATAGGTGTTGTAATTGTCACAACTACCTGTGGGATATCTATATCCCCATCCTCCCACCTATACCAAACTAGATCCTCAGGTATATCTTGAACCAAGATAAATTGTCTCATAACCCGACTAAAGTGTATCAAGTCATCCTCTTTGGTTCTGTGACCCTAGACCTAGGTTTCCTATTTTAAATATAGTAAATCCTCATAAAACTCTAGCCAATCATGAAAATCCACATATGGTCACCAAATCACATCACCAACCTATAATCCAGATATCAAGTCTCTATAATAGGTAGGCCCCTTGGCCTTCCTCGCTCTACTAAGACTACACTCCATCTCATGAAGCCTGGGTGCCTCACATCAATAACACTAGGAAATCCAAATGGATGAGCAATGACAATGTGCTCATGGGCCCAAAGACTACAGTAAAAATCCAACATCAATAATGTAGCGCTTATGGGCCATCCAAGCCCACAACTCTCTATATGTATGTGCTAACAAGGTAGGATCCCACTCAAAGACTATATGATGCTCCATCATCTCTATGACAACCCTTTTCATCATCCATGGGAATCATCCACCTCCTAAATCTAGAAGTGAGAAACATGAAATACCCAACATCATCATAGTCATCCATGGGCACCCTGCTCTCCTAGAATCATATGGAGCCTAATAATTGAAAACTTCCGAGGAATATCTCACACCCCGGGCCTCACCTCCATACAAATTTTGCATGGTATCTCCTCTCTACATCTTAAATACAATAAACATGATACCCCATTACTAGAACTCTAGTGATATGATGAACATCCTCCAGGGTGATGGTCATCTCCCCTGTGGGAAGCCAAAATGTGTTGGTGGATGGATTCCACCTCTCTAGCAATGTAAGTATAAAGATGCAGCACCTATGAATCCACCTGTAAAACCTCATCAAACCAAATCCCACAGCCTCCAAATGGTCCCAAACATCATCATAAAAACCCTTTGTTACCACATCTAACATCAAGGAATTGCGATCTCGGATAGTAAAGCGAGCATCCACTTGCAAAATACACACATGAAAGTAAACATTAGTAGTGTCGTAAAAATTTCAAAAAGTAAACACTTGAAATTGTAAAATATCCTTATAAAACACAAGCCTAATAATCAAACATATGTAATGTTTTCTTAAACATTCAATGAAGTTAAACACTTTTATCAAAAACCACATCTTCTCACTCAAAACATAAATCATTTAGGTTATAGGTGAATCGTTGGCGACTCACCGTAAATATTCCGTAGGCCATCTGTGTGCCTCGATATGACCCTAAATAATCCCTAAAAAATATGAAAAAACAAAACAAAAATGTGATTAATACCTACCTCGGAAAGGACTAGCTTCTGTTTGCGGCTCAAGGAGGCCATTTGACAAGTTTTCACTCGCAAAACATGTTTTTTTCTCCTGCTCTACTAAAGTCATTGTCGTATACATTGCAAAGTGACAAATAAAAATACTCTCAGGTATTTATACCCTCATTTTCCATGCAACCTAATCGCTAGCAATTAGGGAAATTGCCGACGATTTTCCCAATTACCGATGATTCCCTTGTTCTAAGCATCTATGCCTATATTGCTAAAAAACATGACATTTTACCCTCTGCACAAGTGTGCCATGCTCCTAAAAGGGTCTTATCCTCAAGATCTCTTGTCAAAACAACATAAACACAACATTAGGATATTCCATACATTTATGGGAGATGATCCCTTTGGCCCCCATCACTTGGTTTTCCCACTTAACAACTTTACTTGGTAAGGATCATATGTTTACACACATCGAGTTGTTTGGCCACCTTGACAATTGATTATCGGCATTTCTCTTTGTACCCTCTTTGATTAGGGAAATCCATTTTGTGGAACTCAAAAACACACTGGTGTTCACCGTCTTGAATTACGGTAGACTCACCCGTGCCAACATAAACTTTCCTTCATCATTTTTGTCTAGCAATTTGCCAAAAATTTCCAGACAAAAAGGGGCAAATATAGACACTAAAAATTTACATCCCCAAGCTCATACATGTTGATGACTAAAGATGACTCATTTACAACACTTCACAATATCATCCCTTTTGATCACCATCAATTAAAATATATCCATGACCCTCATGCCCCTAAAGTATAAAATAATTTAACTAATTTAAATTGGTTATTAAACCCTTATACCTTGCCCTCAAACCTCTCTGTGTTAACTAAGATACCTCACTAACTACTTAACCACCTCTAAAACCAGTTTCCAAAAATCACTAACCTATTTCCTAACTAACTAGCCTTCTAACTAAATCCTCTAAAACATTAACTCCCCTTATCTGAACTAAGTTGGTTCATGATTTTTCAACCATCCCTCACCTTAAATACTTAGAAATCATCGATATTGAGCTTGAAATAGAATAAAATCACTTTATTTATTAAGCAAATTAGGATTCTCTAAAATTTCCAATGATTTTCCGATCGTCGGCGATCTATAAGTACAAGCATTCACACCTCCTTTCCACAACAAATTCTCATGCTTTGTAGGTGCATCCTGTCTCAATTCTAATGTCTTATAAATTCAACCATCTTAGATCAACTCTTTCCAACATTACGCTACTCAAAATACATTGAATTCATTGTCAAATTAATCATTTTCAACGTTTAATCATCTTATTCCTTCAATCTATCAAGTTAGTTCATCGTGTAAGGTAATCTATTTCTTTTTACTATTTCACTCACTGATCACAATTAAATTTTCATTTAGACATCAATTACAAAATGTTAAATCTCTATTTTCACCAAAATTCATAGCTTAATCAATTGTTTTAACCTAGTTTTGTCAACTATTAAAATTAGCAAAGCAATCACTAGTGATTACCTAATCACCAACAATTACCGTGTTTTTTTATTTTTTCACTATTTTATCCATAATCTAACTAAAATTTCTAGCTTTGTCTTTTTATCTACTAATATGTTGTCTATCTTTTCCAGATGGCATTAGGTGGTGCTAATATCCCTACAGTTGATTCATTCCCCATCGTTCACCATCTCGCTTTACTAGGAGCAATACAATTTTCTCCATGATCTTGAATTCTGTGTGATCCAAGCAGCTTCATTTTATTGTTTAGAGGCTATTTTTTCCTCAAATCAATGTATCCGAGAAGCCACCAAAAATTTTGGGATTCATTGATGAATCTTTGAGACTACAAGAGGAACTGGTCCAATACGAGTGTCATTTATGAGGCGGCTTAGAACTCTTAGAAGAGGACTACCACACCACTTTAAAGTTTTACACCCACAGTCACATCAGCATATCTAATACTAATACAAAATTTTCTCATCTTTACAACACCCAAGAGAAGGATTTTGACTTATTTGCTGAGGACAACATCTCGAGACTGATTCGACCTTACGAGAGAAAGAGTAATAAATAATTGATTTTGTAGCTTCTAACATATCTAAAAACTTGTATACAAACCAGAGTCCGAATTATGGATTTAAATCATGACTAATATTATATATATATGTATGTATGTATGTATGTATCTAATCTAAATAAGTGATAGTCACATTTCTATCTTATTATCTTGTAGCACAATCATAAAGATTAATAAAAGCATGAGTTTTTTCTAAAAAGTAACATTGTTGTGCCTAAAGCATGATTTGTAGGCTTTCTTATAGGTAAAGAATCTTTGATCCATTATTCCAAACAAGACGCAAACATACACAATAAACATTCATGGGTATCCTAGAAATCCCACCATAATGAGGTTGATCTTGGTTGTTACCCCTTGAAACAATCAAGAAACCCTAGGTAAAACCACGTTGGACAACTTGACCACTTTTATGAGCTATAATTAAAGTCGATATCCTTTCCAAGTGTTGGAGGCCTTATTTGGGTCTTTATAAACATTTTTTTATGTACATTCACAATCTTCCACCTAAATGGATGAATATGTATTCCTTAGGCCCTTTCAACATAGTGTTTTGTAGGAAATTCTCAATATTTAGGAAATTTTTAAGATCAATCTAGCCAAATTGGACTAAACCCCTTTTTAAGTCACAAGGAAATAAGATATGGTTTCTATAAAGGAGAATTCCTCTACCTATACAAAAGTATTATTTTCATATTTTTATCACATATTTTAGACTCAAGGACAAAGGCACACCATGTAAAAATTTGAGGAGAAATTCATCCATTAAACGACAAACACATTGTCTGTTTCTATCGAGCTCAAGCTATCTTGTCTTGTACTCATTTTCATATCTTTATATTTGTGATTTACCTTTTTGTGAATTCCTATTTCATTATCTTTTTAGTTTTTAATGTATTTTCTAATTAACATACATAAAACGGATCAAATAATGCAATAGGAGATATTATGATTTAATCAACCTCTAAAATTAATTATAAAAATCATAATAATGATTTTAAAAGTTCTATTGACCTAGAAACTATCAAAAACACGGGATAATTGAAATTAGTTAATTCTATGTGGATTTTGGAGATTTTGAGTGATATGAATGTAGGAACATAATGATATGAGACTAAAATGCTTCATTAGAGAAAATGGCACATGAAATTGTTCTGTTCAAAACCATACTATAACTACGCCAAGAGTTTTCATATGATCCTAACCCTTATGTATGGTTTTAGACTGATTTATAATTTGGGCTTGTAACTTCTTACATGCTTCACCTTCTTAGAAATTAATGTCACTTTGTTTCAGTCTTCTTCACTCACCCTCGAAATGGCACTTTGTAATATTTTTTCAAACCATAGAACCATTATAGTACAAGAAATATTTCATGCAAAACAAACTTAGGTGGATTGTGGGAACCCATGTGCACAACATAAATTTCCACTACTCTTAATATATCTCAAAGAACACATCATTCTCCTAGCATGTGACATCTTATAATGTAATAAAAACATGACAATTGTGATTTGATAATGCTTCAAATTAAGTTTTACACTTTCAAATACTTGGGAAGGGTCGGTGTTTTTATTATAGAGAGATGATGGAGATTCTGAACCGATAAGGAGAATTCATACATGTAGAGAGTGTTTCCCTAATGGATGTGCATGAGATATTTCATATTTTTGGATCTTGGAGCTCCTTTTGTGCTTTCTTTTATATGATGAGTTCTTAAAGTTTCAAGTTCACAAATTAGGTATGATTTACTTGTTTACATGATTTTTAAGGTCATAATGTAATGAAAGGATTAAAAGAGGGACTAGTGGTCCATATGAAGATGGTGGAATTAAAATTTATAGTGTAAAATGTTTCACTCCAAAACCATATGGTAGGTCGAGATATAGATATACATCCGACTAACACCAATGTTTCTAGACCATAGCAGAAAATATTATTTTGATTTAATGGGTGGAGGAGGATAGATGTTTTTAGATGTGTTTTATAATGTTAAACCTCATAAACTAATGCCATAGATATGTGAAAAGATAAGAAAATAAAACAAAAAGATCTATCATGGTGTACTAAGTAAGGGTGAAGAGATTATATATATACATGCAAGTGTGCATTATCAAGATCAACAAAGTGTCAAAGGATATATTTCCATATTTTAGTGTCTATATTTTCCCACCCTTAAAATATGAAATGAAATTACATGCGTAAATTAAAATATACATTAGTGTGTAAATAAAAACATTATTTTCTTTAAATAAATTTTTACAATATCCTGTGGTTTTGATATTGGGACACTCTGGAATGAAACTTATAACACAAAGTGTAGTCAATTCCCAATATAGGAAACCAAAATTTAACTCAAAATATAATGAAAGTATCATAAAGAAATGTGAAAAAATAAATGATAAAATGGATGCAAAACATGGAATGAATATGTACATATTTGTTTTGTGGAGTGAATGTGATCCCATTCTATTTCCTTGGATATTTCAAAATTTGTTGAAATATGATGAAGAGTTGGGGGTGAATGGCTCCCTATTTATGCCAAGGAGAGATTGATGTTCTAGGTGTACCAACCCAACACACAAATGATGAAGAGGAACTAAAAATACAATTTAAATCACCCCTCCCAAAGAGGAAGAACATCTATCAAAGTCATTAAATAACTTTGATATCTTCCCTTTAATTATAAAATGATAGGAATGTATGCTCGTGAAGAACTTATCTTCTTTAGTACCTTAAAAGTAACCACATGGACCATACCACTGTGGATAGATATATGCCCAATTTTGTAAATTAATATAGATAATAAGAGAAGTAACTTCCCCATACTCTTCCCATGTTCCATATAACTGAGTAGAAACCAAATAGAACTAATTTCATGTTGAAATATGAGTGGAGAAATGAGACCCATACCCCCAATGTGTCCGAAAGCTGGAAGTGAAAATGAGTGTTTTGGAGAAAGAGATAATGAAACACTTCATACCCTTGAATTTATACCAAAGTGAGCAATTTTAAATTTTAAATTATATGAAAATGTTTTTAAAATGATGAAAAACTTGATGATGTTGAAAAAATATGGATAAATTCCTATAGGAAAACCATATGGTAGGGTTAGAACCATCGATACAAATATTGACCAGGCTATACTTTTTGACATATTGTATATTTTCTAAATTTTTGTGCCGAGTCCAATTCTGAAGATTTTCTTACTACTCTTACATATTTTTGTGTCTAGAAATATTCTTATGTATGCTATAAATTTATAATAAAATTTTGAATTTTTTCCCCATTTTTGAGGTATGTGTGATGAATAATTTGAGCATGTGATTAAGAGGAATGATATATACCCTTGATTGAAATGTTGATAACTTTTAGATAAACTTTACAAAGCTGATGTGGTGTCCAACAAGAAGAAGATCTATCTGTAAACAAGGGTGTGGATAGTAGAAACCATGAAAAAATAATAATAACAAGAACAAGAAGCATGATAACAAGAATAGTGTCGGTGCAACAAAATAATAATAACAACAATAGAGAATTATGTGTTAGTAGAATCCAAGTGTGTAAAATGTAAAAAAGTGCAAACATGTCAAGTGATGTCAAAAAAGGAAAAACATCCTCGTAAACGTGGGACACCCACCATGTCACAAGAAAATCAAGGCTTGTGAACATGAAAATAAAAGATACATAATTCCACACAATGCATTATATCGCAAACATGGGACACCCACAATGTCGCAAGATAATTAAGTCCCTTAGGAAATAATCAAAGTATAAAAAAACATAAACACATACCAATAATTAACAAACATGTAGTAAAAGTAAGTGTATATAAATGAATCATGAACATATTATATAAAAATAGCTAGCAATAATTGTAAGCGCTCTACAAATAGGACATGCGTTAGTCTTGCTAGTCCAAAGTATAGTACATAAAAAAATTATGTAACCAATTTTAATGAGGAAGGAAAGGAACTATAATTTAATTATAACACCTAAATGTAGTATTTAAAATTGGATGCCTCCAAAGGTTAGTATCTTAGAAAAGGGAAGGACAATACACTGTCATTGTGGACCACTCGGTGTATGTCCTACATCATGCTCAATATACTAGTATGTGAATGCATGTGTGTAAAAAATAAATGCTATCTATCAAACCAAAAGAATAAACATGTATAATGTAAATTTCAAACAATGTATGCTCTAAAAATAGGTCTTGATTTTGTATTTTTGCTAATATTTGAATGTTTTTGTGTTTTAGGTAGTCCGTGAGGGAATAGATGAAAACATATTATCCAAAGATAAGGAAGGGTGATCCAATAATTAATATATAAAACCAAAGGCTGGAAGTTATATTTTTCCTTGTGTGTGTATGCCTATGCACACGTGTGTGTGTGTGTACGTGTATGTGTGCATGTGTGTGTGTGTGTGCAAAGTGAGGTTTGGGTATAGAACTCCTCCATCAATAGTCAAACTGAACCTATAAACAGAGCATGTCATCAAGAAACAATGGGGAAATATCATGAGAGATACCAACGAATGTCAAAGAAGTCATTGATGGTACCTTATTAAACCCAACTGATCCAGGATCTACCATATGAGAAATTTTTTTGAAACATATATCGATAAATAATCCTATCTCAAAAAAATGATTGAGTTCCATAATATAATCCTCATTGGTGTAAGAGGTACATTGTGTGTGCATAACATGGTTCCAATGTCTCATATTGGGTTGATAGTCAAGAATCAAATAATTGTGAATAGTGATTATGCCAGTAGTAAGTGGGAAAATTATGCTAGTGTTATGCTCATCAACATTACCTTGAATACAACATAGCCAAGATCTACAAAAAACCAATGCGTTAGGTTTGGGATTAAGAGGAACCCAAATTTTAGTGGTGATAACATGTAACCAAAAATATATCACGAGTGTAATATATACTTTAAAATTGAGAGTGTGAGTGATGGAAGGTGTAATTTCGAATGGTGTGAGTACTAGAGTAATCAAATCCTCATAAGTGTAAATGCTCTTTGTTTTGGTTAAAATGGAGAGGTGCACATGGTCAACATTGCTTTTGGGTATATAGATGCTAGTAAATGTATTGAAATGAGGAGTCCCATTATGAGGATTAGGTGTATCGTGCAAGATAGTAATAGTATCATTATGCTTGAGAGTTTTGATTTTATTAATTAAGCCCTAACAATTGTTAGTTTCATGACCCATGACATGGTGGTAATAAAAGAAAGTATGAATGTGATTCCAATAAATATTGTAAGTAGAACGATAGTGCTCAAAGGGAAATTTACTAAAAATGTAATAAATTAATGTAGAAATTGATTCATGTGGGGTATCTAGATGAGGTGAGATTGTAATAGATGTAACATGAGGTGAAGTATTTAGAGTATTGACAATATTGGGCATACGGTCAATGTGTGGATTCTAGAGGAAATATGAGCATGATGAGATGAACTACTAACACTACATAGGAATTGTATTTGAGTTGATAATGTATGGGTATAATGGATATAAAGAGAGAATGAAACATAGATTCATCTGCATCGATATGATTAAAATTTAGTTTACAAAAAATAACATTTATAACTCCAATTATGTCATCATCACTATTAATAGCATATTCAAGTGCATCAGGATGTTGTGTAGCACCATCTAATATATTGGAGGTATCAAGTGGTGGTGTGCTAGGGATGGAAACTTTTGGTGGATCCATAAGAGAAATGTCAACCTATGAATCGATAGGTGGAGTTATATCTAATGATTTCTCAATGAGAACACCATTCTCACCAACAACATATGTATCTAGCTTGCACATAGGAATAGATATGGCGGGGAAGAAACCAAAGGTTCTTATGGATAATACATATTTATCTTACAATATTGATAAGGATTGGATTCAACATGGACAGTATACTCAGTTCCATTATGTAAAATTTTGATGAAATGATGGAAAGTAGAGGAGACACCTTATATTTCATGGAGCCAAAGACAAACCAAAAGTAAATTGTATTGCAAATTGGTTTCCATAATGTGAAATGTAGTGGGTGATGTCTTAGGACCAACAAGTTGATCAAAATTGATAGTTCTAAGTGTACAACATGTTATTTCATCAAAGCATCATACAAGTAATGGGAGACTAATTTAGTGAAAGAGGATAAATTCCCATCTTTGTAAGCAATGACTTTTTACATATGTTGAGACATGATCCATTTTTTATTCAAACCCTTTTGCGATAGAATCATTAAATTTAGGAAATGATGAATAAATGCATAAATCAATCCATATCATCATTAGGAGGGATATTAAATGAAGTAAAAGTAATATCCTTATCAAGTGGCTTAAATGTATCCATGAGAAAAGAAAACACAGTGGGATGGGTATCATTAGCTAATGTGAAAGAGTGCAAAGTATCTTGTAATATGTTTTTGTAAACATGGAAATTTTGAAGCAACTCAAGTATAGATATATTAGCAACCAAATGATTTCAGTTTTTACAAATTCCTATTTCATTCCCTTGTATGTTTTTAACATGTTTTTTAATTAACATACATTAAAAGGATGAAATAATGCAAAAGATGGATATTATTTTTAATTAACTTCCAACATTAATTGCACAAATTAAAATAATGCTTTTCAAATTGACTATTGATCTAGAAATTACCAAAAACAAAAAGGATGATCACACTTAGCTAATTTTGTGTGGATCCAGGAGAGTCTGGATGATCTAAATGCAAGAACATGCTAATATGAGGGTGAAAATTCTTAGTTACAAAAAATAGCACCTAAAACTATTCTGGTCAATTTTTACAACTAGGTCAAGAGTGTACGTCTAATTATGACCCTTTTGTATGATATCGGACCTTATTGGAATATGGGTCTAAAAATTCTTAATTGCTTTTCCTAGTGTTGTCATGCTTAAATGTGTAGTGTGAAAAATTGAAATTTCTTGACATGATAACTAAGCCCACACTCAAAAATCCTTAAACTAGGTAATGTAAACCTGCCCTCCAGCTAATTGCGACTATGTAAACCCCATCATGGCTAAGAGGGATGTGCTAAATGGATTTTTAAAGTGTGTTTCATGTGCAAGTAAGTTGGTGGGAATAAATTCATGGATTCATTTTGATTCACTTTGAAGGAACTTCTCCCGAGATTCCCCAAAAGAAATATTTTCATGGTTGTTGCACCTCGTAAACACCCCCGAGAATGTACCAAGAATATATAATGCATCCAAGTATCATGTGAAAAATATATGATATCATCAGAGGTATTTTATGGAATTTTTGTATGTAAAATTGGGTTTAGGAACAATTTATATAACACAAAGCTACTTATAACATAGCGCAGGGGAAACTAAAGTAGTAAAAATGCTAGTGGATTTGTTCTAAATGGTTCGGGTCCTTAGGATATTTTGTAAAGTAAAAGAATTATCATTTGAAAGATAATAATTCCTAATTCACATTACAAAACAATTTGGGAGGTTCTACTATCTCAATTTTAAGAAATTGGCTCAAGAATGTAGATGAAGATCCCCAATCCTAGTGGGGATTTAAATGAGCATTCCAGGAGTTATATGGAGATTTGAGGCCTGATTAAAATCCCAAGATGACCTATGTAATTTCCTCTTCACTTAAAATGTTTTTTTCATTTTCATCATCATATTTTTTGTGGCAGTCCCTTTCACCGCATACAAACTCGAGCGAGAATCAAAAAGGGGGTAAATTCAAAGTTTCAAGCATAATTTTGTCTTGAAATTTATGGGGATAATCTCACTAGACTATTTGGAGTCAAAATCATATAATTTTTTCCTAGTAAACTCTTAGGTAAGCTTCCGGGAAACTAATCACTCTTCGATGTCTATTTTTGTAGGTATTGGTGAAGGAGAGGTTTCCAAAATTGAACATGGCACATTTTCACACCTGTGATGCAATTTTCCACATTTTCACTTGGTTTAAAGTTGTATGAGGTGAAAATACTTGCACCACCAAGGTTAGAATATTTCGTCACTTAAGAGGTTTGTTTGATGGTTAGGTGAGTGTTATGCACTCACAAGTCATTTTGGCCACCTCTCCATGTTGATCATAACCCATGACACACTTGTAAGTTCTTTAAAATTTCTTGAGGTACAAAAAATTGTGCCACTAAGGGAGAGGAGTTATGTAATCACTTAAGTGACCAACCTCGTGTGTTAGGTAAGGGTTTTCAATTCACACCATATATCTCTTCCCTCTCTATGTTAAACCTCATCCTTTGCACCCTTTTCCACACCTGTTACACCTTTGAACCTGGGATAAAAGTGCATCAAGTAAAAAAACGTGTTCCAACATGGAATATACCCCTCTCTCATCACTCACAACCTCACACTTTCTCCGTAGGGAATTTTCCCTCTTTCCTCACACTTCACTCATGTCCCCTTCCTCATGTGTGCTACCCCATTAGCGCATTTTCTCCATCGCTGCTCTAAATTTTAACCCCATTTCCCCTTAATAAATTTTGTAAGGGAAATGAGAGGCTCTGGACCCATTTAGTAACCCCTAACTCACCCTCAACTAGGGTTAGTAAAAAGTGCTAAAGGTGGGTCAAGGGGTGGGTTTTCCTAACCTAAGTTAACTTTTGAATATTTAAATCATACTTAGCCAATTTTGGAGTCCATTTTTTATCTCTCTTCCCTACATTTTTCCTTAGCAATGTCATTCCAAAATTTAATGAGACACCCCTTATATTCAAATCAATATTTTAGTCATACCTCACAAACCCTTGCTCCGATCTCCAAAATATGAACTGAAGATTCCCTACATGAAATCCTTTGGAATGAGTGTTTACATGACCTCATCCATTTCTTACATTCATATAAAACTTTCAGCCATAGAAAACATCCCCCTCGGATATACGAAGTTGCAGCAAGAAAAATGAGATAAAAATAAGATCATGAGTACTTTCATCCATGGAAAACTTACCACTCAATTCATTACCCGGAGGACAAGTTCTCAAAAGTGACAATTTGATGAAATCTCCAAAACTAATCACTAGGAAAAACTTACTAAAATTAGTAAGTTTCAAAAAAGATCAAAATGGTCATGGTTTTCCTCCTTCATTCCTCACTTATGTCAACCTTCATGGAAGTCAAACTCATGTTTGCAAAGGGTGGATAATGTCATTATGTCTCGAGAAGGAGAAGAATCTTCTCAGCTCCTAATTTTGGTCATAGCGGAGCATTCTGGTCTCGGTGTGTTTCTCACTTCACTGGATGGGTTGATCAAAGGCTTGAAGCATGTTTTATAAAATCTATCACCTTCACTAATTACATGATTAGATTTATCTTCACCTCATCTCATGGATGGCTCCATTTCCCCAAGGCCCCAAATCATCAGGTTGAATTGTGCAAGAAATGGTCTCAAGTTACATCAAGAACTTGGCATTTTGGGAGGCATTGCAATGTTTCAAAGGTTTGAATGTTTGTTCAAGTGAGGTAAATCACCCTTCATTGTCTTCAATTATCAAATTTTCATCACCTTTCCTTTCAATGAAATTCAAATATGCTACAAAGGTGCATCATTCTAGTGAGGTCTTGAAGGGGAAAAGTTTCAAAGAATCAATCTTCATCGGTAGAGCATCACTACATTAGAGAAGGTCATCATGGATCAAAATGAAATATTCAACACCATTAGACCTGATCTACATCAATGGCGGAGTCATATTCATCCATGCTTTTGATACTTTATTCTTTTCTCTCCTCATTCTTTCTCCTCTTCTTTTCTCCTTCTAATTCCTCATTGTACATGATCATGATGTTTTTCCATATTCATTCAAGTGAAAATGAAATATTTGTAAGATGTAAAATTACTTCCTCAAATTATAATTTTTTTCCTCTCCTAAGTACATTTGAAAATTCATTTGTAATGGGAATATGAAAAGTCATGTGGGGGTAGATGAAGAGATGAATTATAAAGATATAAAAGGAGATGACCTCCTCATTGTAAAGGGATGGTTAATTCTTGTTTACTAGCTCCCATTGTATTTCTAGGAACAAGTTCCTTCATTTCCTCTATTCTCTTATCTATTGAAATTATGTCTCCATCTCAACTTATACTCTAAGAGCATTGTAAATTGTGCAACATGATACAATAAAATTTTGTGTTTCTTGTTGATTGTTCTTTTTCTATGTGAATGGTTTCTTATAATTTATGCAAGTGAAATAATCTGATTTGAATTCAACAAACTCAAGTATGATATTTTTAGTTAAAATCCCCCTCTTATTTCCCTTTCCTATCTCTCTAAGAAATTTTCCTCCCTTGTATTCCATACAAGTAGTTTCCATAGGTTTAGGGAAGTATTCCTGTGTGATCCCTAGTCTACAAGCCACCCCTAGAAATTAGTTTAGTTTATATTTGTTTCCTTTATTTCAATAAATGGAGCTCCCCATTCAAGAAGAGGTACCTAGTCCCAAAGTGTTGGTGAAATCCCATAATTTTCCCTTGCGAAAAATTATTTCATTAATAGTTTTTGGCACCCACCGTGGGGCAGATTTTGTATATTATGCACCCAATATAAGAACCCCAAATTCCAACAAAAAATATATTCCAACAAAAAAATAGAAAAAAGCTTTAAAGTTCAAATTCCTACAAAATAAGTAAGTAAAAATTTTCCTTTAATTAAATCCAAACTTGTAAAGAACTAGTTGAAGGAAGATATACCAGATTAGATAGAGTGAGAGGAATTGTTGACCATTGTTTTGAGGCTTTGCAAAATCAGAAAGAAAAAATCAGAGATAATCCATATTACTTCTCTTAAGCTTCATCCCCATTAAATTCATCAAGTGATACTCCTGGAAATCCTATCCAAACACCTACGATATTGCTCCTACAAAACCACTTTATTTTCCCGATTTCAACCACCATCGAACATTGAATTCCTAAGTGAAGAAGAACAATAAGAACTAGAGGAAGAATTTGGGTAATAATTTATAGAAGTAGAAGAAGAAGAAGGATAAATTGACATGGCAGCATAAGGACCTATCCCTAGGGATAGAACACGACCCATTGGATTTGTCTCCACCACTCCATGAACTTATAGAAGGTTCAAGAAAAAAATTTCCCAAGTTTAGAGGTGATGGGAACCAACATCTAGATGATTATATTACTCCATTCATAATATCATGTAACATGTTAGGATTTTCTCATGAATATTTCTCTATTCACTTATTCATTGAATTGCTTCAAGATGGTGTTACTAATTAGTTTAATCATTTTCCAATAGGTTCCATTACATGTTGTTCTCAAATGAAAGCTAAGTTTGAATCTAGATTCAAGCTGGAAGAAGATTCTCATTCCCTCCTTTCTCAATTAACACAAATGAAGAAATAACCTCAAGAATCCATGATATATCTTATGGAAAAGTTCAACAACATGGTCAATAAGATTCCCATCGATTTAATAAAATATGGATATTTTATTAAAATATGAATTCAAAAATCTGCTATAGCGATATACAATGAAATACAAGAGCTTGTCAATTTATCTTTATATAAAAGTAAATGCAAGAGATAGGAACTTACCTTAATTACACTTATCCCAAAGTGAGTCTAGACTAGAAAATGTGATGGAGCAGGGAACCACAGTTGTCGTGTCGAGCTCATAAAAATGTAGATATGCTCAATGCCTTGACACAGTGCACAGGTAAGGATAGGAGCACCCACAGTGCCTAAGACCTTTGTTGGGGCTACGAGTCATGAAATGGTCAAAACCTAGTTTTGATAGTGTCACTAGGGTTTTGTACTTATTTTCCTTTGGTCACCTTTATGTTGCACTTAGATCGTCGGGTACCTGTAAATCTCTATATGAATATCCTCCTACAAAACCCTCAAAAATACATCAAATCCTAAAAAGAAAGATGCAAAATGAGGGGTCGGATTGTCCTCAACTGTCACAATGGTGAACTTACAACTGAGTGTTACACTACATCTTAGACCCAATGTAGTTCTATGTGCTTATGTGTGCAATAGTGATCCTAGGTCACCCTCGCGCCAATGATGCCAAGATAGTGGGCAATAATTAGATAAAATGCAAATGTGTGGATGGAATAGAATGAATTCCCATTCTATGCGAGTCCCTTGAGATATGTAGATAGATATACCTTGATAAGAATTACCCACCCTTATAATGGTATGTTTTTTGTGTTTATATAGAGATCTCTTGCTTAAATTTCAACACTAACGACCTGACATGCCGACTAGTACCTCGGGATATGAGTAGGAAAAATGAAAATACTGACCTCAAATGTCAAAAATTAAGATCAAATATAAAGAGGACACAAGAACCCATGATGGACAGGAGCGCTTAGATGCTAATGTCCAATCCTAGGTGCTGATGTCTAGAGATAAATGATGAAAAATGAGTGAAGACCGCCCGACAACGATCCTTGTGACGGGACTAGAAGCGGGTGTATGATTAACAAGTGTGAAGGAAAAAAGCAATAGAAACCAACAATATAAGCGGATGGAATATGGAATGGGTCACCAATGAATAATTTTCTTATGCAAGATCCATATATAAAACAACATACTTGGCGATATAGTAAATACTATTAAGTGCATGATTTTGTGTCTATATTTTCCACAACATTATGTTGTTTTTGAAAGCTTGGTAACATAAAGTAGATAGAGATGCATACCTTATAGAAGTTTGGAGAATCACATGTTGCATAAGCATGTGGAGATATTAAAGAAGTACGCACAAAGGAGAACATATAGCATGGTGAACTATGGATTGGTGTATTAATACATACGATGTAAAAAGAAATGTGGGACCGTTATGAGGATAATTAAGTGAGATTGAAGATTTTGATATTGAGTGATTTGAGATTTCAATTTTGTCACTGATGAAGATGTGTTGGGGTAAGGAGTGATCAGTTCCCAACCTGATTTTGTGTGTGTGAAAAACTAAGGATTTGGGCATCCTACTGCCAGAGGAAAAGTGTCGGGAGAGAGGTATAGTTTGACTCTCCAAATTTAACTACATCCTCAAAAGGTCTAGCTGATGTAAATGGAAGAGGACTATATTTTGTTGATTTGGATCCATTTCACTATATTTTAATCAAATGTGAATTACAATAACCCATATAGGATTAGTATAGGAAAGGAAATGAAGTCTCATTTCCCCACTCTAGGGGTTTCACCATAATGTATGTGAGATGGATTCCATGTTAGGTCATATGGAAGTATTACAAAATGTAGAATACCTTCCCATGTTAGGCCATTTAGGAAAGTGGTGATGTAACTCCCAAGTTATGTCATCACGGGAGGATAAATTATGCTATGTTGTGTCAATTGATTGATGTGATTTTGAATAGTAGAAGGTTTTTATTTTAGAGAATTGAACATGTGTGATTTATTGATTTGTTACTCATGGAGATATTTTATGCTTGTTTCCCCATATTAGGTCATTAGGGGAATTGGTAGAAAATGGTGTGAAATTTCTATGATGTACGAGTAAATTTTTGCTAATGATAAATTATAAATGTAGAATGATAGCATAACAATGTGAAGGGGATTATGGGATTCCCAAAATATATACCCCACCTTTCAAAAAAAATGGTAGTGATGATGAGAATGAACAATGAGCTTCAAGTAATCGTGTAATTATAAAATAGTGAATGTATAATAGATATTGCAAAAGTGTGTGTACATATAGTTAAAATGATATGGAGGAGGAATATAAATTGTATGGAATGTGTATGATATAATATTCAGATGAATTCTAAAGAGAACAATGTAAAAGCAGAGATAGGAATCATAGTAAGGATACGCAAGATATGGATTAAAAGTGTGCAATGTGTATTACTTCGGAGGATATGTGTAAATAATGACTCTAACGTGGTAGGTAATTGAATATTACTATAAATAGCAATGTGAAAAAGTGAATAGAAAAGTCATAATGTTATTGCACATGTGTGATTTTGAGCTCTGGGTTTGTAAAGATGCCTCAAGTGATAGCACCATGTTTGAGTCAATTTTGAGATGGTGGCAGTGATTGTGGCATCACATCTACAATAACAAAGCTAGTAAGTGTGATTTTTTCAAAACTTGTGTTGAAATTAGTCATTTTGATGAATTTTTGAAAAATGAGTTTGTGAGTTTCTCAAAAAATTGACCTAAAAAAGAGCGGTGAAGGCATTAATGACCTTCAAGACACTACCACCCAAGATCTTGAGCACTAGTGACTGCTCCTAGGTGCCCAGTCCTGCTCCCAGGTGTTGGTGACCCGAAGGCCTAGGTTGAGTGTAGAGTGTTGTAAATGTGAAGTTTGATGTTTGTTGATGTTATAGGTAGGTTTATCTCGCATATGTATGGTGTTATAACTCTAATTTTTTTGTCATTTTATGTTATGTAGAGGGATATTTATTCACACGAGTTTCATGGTGGCCTTCATTTGAGTACATTATTGGGGTTGGGTTTGTCAGATGATGAGTTGGATGTTCTAGACCGTGTCATCCTACGGTACATAGTGAGGATGGAGGATGTGCCCCATAAGATGCCTATGATCACAACTTTATGTGAGAGATGGTGTGCGAGATGCTTACACCTTTTTGTTACCTATAGAGGAGATGAAAGTGACTCGGAGAATGTGTATCGTATCTTTGTGATTTCCTATTATTGGTGAGAGGGTTAAGTTCATGGTTCATGTGGATGATGCACAGAGAGAAAAATTATGGTTGTTAAATGGTATTTTATGGGGACTCAAGTTCACATTGAGGTATGTATTAGTATGGATGTTATTATGAGGTCACATGTTTTACGGTTGCAAAATTCTATCATTTTTTATTGCTTCATTGGTTGTAATGGAGGGTGGTGGTATAGGAATCTTGTATAAGATGTATGATATTTGTCGTTGAATAGAGAAGAATGGTAGGAAATATGATTGGGAACAATGTGTATTGGCCCACCTATATAGACATCTATACATATTTACATAGGAGGAGCATGGAGGTGGTATTGGAGATACCACATTGTTACATTTATGGTACTATGATAATAATTGTATATTGAGGCTAGTTAGTAGACCACGAGGATATTGGGTGAGGCCAAATATATTTACTTGGAGATGGGTAGGTGTGTATGGTAGGATGATGAATACAAATACCTATAGAGTGGTGTTAGATCATATGGGGCCAAAGGCTATGATATGGAGGCCATACTTTGAGACTACGAGAGGATAGCTATAGGATGTAGTAGAGATACAAATTATTCATAGGACTATGTGGCTAGAGGATCGGTTTTCGGGGGTGTTCAAGTTATTCCAGGTAGAGCATGTTTCACGATAGTTTGGTATGGTGCGGGATGTGCCTCCGGAGCTGTATGTATGGGTAAGGTCCATTAGGGCATCAAGGAGAGTTGAAGCTAGACCAGGGCCCAAAGGAGTGTTGCTAATACTGCTTTAGTCCGGAGATGAGGCGAGATGCGGTGATAAAGTCGATATATGTAGATGATTTTGGGTGTATGAAGGAATATCATGCATGGTGGGTGTCACATCGATGTGTTTTTTTTTAGTTTTTATAGATGTGGTAGCAAAATTTCTAAGCGAGTATAGGGCAAGCACATGCCTCTCATAGCGTACTAGAAATTATAGTAGAGTTTGAATATTTATATAGTGATATGTGTGATTGGTTGTTTGGTTTTTTTATTTTTATTGGTGTCAAATTTATTTATCTATAGATGTAGGTGATGCATATTGGTTGCTAATTGTGGAAAAATATATCCGCAATTGACACAAAATGTGCCCACTAATGTAATCATAAGTGGTGGTATACTGGAGTGTGTGCATGGTATAACATGTGAGCATGCACACTTATTTGATCTAGTGGTGTTATAAGTGGCTACGTGTACCATATAACTGAGTGAGAGGGATGAGGTTCAAGAGGAGATGAAATGAGCTAGAGAGGGTGTGGGTGGAGGTCCTCTAGCACATGGTGTATTTGTGAGATTTGTGGAATTATAGGGTCACTTTTCTAACTAGTCAATTTAGGTTATGTTACTACATCAACAGGTAGAGAGAGATAAGGTTTGCTATCAACGACATAGATTCAACAAGAAAGCATATAGTTCTTGAGCTCCCATAGTTATATACAATGATAGTGATGATGATAGGTGATGTGTAGTGATGTAGTGATGTATGGGGGATTGTTCCCACATTGACATTTTTGTAACTATGATTTATATAGGCTATTAGTGTATGTGTGTTGTATTTGATGGTAATTGATATGTGATGTGATTTTTTTACACACATGATGTGTTGATGAGTTTTTGTTATATATGATGTGTGATATTTTTATCCTTGTTTGTATTTTTGATTTGATATACATTGTGTAGTTGTTGATGTTGACTAATAGATAATGATGTGTAATGTGATCATAGATAGATATACGATGAGATAGTATATTTGATATATATATATATATATATAGTGTGTGTGTGTGTGTGTGTGTGTGTGATAAAATTATGTGATATATAAATGATGCAAAAGTGATGAGTGGTAGTATATGTATAAGATGAATGAGATGAAAAAGTGTAATGCATCACGTGTTAGTATGATGAAGAGAGAGGGGATGGAGAATAATGATGCCCCCGTTGTATAGATGATAAGGTTAATTTATATAAGACCCCTCAGTAGTCAATAATGAACCATAAAGAAATAGTGTGTCATTATGAAGTTCTATGATAGTGTATGCTAGATAAATATATCGAAATGATGTGTATTGTAGAGATATGTTGAGATTTTTATTATAATATATCTCTCAATAGTCATGTAATAACCATAAGAACATGAGTGCGTCATCAGGGGGTAAGGTGATTAAATCACCTACCAAATACCAAGCAAGCCTAGAGCTGTGGAAGCATGTGGGGTGTAAGAAGCATGAGTTTATTAACCAAAATAAATGCTAAATGAGATACTGAGATGATGGGTGATGCAGCAGTTTGGAAGAAAAAATGTCGACAACTTAGGTAGACAATGTGTAGTATTATCATGACGCAGCGAAATAATGAGATGGTGTAGCGGTGGATGGATGAAATGGTGAATGTGTATGAGAAAAAACCTAAGGTGGTGGAAGAATAATGACCTTAGAACTAGATGGAGGAGATAAATAAATTGGATTAATATCACACTTGCATGGAAGTGGAGACATAGACCACTCACGAGAGCGAGATCCAAAGGAAATGACACCCTTTTCTTCTAATTTTTGTAATCAACCATGAATGGCACAACAATCATTATCATGATGACCATTGATACAATGATAGTTGTAATAAGGTTGATCATGTTTGTGTTGCAAGTGATGAGGTGGATGGTGTTGATTACAAGGTAATTGAATTAAACACTTTTCAAGAAAAGAATGCAAGTGCATCATGAGATCTAGTGTGATGAGAAAAGTGTAATGGCTCCTACAAAGGATATGTAAAAGGCTGAGGTGTATCCTAATGTTGTAGAGGAAATAAAGGATTCTTATGTAAGGGAGATTATTGAACCTTCTTACAAGGTGGATGAGATGAATACCTAGGAGGATGCTCAATAGATGGAAGTGGATAAGAATTAGATGTTGTGATAAAGAGGGACAACTAGGAGGAGGATCTATTATATGTGTAGAAATGATATCTTTCTCTATGTCGATGACCTTATAACATAAGAGTGTTAATGATTCACATGTTTCATATTGGAATCGTTGTTTAAAATCAATAATGAGGCCACGAAAAAAGATAAATTACTTTTCTAAGTAAATGGGCTAACAGACTAACTGATGCATGCAAGCATTAAAACACAAAATGTAATCAATGATAGGTTATGTTTTTCCTTGATGTATGCTAGATAAGCAATAAAAATGTAACTCTAGGGCCATTGTTAAGTATAAAGCATTGAAGGAATGCCTCTTCCATCTCATAATAGGTACTAATAGATCCAAAAGGTAAATGTGTGTACCATTGGAGAGCGGCATTAGCAATATTATGGAGAAAATATTTTAGCCGTAATCGATCATTATAATAAGAATTCATGGCTAGATGATAATGCTTAAGATGTAAATATGGATTTCCAGTACCATCAAAGCATGAAAATGTAGGCATTATGAAATCCTTATGGAATTCTTAATTGTGAATCTTTTTCAGAATAGGATTGTCATGTAAAGAATTGTTATCATTAGAAGCATAATAGGTTTTTCTTTCAAGTTTGAGAGACTAGACCTGAGATTTTAATTGACCAACAACATGAATGAGTGATAAGATATCATATTATGGAATAGTAGGCAGCGTAGATGGTGTATTAAGTGGTTATATCTTACCATTATGATTGATCATAGGGATGGCAAGAGAATAAGTAGACGATATTGATGCTAAGGGCACACTAGATATAGGTTCCAAAGAAGGAATAGGTGGTGAAATAGTAGGAATAGAATCGAAGAGGTATTATGATATGATGTAATAGAAGGAGATGAATCATCCATGTTACTAGAGACAATCACAGAAAAGGATGAAAGTGGAGTAGAAATTTCACATTCAATAGTATGAAAAGAAGTAGAATCATTACTATAATGTGGCTCATCAATATCGAAAAAGATTCGATGCAAGCATATCATTAAGCGTATCATCAACATATAATGAAAGAAGATGAGAACTAATATGAAATGCATTATTAGAAACATTTTCAAAAACAGGAGTATGAGATGCAACTATAGAATCATACTGACTAGTATGAGAAACAACATCATGCACATGTTGATTTTGATTCTATTTTTAGCTAAATCCTTATAAACAAGATTAAGCATAAAATTGATAATAGGATCATCTAAAGTCTCAATAGAAATAGAAGAAGGTGGATTGCAACTAACTAAATAACAAGGTCTACAACTAGAAAAGATTTCCAGATCAGAAACAATGCTAATGGTAGAATTATCAAATCTAGTAGGCACATTGCATTCATGAGCTAATGCTTTTTTTTTATTAACATCGGAAGAATAATGTTGTGATAAAGAGTGGTAAGTTCAACTATCGTTGCTTCATCATAGAGAGTATTAACAATCACATGAGGCATGACTAGCCTAGGAGGAGAAGAGATATCCTTAGCCATTAAGGTTTTAGTGGATCCTAGGGAAAGTAGTTCTAAGCTACGAGTTCACCAAAATGATTTAATAAAATATGAATATTTTATTAAAATATGAATGCAAATATCTTCTATAACTGATATACAATGAAATACAAGTACTTGGAAATTTATTTGATCTTTATATGAAAGAAAATGCAAGAGATAGGGCACTTACCTTAATTACACTTATCCCAAAGTGATTTTGGACTAGAGAATGTGATGGAACATGAACACAAACCATCATAATCAGGATCATAAAAATGTAGAGATGCTTGCAATTCCTAGACATAGGTGCCTCGGAAAGGATAAGGGTGTTGATGGGTTCCCAAGACCTCGTGGGGGCCTGGAGCTGCATAAATTGTCGAAAATTTGTTCTAATAGTGTTGCTAGGGTTTCAAAATTGTTCTCCATTGGTCACCTTTATGTCACACTTGGATCTCCCGGGTGCTTGTAAACCTATATATAAATATCCTCCTACAAAATGCTTAAAAAGACATCAAATCCTAAAACAAAAAGACGAAAAAATGAGGGGTCGAACTATCCTCAAATGTCACAATTGTGAAATTATGACTAAGTGTTGTACTACATATCAAACCTCATGTATTTTTATGTGCTTTTCTATGCAATAGTGCTCCTAGTTCACCCTCACACCAATGACACCAAGATAACGGTGGTAATTTAGATAAAATGCAAATGTTTGGTTGAAATAGAATAAACTCCCTTTCTATACAGAATAATGCACCCAAATGCAATCCCTTGAGATATGTAGATATATATCCCTTGATAATAATTTCCCTCACTTATACTAGTATGTATATTGTGTTTATATAGGGATCTCTTTCTTTAGATTCTACACTAATGACACATGCCGACTAGTACCTTAGGATATGAGTGGGAAAAATAAAAATAAAAACCTTAAATGTCAAAAAATAAGATTGAAAATAAAGAGGGCACGGGCTCCTAGGATGGACAAGAGAACCTTGACACTAGTTTCCAATCTTGGGTGTTGGTGTTCAAAGATATATTACAAAAAATGAGTGAAGACCGACTAATATGGATCTCTGTGACCTGACCAAAATTGGGTGTATGAGTGAAAAGTGTGAAAGACAAAAGAAATAGAAACCAACAAGACAAGCGAATGGACTATGGAATAGGTCACCAGTGAATACATTTCTTACGTAAGATCCATAGATAAAGCAATATACTTGGTGTTATAGTAAATAGTAGTAAGTGTGTGATTTTGTGTCTACACCATCTTTTCTCTTCCTACGTCGATATTTTTTAAGAGAATCAAAAATGCCCAAGTTCCTGATGTGAGTTTCTTTCCATGAAGAGTGTAACCAAGATATTTGGACCATGCTCCAGAAATTTCCATTAAAGTGGAAGATGACTTCATCTTGTTAGGAAAGATCAAGAATACTTCAATGAAGGATGAGTTCCAAAGTCCCAAAGATGAGATAGCTGATTTTTGTTACAAAAATTGGTGAATGAATTGACAATTGAAGAGGAAAGTTTCCCAAAACACATCCCATCAAAATTGTAGTAGAAATAAAATTACAAGAGTACTCTGAAGGCTTTCCTTGGAGGCTCCACCTATCTATGCAATTTGTATAACTCAAAAATACGAAGAATAATTTGAACAAGAAAGTGAGGACAATGATGTCCTAGAGATTTAAGAATAAGAGAATGATGTATAAGTCAGATTCTATGAATATTTAGGAGGTGAAGAAGATGATGACAAAGATACACCCCGTTTTGCATGTGCATTATTCACCTGCTCTTAGTCTCAAAAAGGAGTTTCATACTCTGTTTCTTAAAAAGAAGAAGAAATAAGATCCCCAAGTGGTGACTCTATAAAATAAAATAATCATTCGAGCATCTCCACTTCAACTCTCAATGGATTATGCATTATAGAAACTAGATCATGTGGCAAGTAATGTGCCATTTACTATTAAGTCTCTCGATGCTCCTTCTAATTCTAATTTTTCTTCTAAAAAATCTAGTCCTTTAAGAGATTATGGTGTGCCTACAAAATCATCCTTTCCTCATCAAACATATGATCATGTTACTTCATATTCATACACCATTTTTGATATCATATAGCATATAAACAAGTCAAAAGTGCATATTTCCTAATCTTAGTATTTGTGGACTCACCGTGAACAATTTTACAAACTTTCTATCATATTAAGGTTAGTGGTTTAAAGCCCAATAATATGAATCCTAGTTCTAAAATGATAATACCAACTACACCAACTCCTCCATCATATAACATGCTTACTATGATTACATCAAAGACTGATAAGATTTATCCTTTCTATCTCTCCCTCCTCATTTGAGGATACTGATTGAATAATTGTATTATATATTTAGGTGCTTCTGAAAATGTAATTCCTATAAAAGTTTCCAACCCCTAGGACTTTCCTTCATAATGGTCAGTGGATATTTTTACTCCATGTAGTAAAAGTAATTCCCACATGTGGGGAAGATCAAGGTTGTACATGCATGACTCTTTCCGAATTTCCAAGAAAGAAGATGTTATTGATTATCTTGGTAGCATACATTCTGACATCATTTGGAATGTTTATAAGTAGAAGATTCTACCAATAATTGGGAGGAAAATCCAGATGAATCAAGTATTCCACAACCATTCCATTTAAGGGAGATATGGAAAAGTTTCTTCTACAGAAAAATATAAGATATACGGTGTGAAAGTTAGGAAATACATGAGCTAACATATTGTCCTAAGACAACAAAAATAGGAATTATTTCATAACATCCAAAGAAAAAGTTGAAATTATTATCTTGATAGGACCAAGTATTCCTTAATGATGAGGTATTGAGTATGAGGGAGAGTGGACAAATAGTGAATTGTAAGAATACAACCTTGAATTACTAGATGGTACATGTGCAATGAAGAAGACAAATTCAATCTTGATGAGTTCTAAAATGAAAAATTTGTCAATGAATTTGTTCATTAAGAATAGATGTTATCATTCCCATTCAAATATGAATATTCTCTTGATCATGTCATCCATGAAGAAGAAAAACCAAATTGTGATGAGCCTTTAAAATGTTAAAAAGAATAATTTGTGTAACCTCAACTCATCCTTGAGCTCCTGATGTAAGCCATGGAATTGCAAGACAAGTATAAATCTAATTCTGAATTCTCAGTTGATTCCAAAATTGTATGATGAAATAAATTAAGATGAGAAATTAGATATATCTCATGAAACAATGATTGATGGATGTAATGATGAAAGTGAAGTTTTCTCTTTTCCATTTGAAGAGGAAGATTCCCTCTATGATGAAAATTTTGAAATCAAAGTCTTTGAGTCCTTTGAAGATGAGGCCTCCTATAACAAAGAATCAGTGAAGATCAATGAGTCTTGGGATGAGGAATCAATTTCCCAAATTGTTTCCTAAAAATTCTAAATAAAGATTCTCTAAATGAATGCAAAGGTGAGATTTTGGTAGTTTTGAAAAAGGGGTCCATATATGAAGTATTAAAAATTGTGGAAGGAATGGAAGATCCGGAGCTCGTTTTGGATGCCTTATCTCATGTCATGGTTATGTAAGATAAGTATGAAGTTATGTTTGATTCCACATTCTATTGCTAAATGTCTCATGATGAAATAGGATGAAAGGATGGAATCGATGTTTCTCATAAATTTTTTTTTGATAAGAATAAATATGGAAAAGAGAGACACTTCAAATATTCAAGAAATCCCATCAAAAATTATCCTTCCTAGGTAGTGATGAAATGCAAAGTGAGAAATCGGGAATGTGGGTAAATGTAAAAGATAAATTGCAATCTAAAATTAATGAATTTGTGATAGAAGATATAAGCATCAATGAGATCATGTAGGATCACTCCCAAGCATACATGAACTGATGAAATCACTTGTCTTTCATAAGCAATTGAGGAAAGGAGGATACTTCCTCAAAATAGTCAATGGCTTCGCGGAACATCATCACTAGAATTTACCCTTTCGGGGCAACTTTTGAAGAGAAAAATGCTTCAGTGAAAGTGAATTATTCCTCGAATGTACCATAGGTGAATAAATTTTCATGTGTTTCCCTTTCGATTGTGTTTTGTTTTCAATAAATATTTTTTGTCGTATCCATCCTTGTTATGCAATGACTTTATAGCCTAGTGGATAAGGCACCGGTCCTTTTAGTATCTTGAGATTCTATCATTGCTAATTTCTTCATTCTCACTTTTCTCAAACTAAAACAATTCCCCAAGCTAGAGCCATTTATTTTCATGCTAAATGTCTAGAATGAAAAATGGAAAAAAATTCCATGACAACTAAGCCTAGACTTAAAAATCCTTTAACTGGGTAATGTAAACCTACCCTTCGGCCAATTTTTCACTATGTAAACTCCATCATGGCTAAAAGGGATGTGTTAACTAGATTTTTAAAATGTTTTTCATGTGTAGGTAATTTTTTGGGAAGGATTTCATGGATTCATTTTGATCCACTTTGAAGGAACTGCTCCTAGAGTCCCCAAAAGTCCTATTTTCAGGGTTTTTACACATGGTAAGCACCCTAGGAATATACCAGGTAGAGATAATGCATCCAATAAATTTTTGAAAATTACATGAGATAATTAGAGGTATTTTAGGGAATTTTTTCAAAGAAATTCAGGTTAAGGAACAAGTTATGACATACCGGGGCTTCTTATAAAGATGGTGTAGGGAAATGAATGTAGTAAAAATCTAATGGCCTTGTTTGAATTGTTCAGAGCCTTAAGATATTTTGTGAAGTTACAATATACTCATTAGAAATATAAGAATTTCTACTTCACATTTCAAAAGGTTTTGGAGATTATACAATCCAAAGTTTTATATATTGGCCCCTTGATACGGATGAAGATCCCGATACCAATGAAGATTGAAATGATCATTCTAGGATTTATATGTACATTTTAGGCATGATTCAAATGAAAATGTGAAATATTTAATTCTATATTCACTTAAAATGTGTTGGTTATCATTTTCATCATCATACCTTTTTGTAAGTCTCTTTTACCAAAGACATAGGATTAAGCATAATAAAAAGGGGGTAAATTTAAAATTTCAGGAATAAGTGGCTCCCGAGAATTATGGGAATCATCTCAAAAGAAATTTTGAAGTGAAAATAATATACAAATTTCCTAGGTAACTCTCATGGAAGCTCTTGGGAAAGAAATCACACTCCGATGTCTATTTTTGGTAACTATTGGTGAAGGCAAGGTTTCCAAAAGTGCACATGAAAAAAATTCACCTATGATGAATTTTTTGAAATTTTAAATTATTGAAAAGGTGTATGAGGTGAAAAAACTTGCACCACCAAGGTGAGGAGAGAATGTTATAAGCTTTCTTCACTTAAGAGGTATCTTTGATGGTTAGGTGAGTGTTATGCACTCACAAGTCATTTGGCCCCTCTCCATGTTGAGCATGACCCATGGAACACTTGGAAGGACCTGATGTACATTTTCACCTGATGTAAAATTAAATGGGGTGAAAAAATTGTGCTGCCAAGGGAGAGGAGTTATTTTGTCACTTAAGTGACTAACCTCATTTGTTAGGTAAGGGTTTTTAATTGACAACTTCCATCTCCCCCCTCTCTATGTTAAGCGTCACTCTTGGAAACCTTTTCCACACCTGATTCACCTTTAAACATGGTGAAAAATTTCATCAGGTGAAACAATGTGCACCACCATGGAATTTGTCCCTCTCTCGTCACTCACAACCTCACACTTGCTCCCTAAGGCATTTGTCCTCTTACCTCAGTCTTCACCATTGTCCCCTTTGTTATGTTAGCTTCCCCCTTGGAACATTTTCTCCATGATTCTGAAAATTTTCACATCATTTACCCTTAATAAATTTTGTAAGGTACATGAGAGGATCCCATACCTATTTAGTAACCCCTAAGTCACCCTCAACCCAAGTTATGAGATAAGTGTTAAAGGTGGGTCAAGTGGTGGATTTTCCTAATCTGAGTTAAATTATGAATATTTAATCATACTTAGCCAATTTTGGAGCCCATTTTTGAATCTCACTTCCCTCCATTTCTTCTTTATATAGGTCATGCAAAAATTGAACCAAAAACCCTCTTGTTCAAATCACTCTTTTGCTCATACCTCATAAACCCCGCTCCGATATCCACAAGATTTGAACTGAAGCTTCCCTACATGAAATCCTTTAGAATGAGTGTTTTCCCGACCTCATTAATTTTAAATTTATTCCATTCAAAACTTCCCCCTCAGATATACAGAGTTACAACAAGCCAAATGAGCTAAAAATCAGAGCATGAGATCCTCAAAATATTAGCTTTCAATGAACACTTTCTTCCCTATTAAAATAGGTTAGATTGTAGTTATGAAAGAATGTTGTTTTTTTGCATTATTCCCTATCATATGAAGAAAATAAATACCTAAAATTTCACTTTTCATTTTGTGAATATCTAGACAAGAGAAACCCCTAAAAATTGGAGCAAAGCATCCCCATGCGAAGTAGAATTTTGGAGAACTTTTTGGCCCAATTTGACACCTCGTGGCGAATGTCTATTTTTATTAAGTACCAATTCAATAAACTTACTGGGAGTATTATTTCCAAAGGATGAATGGATTCAATACACCCAGTTCAGTCCCTAGGATGATAATATCTCACAAGTGACAATTCGGTGAAATTACATAAGTTAGTCACCCAGAAGACTTACTAAATATAGTAAGTGTCCAAAAAAGGCTCAAAATGGTCATGGTTGTTCATCCTCCATTCCTCACTAATTTAAAACTTCATGGAGGTCAAACTCATGTTTTCAAAGGGTGGATAATGGCATTGTGTCTCAAGCAGGAGAAGAGCCTTCTCAGTTCCCAATTTTGGTCACAATGGAGCATTTTGGTCTCGGTGTGTTTCTCACTTCTCTGGATGGGTTGATCAAATTCTTGAAGCATGTTCCATAAAATATCTCACCTTAACTCATCACATTAATAGATTTTCTTCACCTCATCTCATGTATGGATCCATTTCCCCAAGGCCCTAGATCATCAAGTTGAATTGTGCAGGAAATGGTCTCAAGTTTCATCAAGAACTTGCAATTTTTGGGAGGCATTATAGTGTTTTAAAGGTTTGAATGTTTGTTAAATTGAGGTAAATAACCCTTCATTATCTTCAATGATCAAAGTTTCATCACCTTTCCTTTTAATTAAATTCAAATATGCTACAAAGGTGCATCATTGTAGTGGAAAAGTTTCAAAGAATCAATCTTCATCGGTGGAACATCACTGCATTGTAGAAGGTCATCATGGATCAAAACTTAATCTTCAACCCCATTAGATATTATCTACATTGAGGGCATAGGAATATTCATCAATGCTTTGGATCATTTATTATTTACCTCCTCTTTCTTTCTCCTCTTTTTTCCTCATAATTCCTCAATGTATGCGATCATGATGTTTTGTTATATTCAATCAAGTGAGAATGAAATATTTGTAAGATTTAAAGGTACTTGCTCAAATTATGATATGGGTACTTAATATTTCTTCTCTTAAGGAAATTTTAAAATTCACTTGTAATTGGAACATGAAAATTCATGGGAGGTATATGAAGAGATGAATTGTAAAGCTATAAAAGGAGATGCACTCCTCATTGTAAAGGGATTGTCAATTATTCTTTACTAGCTCCCATTGTCTTTCTAGGAGCAAGTGGTTCATTTTATCTATTCTCTTGTGTATTATAATTATATCTCCATCTCAACTTATACTCCAACATCATTATAAATTGTGCAACATGATACAACAAAACTTTATGTTTCTTCTTGATTATTCCTCTTTCTATGCGAATGGTTTCTTCTAATTGATGTAAGTGAAATACTAAGGTTTAATACAATAAAATCTTCTATGTTATTTGTTTGTTAAAATCCACCTCTTATTTCCCTTTCTTATCTATCTCTCTAATAAATTTTCCTTTCCTTTATCCCATTAAATTACTTGCCACAGGTTTAGGGAAGTATTCTGTGTGATCCCGGTCTACAGGCCACCCCCAAAAATTAGTTTAGTTTATATTTGTTTCCTTTCTTTCAATAAATGGAGCTTCCCCATTTAAGCAGAGGGACCTAGTCCCATAGCATTGGTGAAATCCCATAATTTTCCCTTGTGAAAAATTATTTTTCCAACACCTAGCTGAAAATGGATATCATTATGCGTCTATATTCTTTGGTCACCCTCGAAATGGCTCTATAAGCTCATCTCAAACCCTAAAAACATCAGTGTAAATAGTTCCTCCAAAACAAAGTTAGGTGGGTTTTGGGCACCACTACACAATGCTAACACCGTCACTAATCTAAAGAGAGATCAAACCATAATTTTTTCTCTGAAATGTGATATCTACCATAAGACAAGAAAAACTTGACAATCATGCTTTGATAATTCTTCAACTTAAGTTTCACACTTTTTCAAATACTTGGGAAGGTTCACTTTGTTTACTTGTATAAATAAGATAGAAATTGGTAAAACTTGAATAAAACTTCATACCTATAGTGAATTCTTCCTTAATGGATGTGTGTGAGTTATTTCACAGCTTTGGGTGCTTATACTTCCTTTTTGCTTACATTTACATGATGATTTCTTATATTTCAAGGTTCACAAATGAGGTACGATTTATTATATTTACTTGCTTATATATGCTTCCAAAGGTCATAATTTTATGAATGGAAAACAAGTGGGAATATTAATCCATATTAATATTATGGAATTAAAATTTTGAGTGTACAATGTCGTCACCAAAAACCATACGGTAGGTTAAGGATATATATTTACATCTCAACCCAAACTAACATTTTTAGAAAGAAATGTGAAAAGATAATTTTGACTTAATGGGTCAGAGGATAGATGTTTATAGATATGTTTTATGTTTTTAATCCTAAAAACTAATGATATAGTGGTGTGAAAATATAAGCAAGTCGCCAAATATATATTAGGGTGTACTAAGAAAGGGTTAGGAGAGTCTATTTGTACATGTAAGTGTGTAATGTCAATATCAATAGTGTTAAAGGATAAATTTTCAAATTTGTGATATGGATCATATAACAATTCTACACACTCAACCAAGTTAGTTTGATCCAACAAAATCAATCAATTACTCTTAGCTTGCAAAATGTTTGTTTTCTCAACTCAAGAATCCTCCAAAACTTGCAATTTTGACTTCAAATGCTCAAAATGATTGTTGAAAACCTTACAACATGATCTCTAGCCTCTATTCATGCCAATCCAATCATCAAATTCATTAGAATCACTAGAACTAGTTCATTTGGTCTCCTTTGGCAAAAACTGCCTATTTTGCTTCTCAAGAACAAGGTTGATGGTGAGTTGTAGGTTGGAACAATCTATCAGCCACCCAAGCAAACCAAGACCACTTTTGAATACCATTTTGGAATCTTGAGGTGTGGGTACAAGGGTTTGGCTCAATTCCCAATGCTTATGTCATTTTCTCTCTCTTTCACCCTCTAAACCTATTTCACTTTACTAGCCCTATCCCAGGATAAAATAAGGTATAACTTTTGATATATGGATTATCTTAACAAACTATTTGAGGTTTTTACTACCCATTTGGATGTTATTTTTGGGTACAAAAGTTCTTAATAACTTTGTTAAGAAAATATTTCCTAAAACCCATTTTTAGACCTCGGCTAGGTCTCCAAATTACATGTAAGGGTTTGAGAGAGGACTATCACTAAGCCTCAATAGCCAATATCTTGTACTTACAATATTATTCTTGAATCATATTGTGGAAGTCTTAAAGATTGTTTCTTAACACTTTGGTTCTCTATTCTTGAGTTTTAGACTATCAAAAGGAAAACTATCACTAAACCTTAGGAGGGTTTAACTCGAGCTCGAGAAGAGAATTTTTGTCACCATTTAACTAGCACTTGAACTCGGGACTTTAAATCACCTTTAATATGATTGTGTACACATTTATTAGCCATTAATATTACAAGTAGGTTACAATGATCCTTATAAATACATTCTTCCACACTATATACCCTACTCGCCTCGGGAAACAAGGGATTATCAATCGGTTTGTGGTTTTCACACAAAAATTTAATGGTTTATCTCCTTAATCAAGTTCTCTGAAGACTATTAAAATATGAGACACACTCTAACTTCACTCACACACTCTGAGTTCATTTCCTTCCCATGTCTTGAATTTACTTTCCTTAAAATCTTGATTGTGCTTGAAAACGTATCCTACTACAGATTTATTAGGGTTCTAGCACTCCCTTACCAATATATCATAAATGAATCTTCACTAATTTAATACAAACAAGATTACATCAGATCTTACTAAATTTTTACCTCTTTTTCTTTCTTAAAAAAATATTCATGGAAACAACTAAACCATGATATAGAGTCTTAAAAACAATAATAATAGTTGCAAATTGTGTCTTCCTTCCTACTACATGTTCTTTGAGGTCTAAATTCTCATTCCTTTCATTTATTGATCATAAATTTTTGTAAAAAAGCCATTTTATACCTCCTTACTTCAAATTACCCTCATAATTGACCTCAAAGGTCACACGGTCAAGACACATGTGGAGGTTACATGCCAAGAAGGAGCTTTAAATTTAGCCTTAAGATCTATGTGACTAAACAATCCACATGAAGAGACTCAACAACAATATTTATAACATAAAAACCCTAGTGAACCTATAAATTCCCTCTATATTACTTTCACCTACTAAGAAATCCAAAAATTGCTCCAACCAAGTTCAAATTGAACAAAATGGAAGGAAACTCCATGGTTTGAAATTTTGACCTGGTGAGCTCATCAAACCACAACAAAATAACTTCTAGGACCTCTAAGACCTTATCAATCCAAAATTTAATGTAACATTCCTAAAGTAGCCCTTGTATTGATGCCCCTACATCAATTTGAGTTTCTAAATTTTTAAAATAACACCAATGAGACCATTCAAATGAATTTTATATTTTTATGCATTTATCACACTTATAGACTTTACAAAATAGTGCTACCTTACTAACCCTTGCCATAGTTCACTTTAACTAGATTTTAAGATTAGTGCTTAATCATATTTTATAAGCACATGGTTTAGAATTTTGTATTAACTATATGTATATTTTAAATCATCATTTATATTTAACTAATAAATTTTAATTACATTTAACACTTTTGGGTGTGAAAATTTGTTGGGTGGAAAAACTTTTACATTTCTTACCAACGCTCTGGGAATCTAAGTCCCTCTACTTAACTAGTGTAGCTCCCATTTATGCATGCGTGAGTAAAGTTGGATCTTCTGGTGACCTTGTGGTCGGGGATTTAATATGGGCACTCCATGACCTGCTTGTGCAAAGCTAGAAATTTCTTGCTAGAGAGGACTTTGTCAAGAGAGTGGGAAAGGGAGTGAGAAAAGAGAAGAGGGGATTAATGTCATGGGTAGAAAATTATATTCCCACACCCATTAACTAGAAATTTCACACACACATTAAATTTAAGAAGAAACAACCCTACAAATGGAAACAAGACGAGTTAAGATTGAGAACTCAAAGTTTCTAAAATATCCTCATCAAAAAAGGCATGAAACTCCTTCTTGTATTGATGCTTGAGCAGAAATTGTACATAACATGGAAATGGAAGAAATTTGAGAATGAGGGGAATGGAAGAATTTGGCTATCTCCTTTGTTCTCTCAATGCACTCTTGAGTTTACAAAATCAATCACCAACCCTTTGAAATGGGAATGGCTTTACAATTTATAGAATGAGAGGTGACTCATCATCTACCCCCAATGCCTTTTCATATGTCCTCACACAACTTAAAACTTTTCAACTTCCTAGGAAACTTTTAAGTCCCTTTTTATAACATAAAGGTGACTTATTACATTAGAAACATTAAGACATATGAAAAGTGCAACCCCAATGCAAAATTAGAACATTGAGAAGAGAGAGAAAGTTAGGGGTATGAAGAGAAGAGAGAGAGAAGAAGAAGAGAAGATGTTGCCCTAATGAATTCCGATGATCCTCGTTGATGGAAATCCCCAATGTGATGAAACTATAAATCTTCAAACTCATTTGAAACTCCTTAAAATTAACTCATATATGCTTTGGAATGAGTGTTTAAAAACTACTAAATGGCTTTTTCAATGACCACAACTTCCACCCCGCACAATATACTCCTACAAATAGAGCGATGAAGTGAGTGTGGGAGATCTTGTTGAATTCTCTGAGATGAGCCTCGAATTCCCTATAAGAAACTCCCATGGATCATCTTGAATGATGGTATTGACCTGAATAATCATCCCTTTATGCCTCAGTTTTCAAAATTTCTCCTTAAGTATGACTTACCATTGATAGTGAGTACCCACATGGGAGACTTACTATTTATAGTAAGAGGTGATTCTTGCTTCTTCTTTACCATCTTGATGTGATGAAATTATTCATTCAATCCTATGCACACTACCTTCACCTCGGCCACTTCTTGGGTTGAATTACTATTTTTAGTAAGCACCCATATAGAGAGATTACTATTTTTAATAAGTGGTCATTTTCACTATTTTATGCTCCAAAATCATTCGGCTTCTGGTGATCTTGAAGTGCACACTTGCCTTTGTGATATCTGCTTTTGATGATGAATTTACAAACATAACGAGTTTTATAGGAAAACTTACTATTTTTAAAATTGGACTTTCACTCCTCGGTTTACAAGAACATATTTTTCCAAACTCAGAACTGTAGTAGTGGTCATGTCCTCCGAATTTCACTTGATTTCACCCACTAGAATGCTTGGAAATAAAATTAGAAATTTTCACCTGGTAGTGGCTTTGAGCATGGAGCTGCCATGGTGGCCATTAATGGAGCTCAAAATTTATAGGTTTGTTTTTGTCTCTATTCATGATGAAAACAACTCCATTGCGATAGGTTTTCCATTTGGATTTTGTGTGCAAGTTTTTAGCTTGTTTCCATTACGGATTGATGGGAAATCTGACAAATGTGAGTCAAGGTACACGAAATGGGGATTTTGTTGGAACAAATGTTTCGGGAACCATTCGACCTCCTATTTGTTGCATCTTGATTGTCTTGAAAAATGTGGAAGTCTGCAAAATATGGAACCTCAATCTGACTTGTATTTTGTAAGATATGAGGATTTTTCGATTCGGTGACTTTGTGGTTATCTAGTGAAAAATCTTCATTTCTTTATCGTTTCTCATTTTTTGACCCATTTTTTCTCTGAGACCTATGCATTTTCATGGATTGGATGGTTTTTTTGGCCATGGTGGAGCTGGTTTGGAGAAAAATGGTGGACCAGTGTCTGGACAATCATGAACAAAGCCATGGCAAGGTATGAAGCTGTGAAGAAGAAATGGGGGAATGGCTAAGTGTCGGATTTAAATTATTAAAAAGAATGCACAGCAAGGGTGGGGCACATTTTTTCATGTTTTATTTCCCTCACCTCAAAGGGATGTGAGGGACATCAAATTCCATGGCGAGCAAGGTGATGACACGTGGTGGAGATCTGATGGTTGAGAATGGAGGCTGACAAACACCTGGGGGCTAGAAATTCACTCTTGAAGAGGTCACATGAGTGAATAGGAGTATCCTTAGGGGATGGGTGAATTTTTCCATGTTTTATGTCCCTCACCTCAAAGGGACATGAGGGACATCAAATTCCATGGTGCTCTAGGTGATGACATGTGGCAACGATCCAACGATGAAGGCTTTGAGCTCCCACAAACACCTGGGGATTGAACTGGAAATCCTAGAGGTCATATGTGGTTCCAAAGGCTTCATAGGGGCTGGGAGAATTTTCCCAACCTTTATTTCCTTGACCTTGAAGGACGTGAGGGACACAAAATTCCCTCAGGCACCTGGAGCTGAAAATTTGACTAAGTCTTGAACCACGAGGACAACTTATAACGACAATATCTTGAGCTCCCAATGGACGTTGTTGATAAAATTGTATATGATATTTACTAGAAATTTCCTTTGGATGCCAATGATGGGGGTTTAAGGTATTTATTCATCCATTTTAACCTTGAAAAATTGGATTTTTGATCTAGTACTCGACCTAAATATGAGAAAAATGGCTTATAAAAACCATTGCACATAAGTTTTGTGAAAAAAATAATTCACCATCTTATAGGGATTGTAATTCCCTTTCCAAATATGTTTTGTTTTCCTCCTAACTCCATCTGGAGCTCTCAAAATCACCTTCCAAATCTCAGCAGCATTTTTTGGCTCGTGCACTACCGAGGCCTGTGAACCCTAATTTTGGTGAAGCTACCCCACCTTTTCCAAGTCCTTCTAGAATTTTCCTAAATCACTTCCATGATTTCCCTATGCCTTCAATTCACCTTTATTTTTATTTATCTCCTTTTTCTACTCTAGGGGGTTGCTTGATCTGGGAAGGCTAGTGGTAGCCCTTCCCAATAATGTCCAAAAATAGTAATTTTTTAGAACACCTAAAATCACCTAGAGGGTTATTTGACTTTCCTAAATCACCTAGAGGAATGAATTAACACAAATTAGGAGGTTACTGGACTTACTGGGTAGACTTAGGGTGCCTCGTAATGATAAAATGTGAAAAATTTGGTACAGGGTATCGTTGTCATGCTTAGAAATTTTCAATTTCCCTGTTGCACATTTGCACGACAATAACTGGCTCTAGCTTGGGGACATGTCATGGATAATCTAGAATCTAAACTTTTGACCATATGATCCATTGACCAGTTCCTTATCCATTGGGCCCCGTGGATTCATGTCAAACTTACAACAAGATAAAGAGAGAGAGAGAGAGAGAGAAGAAGGAAACACACAACACACAAAACAAAACAAAGGAAACACATAACACACAATAGGAAGGAAATACATGCAAAAAAAAAATTGAAACACACCTAGCAATCACCTATGGTACAAGGTGGGGGATAACCCACTTTCACTGAAGTATTTTTCATTCCTTAAAAGTTACCCATGAGTGGGAAACACTGAGTGATGTTGTTCTGTGAAGCTATTGACTAGTTCAAGAAATTAGCCTCCTCTCCTTAATTGTTTATGAAAGTTGGGTTCTTTCATGACCGTTTTTTTTTTTGTAGGAGTGAGTCCACGTGATCTTCTTGATGTTCAAGCCTTCACTTAGAAATTCCATTTCCTTCATGTTCTTTGAAATTGGTTTCATAGTGCCATTTTCCTTCTGTGTTTATCCACATAGCTAATTCTTCATTGATCATATCATCGCTGCCCCAAAGCTGATTTTCGTTCAAATTTCTTAAATATTATGAGTTACTTTCTTTCCCGGTTCTATGCTCATTGATATCTCCTCCATGAGAAACCTTAGATTCATCCTTTATCTCTATTCCACTATGAGGTGTTTGAGTATTGGTAGGAGAATTGGAGGAAAAATCATACTTGTCTTGTATGGCCATGAAACAAGTTAAGAGATCAAGAATCAGCTAGGGTCTTCTGTAACTTCCATTGCATCTAATAGTTCTTACACAGAGATCTCCTTTGTTACTTCCTGTAACTCTTCTTTGTATTGTATTCCTTTGAAGAATCTTTATTTTACAACTCAAGGAAACTATCTAGAGGGATTACTTCATCATCTTGGGAATCAGTGCATTTTATCACTCCTTTTCCAAAGGAGATTTAGCTTTAAAGGCCTCAAAAATCCTTGCTTCAATTTATTCATCATGGAAAGATTATTCCTCTTCAAATGGGAAAGAAAATATCTCCATTTCATCATTGCATCCATCAATCATTGGCTCAGGGGGGCATCATTTTTCTCATCTTGCTTTGTTTCAACATGGCAAACCTTCACACTGATTGAATCTTTCAAATCAGATTCACATTTGTCTTGTAGATTCATGGCTTGCATTAGGAGTTTGAGACTAAGCTCAAGATCTTCTATTTCTTCTGTGGCTCTAAGTTGTTCTCAGCATGCAACAGTTCTTTCAAACCTTTTGTGGGTTCATCACAAGATGGTCTTGTCCCTCCATGAATGGCATGGCTGAGATCATCTTCATCTCCAAATGGGAATGAAAATACCTCGATTTCATTGTGGATAAGAACACAAGCTGATTTTTCCATTTGAGATTCACCAAGAACCTTTTCCTCTTCTTCATGGTTTGTGTCATCCGGTAATTTGGGGCTACCCTCTTGTAACTCGAATCTCTTGAATGCTTCTTTAAGGTCCATACCTCTCTGGGAAGGCATGTCTGGCCCGTTCAATATGGTAATATTCTCTTCCTCCTCAATTGTCATAAAGTGATTCATCCTCTGGTATCTTGGTACAAGATGTCAGTTCCTGGACTTCCAAAATTTCACATTGTGTACCTCATCTTCTTCTTTGGAAGAAATTTTTCCATGTCTCCCTTAATTGGAATAGTTGCATAATACCAGTTCATTTGGATATTAACCCCCAACTACTGCCATAAACCCCTTCTTAGAAACATTCCAAATGAAGTCGGAATGTCTACTACCAAAATCATCGCTGAAAATTTCTTGTCTGGAAACTGCAAGAGCCACCTGTGCATCTTTTACCTTCCCTACAAGTGGGACTTATTTTGACTCCAGGGAGTAACAAGAGCCACCAGGTGGAGTCATGGTGAGTTTGAGAGCCTTGGAAACCTTTATAGGCATTACATTTCTTAGGCACTGGAATCTATTATGCAGTTTTGCAATCAAAGAAGCATGTTCTGTGAGGGAGATGTAGGTTTTTAGTAGTATTCCTTTATAACTAGGAGCTACAACATTAGGTGTTAAACTACCACTCTTGATGTATTGAAAAAATATCTCGAATTGTTCGCGGTGAGTTTGCTAGATATTCAGTTTCAGTAATCTATACCTTGGCTTTGTTTGCATATTCTACAAA